>MU158739.1:410679-476062 GCA_015888305.1 Antheraea pernyi | reverse complement strand
GATCCATTAGAAGATCTTATGGAGATTCATATTATAAAAAAGGTATCAACTTCACAAAGAAAGCATTATAGTGTTTGTGTAAAGAACTTATACGACAAACGAATCTAAAGTCTTCATCGCTACGAATTACATTGAAAATAAAGGTAAATATTATTGATCTTAATAAGTGAACTTTTATCATATAAGTGCAATAATCTCGTGATCTCTACAAAATGTGCTCAATACACATGTTTCTGGATCCTATCAGGGGCTAATAGAGGTAGCAAATAAACTCTCATGAATAATGCATTGTTAGGAATATCTATATCTTAAATCTAACACTTTAAACATACCCATAGTAATTTCTTTATATTTATTTATTTAAAAATTTATATACATGGTATAATCAAAAATTACTGTAATAAACAAAAGTAATTACAATTTGTTTCAAATTGATATCTTTGAACAGACAACTTATGAGAAGGGTGACACAATTTTTACTAAATAATATAACTGTATTACTTAACATCAGGTGACCAACCTGTTCGTTTGCTTCCTATGATATAAAAAAACCGACGTATTGGCGATTTCAAGCTCTGATAAATCCATAGTTTTTTTTATGTTGTCTTATATACAGTAGTAGATGCAGGTTCAAGTTTCCGATGTTTTCTTTCACTGTCAGCTGACAATGATACCAATTTATATCAGTAAATGTACCCGAATTCCGAAAAATTCGAAAGTAGATGCCGGAGTTTAAATTGCACACACTGAAATGATATTCCACCGGTCAAACTACTAGTCCACGACAGTTTTTTTTTGAACTGACTACGCTATTGACGTAGTAGTGCCTTAACAGCTTCACTGGACTACTAAGGCGAGCGCTTGAGGCACTCAACCGATTTAATTTTGACAACTAGCTCAAGGGTGCACAGCACACCTCGGCTTGGGCTGTTGCCTGATTCATGCGATTCGCGACCTATCTAAGCTAAGCTACATGTTCATACTTGTATTGTTATTGAAACATATATGTGTACCAAGCATACATACCTCAATAACCCCTATATGTATTTTATTTCGGATAAATTTTCAAAACTATTTCAGTTCGATAAGGGAAAAGAATAAAATCCTTCTACTTTCATGTGTAAGAGTTGTGCATGCACATGTGTGGAAGTGATATGAGTAACGTTGATTCAGTGATGATAAATTTTGTGTCACTGTATTCGCGCGAGCAGCATACTCAAGGGCTCCACGCCGAGAGAATTGACCTGGGCTTGAGCCGCTACAACCTCATTTCCATATAATCATGACATCAGTGCATTAAAGTCACCACTGCTCTTTCCATTTTTTATTTTTCTCTTTTTCAAGTCTTCTTGTGTTCTGTCGCCCTTTTGTTCAATTTAACTCTACAAGTTAAAGAATCCAACTCTTCCCTGGGCCTTAATATGATATCCGTGTCTAAAATATATAAATAGCACTATAATTACAACACCAATTCAATAAAAGAATAAAATTTTATGCCAAATTTAATAACCTCAAACACTTATTACTGTTTCATATAATTTCGTGTAATGTCATTGATTAATTTACATTTCTGTGTAACGAAACTACCGATTTTGTATACATAAATGTAGCATAAATGTAAAAAGTATAGTTTATAGATAATAGTAAAGAAATGTAACATTCACGAATCTAACAAGTACATAAACAAATCTGCGTTTGTATACGTAACCCGCCTAAATCGATGCGTAGCTAGTTTTGTTGAAGAATATATTGTTTATAGAAACTTTTCAATTTGGTCGCGGTATCATATGACGTTTAACATTGCCAACATAATATAAATAAACTAATCATTTTATACCGTGAGACAACGTCAATCGAATCGCCAACACAAAATGAACTCACACTCGCATGTACTCGGGTCTCGGTACATTTCCCGTAACCTCGGTGATCGTATAGTTAAAGTTATTCGATATATTTTTGCAAACTCACACTAAGCACACAGGTAAGAAGATTATGGTGAAACGAAAACCTGTAACATAATGTAATAAGAAATTTAAACGTAATAGGATTCCTTTACAATAAGCTGTGGTGTTTGTAGTGTTAGTGATTGCTTTTTCGTACACTGCGTCGATCGACGTAGGTTCAAATCACCGAAATGAGGATGAACAAAAATATGTTAAATCATAGCATAGTGCTAAGGTTATTAATAAACTTATCTGACCACGTATACTATCCATAGGTGTATTCCGGCATCTGTAGTTGGGGACAAGTCCTCCTTAGTTTTGAATAATCTTATATCTTCTTGATCAAATGCTACAACTAAAGACACAATATGAAAATATATTGATATGGCATCAATAATAATTAAAAAACTTAGGCACCTCATAAGCGCTACGTCAGTGCCTTGTTAAAATTTGGCTTACCAGCTTATTTTTGACGGCTGCCCCGTTAATTCACCCGTATCTAAGCAACATATAACTCTTTTTCACCCACCGATATTGAGAATATGCCATACTATACAATATTACTTTACGTATGTGTGCATTATCGTGCCATTTATTTTGTTAAAATATCATGTAGGTAAAGTATCTTTACCTTTTTAGCTATAATATCATTGTATATTCGTGTCTACAATATATGAGTTTAAAAAAGGGATGTAAACCAAAAAGATCGACATTAAATCTAGCCTTTGTCAACATTTTAACTTCATTACGTTAAATGCTTCACAATCCCGGATACGGTAAACGCAGACCACTAAACACCTCGTATCAGAACGCCCATCAGTTTTATTAGAAAAACAGTGGCGGGTCCCAAAATGGTCCGAACGGGACCACCCATGACCTCGGAAGCGGAACCACCCACATCACATCACGAGTCGACTATCACCCCGGCGATCTTAATTATGAGCGTGCCTATCATCATCTTAAATTTTCTACTCTAAAATGTCTATAAAGAGTCACAAAGTGTACGCAATTTTATCCGAGATTACGGCGGGTGTTCATGGACATGTCACGACTGTTCAGACGCGAACACTTCTGTTTTAATAAGCCCGGAATGAGTATCGCGCGTGCTGTAAGCGTTTTCTAATCGTGTTTTTATAGATCTATATTGTCATGAAATAATTAATTTTCTCACCGTGAATTTTACATACATAAAGGTACATATGTAGTTAAATATAGAGAATAGTACCACGTAATAATGCTAATATTAATTGTTAATAATTTACCTCTTTCTAATCGTAGTTATTTTGATTATTATTTATGAAGACTTTCCTTATTCAACTTCATATTTATTTTATACAATTCATATACATTAAGTTCTTAAAAAATGCATATATTACAAGTAATGTTTAAGTTTATTTTTATGTACAAATAAGACCTTTAGTTTTTTTTTCTAGCACAGACATCACTAAATATGTTAAACCTTCTTGCTTCATATAAACTTTATAGATGCACGTTGTATTATTTTGCTATTTTTACAATAAATGTACTTAATATATACCTGTTTATCCTTGTTCGTATGTTTAAAGTTCTACAAAATACTGAATTTTATTCAATTGTATACATATATAAACATATAAGTATTCACAACAAAGTGTGCTATTATAATACGGTACGATTAATATATTAAGTACATTAATTGTAAAAATAGCAAAAATAACATGGTGTTTAATTAAAATATAGCTATTTATAATGGAAACTTGCCTATATAACTCCGGAAGAAAATAAATCAGTAACAAAAAGGGAATTATCGAAAAAAGGTGGTAGAGCTACGTTGTAGCTATTACTAGTTTCAGCACGAATGTGTCAGCTCGCCCGGGGTAGTACCACCTTCTCACAGAACACCGACGTGTAGTAACACTGCTTGCTTTGTTGCGCTTCGTTCGGCCAGTGAGAGCGCCGGAGGCCCACCTCTTTTCCCCTTTACGTTCCCCTTTCTCCTTTCCCGACCCCTCCCCCATACACAGGCTGGCAACACACTTGCGACTTTCCTGGTATTGCTAGTGTCTATAGACGGTGGTGATCACTTAACATCAGGTAGCCCACTTGTTCGTTTGTCTCCTTTTGACATAAAAAAAACTTATCTCCGTAAACAATAATATATTTCGAAATGTAAAATTATTAAGAACTTATAGTAACTTATACTTGGATATGAGAATAACTTAGAAGCACACTCACTTGCATGATTATTCATTTTAATATAGCTTTGTATAACAGCACGTATAATAGAGTTATAATAATTATAACCGTTGTATGTTAACTACTTACTTTCTTCAATGCAGTAGCCGGTTAACAGAACCTAATGGAGCTTCTCATAATTAATTCTATAACGGCTGTGATATAAGTGTAAGATGACATCGTATCTGGCTGGTTGCCCTCTATGGTCACATCACGCGCACCCTATCTCTGTTATAACGCAGCTACAGGGCCCACAGACAACGAATACCGAACGGTGTATACAGCGCTATACATATTTTGGTACTTGAAATAAAAGTAGAACATTTTTTTACTTTGTTCATTATCAGATTTTGAAAGGAGACAAGTATGCAATAGGCATGATTCCAATATCCGCAATTTGCTATCCAAATATTTGTACACATATTGTATTAATATCACAGCCTGGAATTGTAAGTGGACAACAAATTGACGGTACATTTTCGAAAGCAAAGCCTTTATTTTTTATCATATATAGGATAAATATTTTAAATCTTAAATGTACACAAGAAAGCTAAAAAAACTGTATTTATATTTTTAAATTTTAATGACATAGTACATACATATTTATTTATTTATGAAGAAACCGAAAGCAACTTGTTGCCTTTAATATTAGCGCAATTTAGTACAAGCTGCTGTTCTTTAACTTCTGGTGATAATTTCCAGTTACTGTTTTCTTTTTCTAACATAGGAAAATCCGTCATGGCGATTTCAAACTGAAACACAGCAGAGTGAAGCCTTACTTTTCTTTATATTGCTACTCTGAGGTAGAAGTGCGTAAGATTTTTTAGTACTTTATGAAAAAAGATCTTTATTAGTACTACGGTGGACTTTTAGGTTAAATTAGCTCAGACGCTTCTTTGTTACCAGAATAAATTATATGGGAGGTATACATACGGTATATATTTACAAGACTATTTATAGACCTGTTACCTGTATGATGTACCGTAACAGCCAAGTTGCGACATAATATTCATCGTTTATTTGTAACCATTGCTACACATCGGCCACCTGCACATCATGCGACATGCGGCGACAAGTACGGGGAATTGAACCCTCGTCAACACCCTGGGATCGTGAGGCTCATCTCGTATATTAAATCGGAGTTGAAGTGATTCTCGGTTCAAACTTCGAACGGTAGTGACTTCTCTTAGGTTTAGTTACAGTGCTATTAGTTCATACCTCGAACAATAGTTTCTTTTTAATGTTAAAGTTAATATAAGTAAAATGTATTCTTTTGATATTAAATATTTCTTATTAAAAGTGCATTTTTTTTTATTTTGCAGACGCGCCCCACATAATTGAGCTAGCAACGTAATTGTTGACTTTGTAACTTAATAAAATAATTTATTGTTACCTACTTTATTTGCTAAGCTATTAAAAAAAATAGATTTTAAAATTACTCTTATGAATATATTCTGAGATAGTAGTGGTATAACATAAGTCAGTTCAAGATAATAAATCCGAATAACAACAAACTACATTTTAATTAAAATAATAAAGCCTTTTTATTTCCGAAAATGCTACAAAGTTCACAAAACAAGTTATTCTTAAAATGGTTTGTTTACTAAATAATATCTCGCACTTCGGTGTGCCTCTTGGCATAGGCCTCCTCCAGCTCTCTCCATTGATTCCTGTCACTTGCGACTCTGGTCCAATTAGGACCCAAGGTTGAGCGGATGTCGTCACTCCATCTTATTCTCGGACGTCCTTGTTTTCTCGTGCTCTCCCTTGGGTACCATAGAGTGATTAGCTTACTCCGTTTATTCAGTTTGCAGCGCAACATATGTCCCACCCATGTCCATTTCAAATGTTCGATACGAGCGACTATATCTATTACTTTCGTTTTGCTCCGAATTTCCAAATTACTAATTTTATCACTAAGTCTGACTTCCAAGATGCTTCGTTCCATTGCTCTTTGTGTATTAACTAGTTTTGTCTGTGCTTTTCTGTTAGTGCCCATGTTACGCAGCCGTATGTCATGCATGAAAGAATGCAAATATTGAAAGACTTTCTTTTGATATTCATGCTTAGATCTTTGTTCTTCATTATTTCTTTTAGGGACCAATATTTTTTCCAGCCTGAAGCTATTCTTTTGTTTATTTCTCTGGACATTGGGTCCTCAGGAGATATAATTTGTCCAAGGTAGACATATTCTGTCGCGTATTCAATCTTAGTTCCATTGACCTCTATTTTGATTTCTGTAGAGTTAGTCATTAGTTTGGTTTTATTTATGTTTATTTCTAAGCCTACAACTCTGCTCTTTTTCTCTAGATCATTGACCATGTGCTCTAGTGTAATAGGATCTTCTTATAGTAGGGCTATATCGTCTGCGAATCTCAGATGATTGAGGTGTTTACCGTTAATGTTAATTCCGTAATTTTCCCAATCTAAATCTCTAAATATATGTTCTAGCACAGCATTAAACAGTTTGGGGGATAGTGGGTCTCCTTGCCTTACTCCTCTGTTTATAGGGAATGAGTCTCCTTTTGATTCCAATTTAATGCGGCTGTTACTATTATTGTAAATAGATTCTATTAATTCTATGTAGACGTCAGCCACTCCTTGTTCTTTTAAGCTCTGCCAGATGAATTTATGGTTTAGACTATCAAAGGCTTTGGAGTAGTCTATAAAGCAGATGTACAAAGGCTTCTGATATTCATTATATTTTTCCAGAATTTGTTTGATTGTGTGGATGTGATCAATTGTACTGTAATTCTTTCTAAATCCAGCTTGTTCTATTGGTTGGTTTTCATCTAAGACTCTTGTTATTCTTTCTAGGATTACTTTTGCGAAGATCTTGTACACATTTGATATTAGGCTAATTGGTCTATAGTTGCCTAGGTCATCTTTATCACCTTTCTTGTGTAGGAGAATAATATGTGATTCCTTCCATTGTTTCGGGATGATACCTGTTATTATGATATCGTTAAATAACTTGGTTAAGATTGGACTAATATCTTCCATAGTACCTCTTATCAGCTCATTTGATATATTGTCGGGTCCAGGGGCTCTGCCTAGCTTTTGTGACAAGATGACTTTTTGTACTTCTTCTATAAGTACAGTATAAGTACAGTTCTACATTTTAATTACATACCAATAAAAAAAGCTAAAGCTAAATTAAAGCTTTTGAAATGGTTCAACAAAAGGACAGAATTAAAAGAATATATACATTTTTTGTCAGTGTATCATAATTTGAAATATCAAAAAAAAAAAAAAACAAATAAATATTTCAACATAAAGATTTTTGAATAACGAATGAGATTTCTACTATAACACTTCAAGAATAAAATATCAAAACTCATTCGACGCAGTACACATCGGGAGCCGGTGTGATTGCAGTGTACCACAGATAAGGTAAATAGTTCATACAATTGTAGCAATGGGAGAGGCTCTAGGCCTCTTTTGTTAAGGAAGTGGCTGTAGTTCATAATGGGTTGAATGTGGCCACCGGCGAGACTAACATGGTGTCAATTGATATGCGGGGTGCACGAAAACGGAGTGCGGATTGTTCATTCACGATTAATGGCCAATATTCAATATGTATTCAAGTGTAATTTAAATTCTATAAGGTTAAACAGTAACGTAATGTCTACGAGGTGTATCATTTTTGTATAAATGAGCTTTGTGAGGTCTGTTGTTTTGCTTACAGCGATTGAGATCATAGTAAGTCGATAGGTTTTTGTTTATAAAAATATTGACTTGTTTACGACTTCGCCCACATTGTATGGAGATTGTAGATCAACATAATGTAGATTTGGCCTAGCTTTGAGGCATAGCATTTTCTAGCCAAGCTACTCTATTTTTTTTCTGTACTCCTGACAATGTGTATGCAAGATTTCATGAAGATCGGTGAACAGTTAAGGCACAAAAGCATAACAAATAAACAAAAATCTCACATTCGCCTTTGTAATATTTATGTGCTTTATAATATGATGTAGCACCACTTTATTAGAAAACAGTACAATGTCTAAAACATTTCGATTCTCTTTTATATGTAACTAGAACCGTATGGCAATAACACTAGCGTTTAATTTTCCAAATTTTGAATTACTGTTAACGCAGATAAGTAAGTTTTTTTTTCTTATGTCATAGGAGGCAAACGAACAGGTGTGTCACAGGTGGCTAATCTGGATGTTAAGTGATCACCACCGTCCATAGACACAAACAACACCAGAGGAGTCGCAAGTGCGTTTCCATCCTGTTTTTGTAGGGAATTGGGAGGAAGGAGAGGAGAGGGGAGGCGATGTGGGTCTCCGGCACTTTCACTGACGAAAAATGCGAGCAATGTTGCTTCACGTCGGCTTTCTGTAAGAGGTAGGTGCTACCCCGGACGAGCCAACCCATTCATGCTGAAACCAGCTATTAGCTATATATATATATATATATAGCTACCTACCAGAAGTTTAAATAAATTCTATATAAAGCACGATTGTTCCCGAGGAAAGTAACCATGCTATATAACCACACAGTATGACACCTCGCTGACATAGGTATTCATAGTTCGACTCGGTAATGCTCGGATCGCGTCGGGTGCGCCGAACCTTCATGTATTCCGTGCCACACCCCAAGACCTATTCACACTATTACTTTATTCTCGTTTAGTATAGTATCCAATATAAACTATGTATGTTCTGATCTGTTCCTTAGGGTTGTATTATGGTCTTAAATATATTGTAACGCTCCTCCATAAACAAACAGGCTACAGAGTGTTAATATATATTTTTAAACCAGTCTGGTAGTTCCAGATATTTGTGTGTTCAGAAAAATACATGTGCATTCTCTTTGTCTTTGCTATGTTAGTATAGACTAGCTGTGCTCGCGACTCCGTCCGCGTAAAACACAATGAACTGACTAATAAAATCATTGAATGTATTAAATCCATTTAGTTATCTACTTTTTTCTCTTAATCACTAAGATTACTCTATATCTTTGATAGAGTGAACAGATTTTAATGAAACGAAGACTAAATATTACTCGTGAATATATTTTATGATTTTTTTCTAGGTATTTTCGTGAACGCAGTACTTTAACAGTGATGCGTGTTCAAACAAACAGACAGACAGACAACCATTTATAAAATTTATTAAAACTACTAATTCCAAGATGCAGTTTTTTTTTCATAATAATCTTAAAAGTAGAGACACGTTAGATTTACTTTTTTATTATATGTATAGATTTTTCTTCCTTTTTAATGAACTCTAAAATGTTACAATTAAAGGAACTCTGAGAATTATTGAACGAAATGTAGTAAGTTATTCATACAAAGATCGTTAAAATAAAAGTCACCTTTTTAAATGACTTAAAAATTTATTGCTTCTTTATACCAGACATCCTTGAAAATATCGGGTGTTTTGTAAAAGTAATAAAAGCGGTGAAACATATGTACTTAGCTGAATTAAGATAAACTGTGACAGTATAAAACATTAATAAAAAATAATACATCTGCCTGTGGGTTAGTTTTAATGGCTTGCTTCGTTAGTGGTCCAGGACCTACGAGCGGTAACTGCTGTTCTTAAATTTGCATAGAAATCCTCCTAAATTAGCCTATAGCGTTTTCTTAGCGGGGTGCTGTCATAGAGTAAAATGATTATAGAGTTAGCCGATACTTATTCTTCATTTACAAAGATTTAAGGAAAAACGATGAATAAATTTTAATAGATTTTATTTCTTCGTACAATGAAAATGTATTAATATTTACTATAAATTAGGGCTTTACGTATAGAAGTATTTTGATGATAACGATTTTACAGTTTGTCGTATGTAATCGAATAGATTTACGATAAATCAACATCATTTAAAAATAAATATCAATTGACAAACAATTTTTTCTACTGGTCGAAAGGAGTATAGAGTTTCTTCATGGGTATATTAATTATTATTTCATAGATATTATCTTATAGTGTAATCATTATAAATAAAGGCTTCAACTCATTGATGCTATGCAAAAATATCTAATAATTTCCAAAAAATTATTGATAGCACTAAAGCTCTCCAGTATCCGTTAAACAAAAGAAAAGCGGTTGAGAATCAGAGAAAAAAACGTTATGAACCGATATATCTTATTTTAATAATGTATAGAAGATAAAAGGCGATATGTTTGCTTGTTTGTTCGTTAGTGTGCTTATGAACGAGAACGTAATAAACCAAGTTATATATATCATGCTTGAATAACAGATGGTTTTTTTATATGACAACAAACAAGCATGCGGGCCGCCTGATGTTAAGCAGTCACCGCAGACTATGGACGCTTGCAACATCGGAGGTGTCACATGCGAGTTGCCGACTCTTTAATATTTGAGATGTTGTCTCTGGCAAGGGTTTATTGTATATTTTATTGGTAATATATAGAACAAGTTATGGCTTCGCAAGTAAATTAAATTGTCAGTACAATCGGTGGCAATATTACATCCTAACCATAAAAAGTTAACAAAAATAATACAGTGAGTAACTGTTTCAAACAGAAATAACCAAAAAATGACTGTGCTGTGCTATATTTAAGTTTTACGTTAAAATCACAACGGCCAGATTTACGTAAGAAACTAGTACGTAATGCAAAGCAAAAAGCATATGAATAATATTTATCTCAATACAAATAAACTATTTTGTCATGATAGTTAAATATGTTGGTAATATACAGTATAACCATTTGGTTTACGTAATAAATGTTAAACAAGTCATGCAATACTAATTTTCGCGGGGTGGTAGGGTTTTATAGCCAGACTGGGTCGCAAACACCATGAATATGGCGAAAAAGCACGTCATAGTGATTCGCTTCTGCGGGTCGCGTTTCGAGATCAGCCTGTGCATATCCAGCTTGCCGCAGGCCGGCATGACAGCGGTGACTGGCGATGGATAGTGTCACTCGGTGGTCGCCATTGTTTTTGGATTGTACTGTGCTTACCATCAGGTACGGAGCAGTCATTATGCCGTGCTACAATAAAAAAATAATTTAACAGGTGTATTTAAAAAAAAATGATCAATAATTTTGTAGTTCATACGAGCAGAACCTAGGGAAATCTAGGAAATAAATTAACATCCTTTATGAGCGTCTGTATCAATGAGATTTTATGAATTACACATATATTAACTAAGAGCTAATGTGCATACATACCCATATATCTATATTATAATAAAACTGTAGCAAGGTCAAATCTATACATTAAATATTTTTTGAAAATTTTGATCGGGGTAGGCTTTGTTATCGATATAGAAGCCAAAACTAACCCGTTAAAAATTTTTGTCTGTCTGTCTGTCTGTCTGTCTGTCTGTCTGTCTGTCTGTCCCTGTGAACGCGCATCACTCGGAAAGTACTGAACCGATTTTGACGAAACTTGGCACAGTGATAACTAATGTTACGAGATTACATTTAGGATACTTTTTGTCCCATAAAACGCAATGGATTCTCCAGGATCTGCCTGTTTGTCTATACCTTTAAACACGAATCACTCTGAAAGTACTGAACCAATTTAGATGAAATTTGGCACAGTTATAACCAATATCACAAGGTTACATCTAGGATACTTTTTATCTCATAAAACGCAAGGGATTCTCCAGGATAACGGACGAAAGTAAAAAAAATGTAGTTCATGATATTCTTGACGAATTTTGGTAAATTTTCTTTGTGCTATATATAGCAGACAGATTAGCTAAAAAATTAAGCTATATTTCCATATGCTACATAAAAAAAAAAATACCAAAAAGAACGACCACCGTGATTCGAACCGTCGGCCCCGTCGAAACATTTAAAGCCCCGTACGTTACAACTGAGCTACGCCTACATGACGTTTCTTTACGTAATTATCGACCACATATGAAACATTAATGTAGACGAAACTGTCACTTATATGTTGTTACATTTATTTCATTGTATAAAAAAATGTTTGCTAAACAAAGGTGACAAGATTTATTTATTAATCTATACTATAATAAAACTGTAACAAAGCCAAATCTGTACATTACAAGGTTACATTTAGGATACTTTTTGACCCATAAAACGCAAGGGGTTCTCCAGGATAACGAAAGAAAAGAAATTAGTTAATGTAACTAGACTTTTTTGCGACACTTTAGTATAAGAGCCAGCAACGTTGGAAGAACGAGAATTTGAGAAAAGTTGGTTCTTTAATATGAAGATATATTATGCCCTTCCAAACACGATTCAGGATACCTGGTAGCCGGTTAACGTTGTATTTTTTAATGCGAATTACACCTTTACAGATCAACATTTTGATTTATAAATAATTTAAGGAACATTTTTTGTCAGTAACTTTTATAAGTTTAACGTTTATACGCTATTAAAAACATGAATTTTTCACTGCCAGACAATTTTGTTATTGACAATAATGTGCCTGGTGATATTCTTTATAAACAAAATAATTCATTTCAAACCATTTTATTTTTTCCCTTGCAAAGAACATATTTCATTTTGTTAACCAGGCTCTTCCACAATTATGGCTATCTTTATTATACAGCCAGTGTTGCGCTAAGCTAGAGTTATAACTAAGTTATTCTATACATAGGTTTTGGTAGGGGGTAGAGCCACGCTGAAGCTATTACTGGTTTCAGGATGAATGGGTCGGCTCGCCCGGGGGTAGTACCACCCTTTAACAAAAAGCCGACGGGAAGTAACAATGCTTGCATTAGTGCGTTTCGTTCGATTAGTGAGAGCACCGGAGAGGCCCACCTCTCTTCCCCTTCCTCCTCTCCCCTTCCGCTTCCTCCCCCTCCAACACAGGTTGGCAAGGCACTTACGACTCTCCTGGTGTTGCAAGTGTCTATGGACGGTAGTTATTACTTAACACCAGGTGACCCACCTGTCCGTTTGCCTCCTATGACATAAAAAAATACATTATATTTTTAATTTACCCTTTTTTATGTTGAAATAAAATAATATTAAAAAAAAGTATGTGTGTGTACTTATGTACACGCATTAGAAGTTATACTTCTTTGGCGTAACAAGTAAAAATCTTTTCAAAAATTTTATCTTGCGCCTTATTCTACGTTTGTAGAAAAAACGACACTAACAATAAAAAAAAGGTATTTAATACAATGAAAGTTTTAATATAAAGAAATACAAACAACAAATACAAAGAAACAAAATGTTGACTATAGCTAACTTCAGGGTGTCGGTTTTTCGTGACGGTGTGTGCGCGCAACGTAAAAATTTACTCTCATCATTTTTCCCTAACGCGCCAAAAGAAATATAACTTCAATAAAATTACAGATATCTTAACATGGTTTGAACATACTTCTTTATTTACAAAAAATTGCATCGGGCACATTATTGTTAATATCAAAAATGTCTGGCAATAATAAATTCACGTTTTAGTAGCGTTTAAAAGTTAGTGAAAAACAAAACATTCTAAAATTATATAAAGTTCAATATTTTTGCCTGTAAAGGTTTACCGGCAGCCAATTCGCTGTCGAAACCGTTGCCTAGCTCTTAGACAAATAGTCACAGGCAAGTGACAGATGACACATGTTGCTCATATCTTTTTAATATTTATGTTTAGAGAGAGAGAGAGAGTGTATACAATATATACATACATATAATTTTCATTTCAATAGCAAACCAACTCAAGGATTACCTTTTGATGTATTAACTTGACTTGACTATCCCAGATCATTCAGTGTTTTATTTATTATTATTTATTTTATAAATATTTTTATCGTTTAATTTACAATTGAACTCTATCAACTTGATGTTTTATAATGTAAACTATACTGACTGTATAGTAAACGTCTAGAAAAAAGGGAAAGTAATTAGGTTCCAACTGGGGTCCATAGACCCCTCAAGTTATTTTTTTACGTTACCGCCAATATTTGTAGGTTAGTTTTTATCTTAATTGAACCCCGTAGATGACGCTACGAACGGGTTGTAGGCTTATTTTAAAAGATTTATCACATACCATCTGGGTAAATGTTTGAGTGAGCCCCTTGATAGTTTGGATTTACAATTGGAAACTGTAGGTGTGGCTGCAATCGGGTTTTAGGTTTAAAAATATAATTGAAACCGGTGATAACCGTTTTGGTGCAAGCGAAGTCGCACGGGTCAGCTAGTTTAATATATAGATAGCATACGAAATATAGATATAGTACACGAAAGGGAGGAGAAATAGACTGATGTTTTTGTCTTTTAGCGGTCGTTGTAACCGATAACGATTAGGATGATGAATATATAGATATACAAAAGCGACCATTATGCTCAGCACAAACCGAACCCACTACTTCTCTAACACGACACCAAGAAACCTATCGAATTATATAATAGATAGTTGTAAAATGACGCAATTCATAGATAAGATCGCTTGAAATATAATGTCTTAAATAATATAATATTATTTAGTCTTTGGCACACATTGCATTACCTATCGGCTACAAAGTAAACAACAGTCGGGTGTGGTCACGAAGTTGTCCATTCTAAACCGTGGTCAATGAATCCGTGTCGTCGATTGGCGCTCAATGGTCACCAAGTATTGTGCTATATTGTTTTCCACGAATCGTACAAGTTTGATTTCGTCCATTAATTTGTTTACCTTGTTAATAAATTACGTACTAACTGTGGCTTAATGATTCTTTTCGCTTAAAATCTCTTCATAATCTTGCGTTACTTGAGTCTATATTGTGAAAAATTTATGGTGTTTTATGTAATATAGTTTGTTTATTGTGCCTAAATGAACGAATGAAAAATAATACCACAAAACATGAATTCTGAGAGGCCACAAAAATTCCCTGGAAAGTTGTAACAAGGGAGCCACCATCTTGCTGGAACATTAATATTGACATTCAAATGATCGCACGACACTAACTTTTAATCATATTAATTACTCGACAATGACAGTAATAAACTAAAAGATTGGATGCCATATTTAAAGTAAAAACCTATTTAAAAATGTTCCATTACATACAGATATTTTACGAAGTAAAATTGGTTATTATTATTGTGATATTTTGGTTAAAAGAGAATGATGTAATTATTTAAATAAGCAGTATGTAAGTTTAAGGTATTAACGTCGAAGTGCGTAAAGTGGAACAAGAGTATAAAATCAGTAGCAGATTAAATCATTCTCAAATATAAATAATGTCATAGTAGTAGCTATAATTTACTTATAGATCTCTAAAATTGTTTAATTTATCTACATCTATAGATATAGAGTAGGTAACGGTGCTAAAAATTTGGTTAGTGATTTGATCGTAGATCTGCTTAATACAAGCGTTCAGAAAGTCAAATGTGTTCTAATTTCCATTTTTTTTTATTTTTAATTTTCTTCTTCGTATTTATATTTTTTTATCGAAAATGAAAATGTTCTTATATATGCGGAAACTTGTAAACGGCCTTCGTTTAAATGTGCAATGTAATTTTTTGTATAGCTGTAAGTTTCCCTAAGAATTTAAAATAAAATAAAAATCTTCTGAATTCATTATACCCACGAAATCCATAATTTACTATGAAATGTTTTTTTTTCCAATAAATAGAAATACAATAAATAGTGGCAATAAAAATTAGAACTGTCATCTTAATTCGAAATAAGGGTAAGAAAATATTTTTTTGATCAAACTTTTTTAAACAAGTGTTCAGCACGTATTTAACTACTATATGATAAGACTACTGATGACAAAGTTTTCTATATTAAAAAAATCATATGTAATTGAAAAAGAAAATAACTTTTGTGCAAGTTTATTCAGTTAAATATTCATTGCAGTAACTACAGTCATAGATATTATAATTAATTTCAAATCTTGATTATATTTATACCTTATTAAGATGAATGAGCCATAAATGTCAAGTGACAATTATTTTTGCTATAGCGTCTTTGCGGGTTTACAAAAAGCGAACAAACTCTACGTTTGATATTTATACTAATTCATAATATTATAATACTAGCGGGCCGGTTGGACGTTGTCATGCCTTGATAATAAAAAAAAATCTAAAATTCAACCGCAGCGCCACCTACCGGGTCTAATTGTGAAACTAAACCATTCTCGTATCCACTGAAACACGCACACAGAATTTCATCAAAATCGGTGCCGCCGTTTAGGAGGACTTCAGTTACATTACATACGTACAGAAGAAATTTATATATAAAGATATATAGCATTATATTTAAAGATGCCTTTTTTTATCTATAAAATATTAAATAAGATTTAAGATACGGCCATTTGAAAATATTTACGCGACGTAACATCGCGTATAGAAATAATTGTATATCATATTTTTGCGTACATACCTAATATATTATTAGTGTTTGTTTAAAATTGTGAATGTTAAAAAAAACCTACTTTAGTGTAACTGAGATATGTGATTTATCTATAATAATTCTAGAACTCATTATGCTAACAATAGTGATTATTTTAAATCAGTTAGTAGTCCGGTGAACCTGTTAAGAGTAGCCCGGTGAAGTAGACCTTGCTTGGTCAATAACATAGACAGTACGAAAAAAAAACAGTTATAGTAACAAAACTTTGCTATATTTTTGGAATTTAAGGATTAGATATCTTCGCTAGACCTCCCGACGCCATGCTTTAAGTTATTGTAATTCATTTCAAAGATTTATGATATTATGTTGAAAATAGTAAATACCAACTGGACCAATGTAAAACTTATCATACGATACTGATCTAGTCTTTATTGTGGTACAGGTTTACTTGTAAAAATAAAAGACTAGTACAAACGAAAATGACTAATGTACAAATCATAAAAAAGAATAACTCTGTGTTCTCTACAAAGTCAAAGGTCAAGAATTCCAAAGAGGCCACGTTTCAGCAAATGGTATCATATCACATATGCTCACGGTCTCACGATTGTCGCCGCTGGTCGCCGATAAGGTGTATTAGGTTCGTTCAGAAATAACAACTATCGAGATTCACGAAACCAATAATTTTGTATTTCAAAATATATTTTATCGATCTTATTAAATTTAATATAGGGCCGAGTATACACGACGGTTTGTTTCATTTTGCAAATGATTTATATTTAAAAGATTACATTTATATATTACTAGCGGACCCGATAGGTAAAGGTTCATATGTCTAAAAGAGATTTACTGGGATACTGTCAATTTGGGATTATATTGTTTTCTACGAAAAATCTAAAAAAATTGTATTAAAAAACAAGGCGTGACGTAAAGACACACAATATAAGAGAAACTTTAATTAATTAAACATAAAAATATATCGTTTGTATCAGATTAGTGACGTTACAAAATGTACAAGTAATTAAAAATATAATACAACAAAACGTTACGCGGTAATCCCTGGCCGATCACCCATCGAAATACTGACCGCGTTCGACGTTGCTTAACTTCGGTGATCGGACAGGAACTGGTGTTGTCAACACTCTACCCGGCACAGTGTTTATCACCACCGTTTTTAGTCACACAAAAATGTTGCGGATCAAAATTTCAAAGCTCTCCAAAGCATGCTTTCACTTCAAAAAGGTCACTTCAAACCGAATCACTGAAATAAGTATATTTGGAGATATCCACGTTGATTTTTTCGTGTTATGAAAAAGTTTAACTCGATAATTCGTAAAAATTTCATAGGCACATATAGCATAAGATTCGTTTGAGGCATAGATATTAAAAAACTGGTTTCAGCATGAAAGGGTCGGCACGCCGGGGGTATTACCACCCTCTGACAAAAAACCGACGTGAAGTAACAGTACTTGCATTGTTGCGTTTCGTTCGGTCAGTGAGAGCGCCGGAGGCCCATCTCCCTTCCCCCCTCCCCTTTTCCCCCACTCCTCTACTCCTCCCTCCCCCAAACACAGGCTGGCAACGCACTTGCAACTCCCCTGGTGTTGCTAGTGTCTATGGACAGCGGTGATTACTTACCATCTGGTGACCCGTCTGTTCGTTTGCTTCCATATAAAAAAAAATACATTACATTTTATATGGTATTTTTTTCACGTCCGGAGAAAATAGTACCTACTTCATTTTTGTATTAGGCACATACATTTTTTTGTCGAAATTTTCTAAACTGAAAGTAAAGTGACTATAAAAATAGTTTCTAATTGAATATATTAATATGACCAATTCGTTACAATTACCATGTCGTTACATAAAATGCTAAATAATTATTTAGTTAGACTGTATTGTAAAAATTGACCTATTGGTAACTATAAAAAAAATACTACCGCATTATTCAGACATTTTATGACTTATCTAGATAAAGATCAACCTTCAAACTTGTGTAATAGTTTAATATTACTACAATGAAATTCTCAAGTCTATTTATTACACTCTACGATTCATTTAATATTCCTTAACAAAATAATCGAACGGGTAAAACTCGCCAACGTAATCTTGCTATCGCTAGTCACCGTGTTGTTTATATAAAATAATAAAATATATATTCTACATGAGTTATTTCGTTTTTGTATTTTACGTGTTTACAAAATTACTTTAAAATACAATGTGGAATTATGTTTATAGATGTTTCTCGGAACAAAATTATGCCTAAATTCATAATTCTTACAATGATTATAATTTTTCATATAAAACAAAATGAAACTTATCTAATCAAAGGTATGTTTATGTAAAATCCTTATTCGTGTTCCAATTAATGACTAATAGTAATATACATTTCAGTGGATAAAAGTAGATCTATGAATAACGGAATGGAATCAGTATTTCACAAATATCTGAGTTCGCTAAAAGAATTATCTGGTAAGTTTTGTTTATTGTTCGTTAAATTAACTTTGAATTTGTTTTACCGAAATGCTAAATTTAGATAAATGTAATTGGTTATTAAATTAAGGTAACCTTTTTCGTATGAAAGTAATTTATATTTATTTAAAAAGCTGAGTAAAAATTATATAACAAAATTTTTGACTATAAGTTACCGCCCGTGTTCCGCATGAGTTTATGAAAACTTACGATTTACTTAGAAGAGACTACAAGAAGAATAAACGGATCAAAGATCGGCAAAATGACTGCACTATGATTGGTGGTAAGCATAGTACAGTCTAAAAACAATGGCGAACACCGAGTGACACGCTATCCATCGCCGGTCGTCGCTGTCATGCCGGCCTGCGAAAATCCGGATATGCACAGGCTGATCCCGAAACGCGACCTGCAGAAGCGAATCACTATGACGGGCTTTTTCGCCATATAAATGGTGGTTGCGGCCCAGTCAGGCTGTAAAACCCTACCACCCCGGTTTCGCCATTGCCTCGTTCGTTATTCAGCAGGGTGCACCACGTGCAGGTGAGGTTGGCTTGGGTGTCTCAAGTCTTATGATGTTATTCGACACCCCTTACATTCGTACAGATTTCGTATAATATGACGAGGACTTTATAGATAAGTAATGATGTATTTAAAATAACCTGTAATATTACTTCTAAAAGGATTAACTTACGTTTTATTGACGAAGCTAAATTTAAGAATTTGAAAATGATTAATTAAGGGGGTTTATATGTACGAAATTTATTCATCATATATCTGCTAATCTTAACTTAAAGAACATTTTATTATAGAGTGTTGATTATGAATTTATCTTCGGTAATGAGTTATATTCCTTTACAGCTGATTTACCAAACCACAATCTCGAACTGCAAATAGAGATGATTGAACCGGCTCCTCCACCAGTAGTACCATTGAGAAGAATGTTTCGTACTTATAAACAACCTAAAATAAGTGAGTTACACAAAAATGTGAGTTACTTATATCTAAATTACTTGCAATAAAAAAATCTAATACATAAAAACTTGCAGGACGTTCCGGTGATGAAGGAAATAGTGAGTTAAATAATAGTTTATTAATCTATATTATATATATACATATATCATTTATTTAAAAGTCAAAACCACTAAACGTATCGGTAAAAGACTAGAACGATTTGTAGCGAAATTTTTGAAGTTATACTTCTTTTGGCGCGTTAGGGAAAAATGATGAGAGTACATTTTTACGATGCGCGCGCACACCGTCACGAAAAACCGACTCTGAAGTTATTACGATGCGCGCGCACACCATCACGAAAAACCGACACCCTGAAGTTAGCTATAGTCAACATTTTGTTTCTTTGTATTAAATTTATTACCGTTTTCCTATTATTAGTGTTGTTTTTCTATAAACGTAGAATAAGGCGAAAAGATCAAATTTTTGAAAAGATTTTTATCTTGTTACGCTAAAGAAGTATAACTTCTAACGCGTGTAAATAAGTACACACACACACTTTTTTTTACTAATGTTTCAAGGCTCTTTATTTTGTATTCGATTGACCTTTTTCCTTTTCTTATGTCAAAAAGGGGCTGGAAATTTGCTAGTAAGATATATGTGCTAATGATGCTATATTATAAATTATTTTTAAGTGATATGTAATTTTAGTTATTAGCCATGAAAGTAAAGAAACAACAACACGAACATCTACAGTACAGAAAACAACAGTTTATACTAGCTCTATTGCTAGTACCACTGTTACGCCTTTTCCTCTACCTCCAAATACACCACCAGGTAAGTGAACATAACTATTATCCATTTAATGAACGGCTTTGTCAAAAAACTTATCTGATTTTCAACCACCTACGGCATACCCTATCTTTGTGCTTTCACACTGAGAAAAGTATTAACTTTAAATCTCCATATAAGTGACTAGCCTCTGCCAGCGACTTCGTCCGCGTCGAATTGGGCTAAGCTAACACGCAGCGGATGCTCTCGAGAGGAAAAAATACCCCGATTTTGAAACATTCCTCATTGGTGCTCCGCTCATATTAGTCTTAGCGTGATGATATATAGCCTATAATTTTTCTCGATAATTTAGCTATATAACACTGAAAGATTTTTTCAAATCGGACCAGTAGTTCCCGAGATTTCCCTCTACAACGTCACAAACTCACAAACTTTACCTCTTTATAATATTATAGTATATATGGTATAGATATCTGTATACTAGCATATAGGATATATCATGCTTAAAGAAATACAATAGGCCCTGACTATCCTGTATCAAATTATTACATTAACAGAGTAGTCATAGCGTGAGAACCTTCTAAAACGTAAAAAAAATGTATTTACTTATTTTAGGTCATGTCTTGGTTTTAACTATTAAGTTTCGTGTTTTTAAGTAATATAAAGTAGTTGAAGATGAGACCGGGATCAGACCGTTTCTTAACTAATAAAACCAGAACACAACAGTAGATACGAAACGTCTACGACGAACTGCATTACTACTATGACATGGTATTATTTTTTTTTTTTTTATGTCAAAGGTGGCAAACGAACAGGTGGGTCACCTGCTGTTAAGTGATCACCACCGTCCATGGACACAAACAACACCAGAGGAGTCGCAAGTGCGTTGCCATCTTTTGGAGAGACGGGTTAGGGGAGGGAAAGGGAGAGGAGAGAGGAGAGGGGAGGTGGGTCTTCGGCGCTCTCACTGACCAAACGAAACGCAACAATGCAAGCACTGTTACTTCACGTCGGTTTTCTATGAGCGAGTGGTACTACCCCGGGCGAGCCGACCCATTCATGCTGAAACAAAAGCATTATCACAATATTAACACTTTTCCTCTAAAGTTTCTGACTAAATGTATTAGTTGAATCCGTTATTAAATTTAACTGCAATTTTTACTCGCTTCTTTCCATTAGGTCCTCAGGAGAAACCTGTATATATGGAAGATTTACAAAGGGCTTTGAAAGAGTTCGAAAAGAAACTATCTAGTATTCAAATTTCCACGGGTAAGTTATTTAAGAATGGGACTACTATCATTAATCAATAATTTACATATTAAATTAATCCTTACTTATTCAGTATTAGTACCTTCATAACTCGAAAACTATTGTATCAATTTGAATATAGTTTTCAGATTACTATAGAACTGAAGAAGAAAAAGGATCTAGGTATCTAGATATAAATAATAATAGGATCTAAATCATAACGCTTTTACGCAAGTAGCAATAACAAATACCCTTATAATAATAAAATTGTAAGTATTTCAACTCAAACGAACGTTTATTTATATATTTTACAGTTTATTTATTCATATATGTGGACGAAAATATAGACACGGTTACAAATATTATATCATAAAGTCAATATAAACTGATATTTCCAATAACACTGTGAATCTAAATATGTATTACAGTGTTCGTTATCAGAAATTAAATATTTATTATACAAGTGTAATATGATATAATAATAGCAACACACAACCATCCCGGCAAAAACGTAGTTTGAAAATTCTTATCTATTATGAATATGTGGAATCGCCCCCCGGTCAGTGTGTTTTCTTCCTTTTACGATATCGGGTCCTTCAAACGAGGCGTGAACTTTTGCAGGTCGACATAATGGTGACGACTGGCGTCGATATTTAACTCCTAAAATCGCCATTCTATTTTTTTTAACTGTACCGTACTTTCCATCAGGTATTGAGCAGAATTTAGCTGAAGTACTATTAAAAAAAAAATAGAAAACTTAAAGTTTAAGGCAAAAAACAAAAAGTGAAAGTTACAAATAAAAAAGTGCTTTTAAACAATATACATTATAATTAGGTACTAAAATCTATCTATCTATATTATAATAAAACTGTAGCAAGGTCAAATCTGTACATTAAATATTTTTTGAAAATTTTGATCGGGGTACACTAAGTTATCGATATAGAAGCCAAAAATATTTTTTTTTTAAATTTTTTTTTGCTATTTTTGTCTATCTGTCTGTCCCTGTAAACATGCATAATGCTGAAAGTACTGAACCGATTTTAACGAAACTTGACACAGGAATAACTAATATTACATTTAGGATAAGTAATATTTACAATATTATTTTATTGTCCCATAAAATGCAAGGTGTTCTCCAGAATAACGAAAGAAACGAAATTAGTTAATGTAACTAGACTTTTTTGCACCACCTTAGTACAAGAGTCAGCAACGTTGGAATAACAAGAATTTTAGAAAAGCTGGTTCTTTAATATGAAGGTTTATTATGCCCTTCCAAACCAGGATTCAGGATACCTGGTAGCCGGTTAACGTTAGGTTTTTTAATGCGCATCACACCTTTACAGGTCAAAACTTTGATTTATAAATAATAAATTCCTGAAATTTCAGGAACATTTTTTTTTTCAGTAACTTTAATACACCATTATAAATATAAATTTATCCCTCAGACAAGACAGACAATTTTGTTACTGACAATAATATGCCCGATGATATTTTTTATAAACAAAATAATTAATTTCAAACCATTTTATTTTTTCCACTGCAAATAACATATTTCATTTTATTAACCATTATGATATTGAGATTTCACCGTAAATAATGAAAAACAACGATAAACGTGGACCTATAACTTGGGACTGACGCCATCTTGAATACATGCGTCTATAACAGGCACTACCACAATTATGGCTATCTTTTCCATACAGCCAGTATTGCGCTAAGCTATAGCTATAGCTAAATTATTCTATTCATAGGTTTTGGTAGGTGGAAGAACTCTCAAAGAAAATCGACGAGAAGTAACAATACTTGCATTGTTGCGTTTCGTTCGGTCAGTGAGAACGCCGGAGGCCCACCTCCCCTCCCCTCTCCTCTCTCCCTCTCCCTCCCCTAACCCTTCCCCCCAAAGGGTGGCAACGCACTTGCGACTCCTCTGGTGTTGTTAGTGTTCATGGACGGTAGTGATCACTTAACACCAGGTGACCCACCTGTTCGTTTGCCACCTATGACATAAAAAAAAAACAATAGAAAAAAGGTATTTAATACATTGAAAGTTTTAATATAAAGAAATGCAAACAACAAATGCAAAGAAACAAATTGTTGACTATAGCTAACTTCAGGGTGTCGGTATTCGTGACGGTGTGCGCGCGCATTGTAAAAATTTACTCTCATCATTTTGCCCTAACACACCAAAAGAAGTATATCTTCAATAAAATTACAGGTATCTTAACATGGTTTGAACATACTTTTTTATTTACAAAAAATAGCATCGGGCACATTATTGTCAATAAATAAAATGTCTGGCAATAATAATTTCATGTTTTAGTAGCCTTTCAAAGTTAGTGACAAAACAAAACATTCTAAAATTATATAAAGTTCAATATTTTTGCCTGTAAAGGTGCGATATGCACTAATAAACGCAACGTTTACTACCTGCCAGGTAGCCCGCACGCTGTTCGGAAAAACATAAAGATATATAAAAAACTGGTTATAAAGCAAATAAATTCACAGTCGAAACCGTTACCTAGCTCTTAAACAAATAGTCATAGGCAAGTGACAGTTGACGCATCTTGCTCATATCTTTTTAATATTTATATTTTTCTTTAATACAATGGAGTGTGAAAAAGTTTTAATACAAGTTAAAAATAGTTATGTTGTCATTCAGTGTTTAATTTATCATTATTTATTTTATGAATATATTTTATCGTTAAATTACAATTTAAGTCTATCAACTTGATATTTTATAATGTAAACTATAGTGACTGTATAGTAAACGCGTACAAAAAAGGAAAAGGAACTTCGTTCCAACTGGAGGTCCATAGACCTCTCAAGTTTTTTTTACATTACCGCCAATATAGGTAGGTTAGTTTTTATTTTTATTGAACCCGGTAGATACGACGGGTTGTAGACTTATTTTAAAATAATTGTCACATACCATAGGGGTATCTGTTTGGGAGAGTCCCATGATAGTTTTGATTTACAATGGACTATCTGCTGGCTGCAATCGGGTTTTAGGTTTATTAAAATTTTTCGCGTTTAAAAATTCAATTGAAACCGGTGACAATCGACTTGATGCAGACGAAGTTGCACGGGTCAGCTAGTAATTAAATAAAAGCTTAAATTACATATGAGTTACAAATTTATTATACTCTTGAAACCTGTACACAGGTTGCAACGGAAATCATCCAGTCCAGACAGTTCCGTTTCCAGCATATACTACACTGCCTAGCTCTACATATATTATAAATAGGAATATAGAAAACATCGTGGAATTACTGAGAAGAGGTGAGTTAATACCGCGATTACATTCCTCTCTTTTTATGATCTACGAGTATATGGTACTTTTATTATATTAAGTGATTTGTGCTCATAAGTATTTCGTTTAATACTAATAAGTATATTTAAAGAAAACACTTAATCCTTTGTAGTTTTTAAGTTCATTCATTACAGGTTGTTTAAATTCTTCATAATAGAGAGAAAATTGAAAGCGGTGTTACACTGTCCGCTATTCTATTTTCAAGGTTGGTAATTCGCCACACGGTGAAATGAACTTATAATACAGACTTTCTAGTACAATTTCACACTTAGACAAAATTGACTCCCATTATACTCATCATACGCCCTGCCAACTGTTATTGTATGAAGTGAAACACGTAAATGTTGTAGTATAATAGTTTTTTTTTATAAATGCTAAAAAAAAAGATAATTATCTCCTCCCGAGCGGAATCCCTAAAACAAATCACAGGTACGGATGTTGGTGATGTAACTTTTTTATCATAGTACGCCAAAATGAAGGAACTATACTAAACGGTAACCACAGTGTAATTCAAAAACAATAATACCCAAACATGTACATAGTGGTAGTGATCTAGTCAGGTTCAGACACTGCCATTTTGCTTGATTACTATATATACGACTGATCAGGGAATGCGACACGCAAGTGGGCACCTCTGTTTTTTAAGTGGTCAGGTCCTACATATGACACCCACTCCATTGGGTAAGTACTGGGTAGTGTCAGACTTCTACTGTCTAAAACTCCTTCTCACGTAAGCATGCACCGCGATGCTCTGGCATCAAGGGCCTGTGTGAACGGAAGTCCGTTGACTGACCAGGACAGCCCAGTCGACCAAACTCTACTCTCCGTCTGCCGAACAAGTGCAATAAAACTCTGATACTGTAGGGTACATATTACCGTATATGTAAACTCCATAAAATTGGTTAATAAATGTGTAATTTTTTCAGGTGTGCATGTAGAAACTCATGTGGACCAACCAAGCGACGAGAACTTGGATTGGTTACAGATTAAAATACCGAAACATATATAAAACCTACGGGAATAAGTAGTTGTTTTCTCATATACTTACTTTATATAAAGATACGTTCATCCATAATGTGTTTGTCCATACATAAAAATGTTTAAAACTTTAAAAGCCACGCTGAAGCTATTACTGGTGTCAGCATGAATGGGTCGACTCGCCTGGGGTAGTACCACTCGACCCACAGAAAACGATTGTGAAGTAACAGTGTTTGCATGTTGCGTTTCGTTTGGTCACTGAGAGCGCTAGAGGCCCACCTCCTTTAAATGGCCGGCAACGCACTTGCGACTTCCATGGTGTTGCTAGTGTCTATGGACGGCGGTGATCACTTACCATCAGGTGGCCCGCCTGTTCGTTTGCTTACTATAATATAAAAAATGTACCTATATAAAATAGTGTTATAGTTCCAGCATTACTTATGGAACATTGTAATTAATAAAACATGTTGTGACATTTCGAATCGTTTGTTAGCAAACAGTTTGAGCCCGTATTTAAGTATCCTAGTGGGCGCCCAGTGGTCGACATTCGACCATAGTTCATTGATTTTTTAAAGTTTGAACTTTATTAGGGTTCTTTTGTCAACTTACTTCTATAATCAAAGGTTTTTATCATGGTTACTTAGTTATTATAATAATAGTTGTATGTTATAATATCATTGTTGAATGTAGAATGAAAAAGAGTAATTGGTACGTAAGACTAAAAAATACATACAGTCGAGCATAGAAACCTCCTTCACAACCTTTTTTGAAGTCCTTTATTGACAGATGTCAAAATGTTTTTTTTATTTACATGTGTGTATATGTTGTGTAAAATTGAAGCAGTAGTGTGAGTTATGCATATTTTAATTAATTTAATGTACTTCTAATGCGTTTTATATAAAATAAATAGGTTTCTGCACTTCTCCTCCATATAAACTTTAACTATACCAAGTTTCACGTCCATCCGTTCACGCATTTCCTGTAAAAAGGGGTACAAAGTTTAGGCTTCACGTATTAATTTAAGTATATATACATGATTCGTAAAGAGAAAAGCAAAGTAACACACTTTGTATACTTAGTACAATATTACACACTACAGTTTAAGTGATGTTTAATTATTCCCGTCCTCAGCCTCCGATACCTCGCCCTGTGCCATACGGTTCACACTACAATAATGTTCTCGCTTAGCGTACTTTCTGCCCAACACTTTTTATGATAACTGCTCCACTCCTAAAGTTACACTCCAAATATTATTTAATAAAATAATTTCAATAGAATACAAAATACACAAGTATTTTTGAAGTTTGACGGTTAGTTCCAGAAATTAAAGCGTCCTAATTTTTTTGGTAAGTGATCATCGCCGTCCATAGACACTAGCAACACCGGGGGAGTTGCCAGCCTGTGTTAGGGGAGAGGGGTTGGTAAAGTGGGGAGGAGAGGGAAGTGGGAGGAGGTGGTCCTCCGGCGCTCGCACTGACCGAACGAAACGCAACAATGCAAGCAATGTTACTTCAGCTCGGTTTTCTGTGAGAGGGTGGTACTACCCCGGGCGAGCCGACCTATTCATGCTGAAACCAGTAATAGCTACAGCGTGGCTCTACCACCTATTGAACTAAAACAGTAAACAAAGCAATATCTTAATATATCTTTCCTTTATAGTTTATAGGTGTACTTTTTTATAGTTATTAGGCACTTAAGCCCAGACTAAATGCAATAACAAAGTCGGCACTTAATTATTCAAATACAATAGAAATATAAGTCTTAGATATTAATAAAAATAATCATAACGTACAATTGAAGGACTCTTCAACTTAATACATTACTTGTTGAAACAAACAATGAACGATTAGAGTAATCGATTACTAGCGCGAGAGTAATTATTTAAAAATGTACTATCTACTAGGCGACCTCAAAGAGCGAAGGTAAAGTATAAAAATCAACCGGTATCGTTATTTATGAATCACATTCTAAGATAATACTGTCATATTATTAACTCATCGGAACCAAATGACGTTGAATTAAGGCAGTATTCATAGTCGAGACGATTTCCTTAAAGTATTTTTTATTGTAAGCAATTTACAATCTTTTTCAGGCAAATATCATGCATACGTATGACACTAATAATACAAAAAAATACATACAACCTAGTAACCTCTTTCTTTTTCGAAGTCGGTTAAAAAGGAGTAATATTACCAAAAGCAATGATATGATATAATACTGTATATTATGCTAAAAAGCACACATGTTCCTATTTATAAATAATTTTCAACGATAACTGAAATCGAATTGAGTAAAGAATACTTTATTTAATTTATGCTCCGAGAAGGCGCTTATGAACGTTAAAACTACCACTGGTTCGATTCGCGTAGTATCCAAGACAAGAGCTTAAGTCTAGTTTCGACTACTCTGGTACCATTAAGCTTGTTGCCATTAAGCTAAACCCCGGTGAAGCTGTGGGAGTCCATAAGGCCAACAGTGGTTAGTCAGTACGAAAAAAAACCGGTTCGGAAAACAACCCAGTCAACGAGAAGGACCAGCTAGCTGTTAAACGTGGCTTCACCCACTTTCACTGGCAGATAGCTAACTTTACAAAAAGTAATTTAAGCAATTTTAGTTTATACTAGCTGTTAACCGTGGCTTGGCCCATAGTGCTTCCTCCAAAACGGTTAGACCGATTTTCACGGGACTTTCACTGGTAGATAGCGAACCTTATAAAAAGTAATTGAGGTTATTTTATTTTAGACTAGCTGTCGCCCGCGACTTTGTCTGCATGAAATTTAGCAAGATTTTAACTATTTCTTTATATTTAATAAGATAATTTCGAAATTATAATTATTAATAACTTTACTGATCTAGACGTCTTCCTAATAAGATCTTAGATTATAAATGTTTTACGTAAAGAGTTCCATAATACAATTTCTTGCGGAACAGACAAGCGTTTATTTTTTGTATAGTCACAAAATCTTAGTTATAATAATGGTAATCTATACTAATATTATAAAGAGGTAAAGATTGTGAGTTTGTGACGTTGTTAGGGGTAATCTCAGGAACTACTGGTCCGTTTTCAATCATTCTTTCAATGTTATATAGCTTATTCATCGAGAATGGTTATAGGCTATATATCATTACGCTAAGGCCAATAGGAGCGGAGCACAGATGAAAAATGTTTCAAAATCGAGATGTTTTTTTCTTTTTGAGAGCTTCTGCTGTGTGTCAGTGTTAGCCCAGAGTAGTAACTATTACTACGCGGACGAAGTCGCGGGCAGGGGCTATAATCTATATACTAATATTATAAAGACGTAAAGTTTGTGAGTTTGTGACGTTGTATGGGGTAATATCAGGAACTACTAAATCGATTTTGAAAATTCTTTTACCAATATAAAGCCACGTTATTTATGAGTGTCATAGGCTAAATATTATCACGCTAAGATCAATAGGAGCGGAGCAACAATGAAAAATGTTTTAAAATCGGGGTATTTTTTCCTTTTGAAAGCTTCCGCTGCTTCTTAGCCCAAAATAACTACGTATAAAATAATAATAATTCTTTAATACGATTTAAAAAAAAAAGATTGTGAAGCTGCGGGTACAGCTAGTATTATAATAAAACAAATACATATATAACATAAATGTACATACATTCGTACAAATATATAATGACAAAGATAGTAATAAATATGTATACTCATAGCAGAAGTTCTCCTCTTTTTCGAATAAATAGTAGTGTAATTGAATTTAAAACTTATTGATAATTTCGACATCTTGAAGTCGACGCGGTAATGTATTCCATAATCGTATGGCAGTTATTGTGAATGAGTTTGAATATAAATTAGATCTGTGCTGAGGTATCTCCAGAGTTTTAGCGATTGCCGAATGAATATCACGAGCAATGAGCCGTTAGGAAAATGAATCGTTCCTGGGGATATTGTGGAGATCTAGGGTCAAATAGAACACGATAAAGAAACTAAAAATTTGAAAGGATTTTTTTTCTCTATGGTCGAGTTTCGACCACTATACATACAGGTACTCCTAACTCAAATTTTTCACATTTTTAATGATGTGAGAATACTACTAATATCAAGTATCAATATCAAGTATATTAAAAATACCTAGTGCACATAGTCCGGTAAAGCTCCGTGAAGCTGTAAAGACATTGCCAGGTCAATAGCATAGTCAGTTCGAGAAAAAAAAAAACTTGTGCATTCACACCAAAGTCCGATAACTTAACAATGGATAATAAACAATTCCTAATCTGAACCCTCCATCATTTAGTAACACTACATTCTTTATATATGTACACCAGCTTTTGCCTGCGATTTTGCTTGCTTTAATGTAAATCTAACCTATTCGTAGGGAACAATACTTTCTAATGGATGATAATTATGTCATTTACTGTACCGGTGACAACGTGTATGTAAAGTATCATGATGATCTGTTCAGAACTTAAAACGTAACAAATAAACAAACTCTCATTCGAATGTATAATATAAGTTACGATAATATAAAACAAAGTTGAGAATTTGTCACCGAGAACCTATAGTTGCAACCAAGCATCTATAGTTGCGTTTTGTTAAAGTAGAGAACCATTCAGAGGAGTCTTTTTCTATATCATAGGAGACAAACGAACAGGTGGGTCACCTGCTGTTGCTGTGATTACCACCGTCCATAGACACTTGCAACACCAAAGAAGTCGCAAGTGCGTTGCCAGCATGTGTTTGGGGGAAAGGGGTTAGGAAAGTGGGGAGCAGAGGGAAGTGCGGGGAGGTGGTCCTCCTACGCTCTCACTGACCGAACGAAACACAACAATGCAAGCACTGTTGCTTCACGTCAGTTTTCTGTGAGAGGGTGGTGTGAGTGAGCCGACTCATTCAGTAATAACCTCAGCGTGGGCTCTACCACCTACATAAGTCTACAGGTTTCGCGTGTTATTGTGATAGTCTATGTCGTCACTTAACATAAGGTGATATTGTGGTGAACCCCCACAATATATAAAGAATAAAAAGCATAGATATGAGTAATGAGGCTAAAAAACACTATGAATACTACAAAAGTTAGGTAAGTGTGACGAATAACGTAGCGTGGTGACCTCCTGTCCAGAGATCTCTATCAAATTTTAACTGAGTCCAAATAACGATTGCAAATAAATTATTATCTCTATGACAAGGATACTTTGTTTGTAATTTATATTAACGTGCCTTATGAAATACACAGAGATTTTAAACGCAATAACATTTCAATTAATAATACATTAAGAGTTATAAAATGAAAAAATTAATTATTTAATATGAAAAAATATTTTAATTTAAACACTTATATAGCAAGCTTGGTGCAGGTTTCTACGCAGTAATTACTTTTAGACTATCTATTCTATATTTATATAGCGGGCCCAGTATACGCTGGAAATTAATAAAAAACCCTGGAATCAGAGCAGGACTACTATTGGGATCGATTGAGAATGTAAACCATTCTTGAATCTACCTGAACATGCTGAAAAATTTCATAAAAATCCGTCCAGCCGTTTAGGAATAGTACATGCACATACACACGTACACTATAATTATACATAAGGCTTGCAAACACAGAGGAAATTACACTTTTTTTTTTTTAACGTGGGGAAATCCCTTATGGATACGCCACCCTCCCGGGGGAGAGGGTGGGTTATGTCCGAGTCGCACGGACTAAAACCCCACGGTGTACCGACAGACCGTTTTGTGGGGGCGGCAAGGGATCGTACAAGCTAATCAACCTTGTAGAGCCGCCCCCACGGTCCGCCCGGCGGAAGGTGACCGCCGGGTTCCTACCTATAGAGGGACAGACCGGGTACACACCGGCTGCCCCCCTCGTCCGACGGACCTGTGCAATGAGGAGATGGGCCCCCCGGCCCATCTCCTCAGGTCCGGCTACGGTGGCAGGAGGAGTTGGGCGAAGCGCCTTCTCCTCCTGCCTGTCCTTCTTTGGCGGAGACGGCCACTCAGCGGGTCTGCCTCGCGGGCCCTCTCCGCCTCCTCCTTCTGCGAAACGACCTCCTCGCAGAAGGAGGCCATCGCTCGCCAAGCCTGTTCGCTGCCGAGCATGGCCGAAACCACGCTCGGCAGCGATAAGTCCGTTCCCACTGCCGCCGCCAGAATGCGGCGCTGCTCCCCCCACGTAGCACACTCAGACAGAGTGTGCTGCGCGGTATCTTCGACAGCGCCGCACTCGTGGCAGGCGGCGGTCGGCTCCCTGCGTGCGATCCGGTACGGGTACCACCCGAAACAACCGTGTCCGGTGAGTACCTGCACCAGTCGGAACGTCAGGGAGCCCCAGCCCCTGGACATCCACTCCCGCAGGACCGGGCGGACGGCGTCTACGGTAAACCGTCAGAACCGCTCGTCCGCCAGGCCCTGCTGCCACCTTTCGACGGCGTCTCGTATTAACTATGTATATATGGATTATATTTGTACCACTTATGATGGTTGAACTTCGTCCGCTGGACGTTCATTAGTTCATTTTGCAACAAAATAAATAGATTGCTTTCAATCTAGGTGTACTTGTCCATTCATACCTCCTTTAATCTTCCTCTAATCTTATATACGTTTACACTCATATTGAAAACTTTTCTTACATGACTTTCAAGCCTCTTCTCTCCCTCAACTTCTATCACTGATGCTGCTTTGCAACTTCCTCTGATATATTCATTCGTAATCTTATCCATTCTAGTTACACCACACACCCATCTTAACTTTCGCATCTCTGCCACATGTAATTCTTCTTTTATACGTCTCTTTCTTAGCTCACCACTCAAATCCACACTATTACGTTCTATCTATCAGCACTCACATCCATTACCTACAATTTATCCACAGAATCTATCGTGATCCTTGTCCCTTAAACTCGTAGTTCAGTTTTTTTGTAATTGTCACTTTTGTATTTCAACTCAAACTTTTTGGTTTAATTTTAAACAAGTACAATCATCTTCACACATCAAAACTATTCATATTGTCAACTTAGAATTTTTTTTTATTGTAGCTCGGCACAGTGATTGCACTATGCCTGATGGTCAGCACATTACAATCCAAAAACAACGGCGACTACTGAGAGATACGCCATCCTTCGTTAGTTGTCGCTGTCATGCCGGCATAAATGTCTCTTCACGTTACGCTTGAAGAAACCCATGTTATAGATGAGAGGGAACATACTGGCAGAGAGATTGTTCCACAGCTTCACGGTACGGCAAAGATAGAATGTTGCGAACGTTTTAATTCGTGCCCAGATAGGGTTTACCGTAAAACTGGGGCTCCAAACACCAGCGCGCGTGTTTCGGTTGTGAAAAGGAGAGGAAGGGATTAAATTGAATAACTCTTCAGAACACACGCCAAGATACAGACGGTAGAATATGCTTAGTGAGGCAATGTCTCTGCGTAATTGAAGCGGCTTTATAAACTATGTAATGTCTGCATCATCAACAACGCTGACAACCCGTCTCTGCAACCTGTCCGGGCATCCAGTAAGTATTTGGCGAAACCGTCCCAGAGGTGCGAACAGTATTCAAAGGTCTCGCCAGATAAGGTCTCTTACTTTAGTCACAGGATTTACTTACTACTTAATAATAAAAAACCTATCCACAGTTATTTTTAACACAATGAGAAGTCATACAAAGAATCGCCGGGTTCACTCTCAAGGACCACGCTATCGGCTCGCATTAAAATAACAAAACAAACAAAGACGAACAGATAATCTGGCTCACGACCTAACGATGTTATCGGATGCCCTCAGATTTTCCATTTCACAGTTGTGCCTACCGACTAATCTGTGATCTCCTTACCGCTACTAATTCTTACAAAATTAGGTTAAACAAGGCTGATGACAAACTGTTATTTTAAATGTTTGAAAGAAAATAAAAAATATTGCGTGTACCAGTGTGTACACGCGGAGGAAGTGAAACTTTATTTGGTTTATATGTATTAAATTATATATGTACGAGAATTATCATAAACTATATACTATATGAAGTCCCGTAGTATAAATACTTATCTATACATTTACTCATTTTTGTATGTTAGTTGACTCAGATAGACATTTATACATACTAGTGGGCGCCCAGAGGTCGACATTCGACCATAGTTCATTGATTTTTTTAAAGTTTGAATTTTATTAGAGTTCTTTTGTCAAAGGGTATTTATGTTCACAACCTTTTTTGAAGTACTCTATTGACAGATATCAAAATGTCTTTTTTATTTACATGTGTGTATATGTTGTGTAAAATTGAAGCATTAGTGTGAGTAATGCATATTTTAATTAATTTAATATACTTCTAATGCATTTTATATAAAATAAATAGCTTTCTGCACTTCTCCTCCATATAAACTTTAACTATGCCAAATTTCACGTTCATCCGTTCGCTCCGGGGGCGGGTACCAATTCCGGCTTGGGAGGTGGAGACCTCGAATCTGATATATTGGTGGTCCGATAAGGTCTCCACCTCCTCAAGCACCCTCCACCCCCGGACACGGCGCGCGACGGAGAGGAAATTACACTGAAATATCAAATTAAAATATTAACTCATGGCACATACATGTTATTCTACATATACTAATATTATAAAGAGGTAAAGTTTGTGAGGTTGCAGGGGGTTAGGAACTACTAAGCCGTTATTGAAAATTATTTTACCAATAGAAAGCCACGTTATTTGTGAGTGTCATAGGTTATATATTAATCCAAAAAATTAAACTTTTTGCTGTAGTCGGATTTGCAAAGGTGGAGAAAAAACGGTCGAACGAAAACATTTCTTACAAGCGCTGCCTTAACGATGAGAGATATATGATTGAGTTCTAGACAAAAGTTGTAGAGATTGATAATGTAAAACAAAAAGTCAGAGAAAGCATATGCCTAACTTTTATATTTAAGTTGTTGTAAGTAGTTTTAAAAATATATATATAAATCGTTAAGTCATGTTTGTTGGTCATATTATCAACAACAGGCCGGGTTAGCTAGTAATATATAACCCACTACTACCCATATTTAATACATGATCTACAAAGTTACATATTACATTCGACATATGCAATAAAAGTCATAAATACTAATCTATAAAGTACTACCAAAGATAAACGCAATAACTTACAGTAACCAGTTTTAATAAAAACACTATATTGACATCATTAATGAATATTCACATATCAATTGCTATAAAACTCAAATTATTATTTAACATTATGGTAATCAATCGTGAGCAATGAACACCTCCATTAAAATCTAATTAGAATAAGTGGTGTGTAAAGTATTCCATACAAAAAACGTTAGGTTGCTTTACGGTACAATAAAAAAGCGTGCACTTTAATTGACCCCAGCATGAGGTCTAGTCATTTTATACATGTTTTACTATAAATTAACTGTTTTACAATAATAACAGATTGTAGCATTAATGTCAATAAACCTATTAAGACATTCGTAAGCTATAATATATATAAATTGACGAAGATAGAACATATTACCGTTACCTCCTCTTTTTTGAACCGATTCTCTTTTTTATGCTTTGTTACTATTTATTTATACCTTATAGTACACCAATTATATACATTCATTTCAAAAACATTTCAGGTTTTGTTATTGGTATAATGGGCGGCCTTATTGTCGATATAATTGTGTTATTCTTACACGTTGATATAATTACTGAGTTATGTAGACGCAAACACCAAACGCCAAAAGGATGATATAATTCATATTACCTACAAATATATGACTTTCAATTATATATATTTATTCTTGGAGTCCAGTAAAGCACACATCTCACGCGGATGTAACATATTTTTGATCAATTTCACACGGTCAAATGCACAGGTAGCAGTTCATCACTACATAGTGTACCAATTCAAATAACAAAGGAACCATTAAAATCGGTTCACGTAATTGACATGGTAATTGACGAAAATGTCGATTAACATACATTTAAATAAATACATACAACCGAACATAGTAACCTCCTCCTTTTTCGAAGTCGGTTAAAAACAAAGTCCTCTGGTCTGTCTATTTATCTCTTCGTGATAAAGTCAAAAACTACAGATCGGATTTTCATGCCGTTTTCACCAGTAGAATGATTCATAGGAGAAGGTTTAGGTATAATTTGTCAAGGTTTTAAACTCAAATATCGAGTGATCATAGTGATGAAGGCAAAAGATATAAGAGAAAACAATTTTCGAAGACAGGAGTAGAGAATAATCTTTGTCTATATAGGAATTAGTATTCCTAAAAAGGTAAACATATACTTTATACTAGACACTGACTTCAGGAATAGAACGGCCAACGTAAATCAGATTGCACGGACACTACACCGTTTTGAACAGTTCGCAGTATCAGAATATTCCAGTTAATGCAACTTTCATTATAAACTACGAATTATATCAAATAAATAACTTCATATATTTTTTACTACACGTCTTCTTCTTCTAACTATACATATTATAAGAATGTAAATCTAATGTGTCTGTATTTTTTAGATTTTCGTGAAAAAAATTGTTGCAAATGTCTATTAATAAGTAATAGAATAACATTTTAGAAATGTCTGTCTGTTTATATGAACACGCATCATAGCTAAAGTACTAGGTTCCCAATAAAACCACACCAAGAAAATCATAAAGCATATCCTCGGGAGTAACTTAGTCTTTGTTTCATTAAAATCGGTCCACTCTATCAAAAGTTAGTGTAACTTTAACGACGGCTTGAGTTAAATACGGGAGAAAAGCAAATAAGTAAATAAATAGTAGGTGGTGGAGCTACGCTGAAGCTATTAATGGTTTCAGCATGAAGGGGTCGGCTCGCCCGGGGTAGTACCACCCTCTGACAGAAAACCGACGTGAAGTAACAGTGCTTGTATTGCTGCGTTTCGTCCGGTCAGTGAGAGAGCCGGAGGCGCACCTCCCCTCCCCTTCCCTTACTCCCCGTCTCCCCCAAGACAGGTTGGCAACGCACTTACGACTCTCTTGGTGTTGCAAGTGTTTATGGACGGTGGTGATCACTTAACATCATATGACCCACATGTCCGTTTGCCCCGTATGATATAAAAAAAAAACTTAATATATTCAATTGATTTTATTAGTCACAGTTTTTTTACATTAGGTTAGACGCGGACGGAGTCGCGGGCACAGCTAGTAACTAATAAATGTTTTATTAACAGGGAAAATATTGATACAAAAATAATTAATTATTCTAGTGTGTTTATTTGATCTAATTTTATTATAAATGTGAATGTGAGTTTGTTTACTTGTTTGTTAGGTTTTCTCGCCTTAAATATTCAATCAATCATCATGTAATATTGTACAAATATTGTTAGAGGTACAGCGAAGGTCATATAGTAGTTTTCGTCCAGAAAGAAAGTATTATTCCCGAGAGATATGTCAAATCTACATTTATATGAGCGAAGCCGCAAACAATAGTATTCTCTACAAATAAATAAATTTGAAATGTTTAATATAAACATTTTAAATATCAAATGCCAAACATGATTTTATTAAATACTTGCCTGTCGGTTTTTAAATCTGTCCAACCTAGTTTTGAAATAGTTGAATCAATTGGAATGAGATTTTTATTGACAGATAGTGGAACTTTCAAAGATCTATTCTCTGAATTTTTAAATCAATAGGTAAACAGAGACAATTAAATTACCCTAAAATCGAAATATTTCTCATTAGATGTAGGCTTGAAATCCATTTAGAAGAACTGGTACTAACACATGTTTACCAGGATGTAGCCCTACATAGTAGTACTAAATATATTTCGTTTAAATTTGGTTCTTCATTGTAATTGGGGTGTAAGGGGTGTCGCACAACATCTTAAGACTTGAGACACCCAAGCCAACCTCACCTGCACGTGGTGCACCCTGCTGAGTAACGAACGAGGCTATGGCAACAGCGGGGTGGTAGGGTTTTGAAGCCCGACTGGGTCGCGACCACCCTGCATGTAGCGAAAAAACCCGTAATAGTGATTCGTTCTGCGTGTCGCGTTTCGGGATCAGCTCTTGCATATCCAGTACCGAATGACCTTCGCCGTGGCTCGGGTACCGGTGAGATTCTCCGGTAGTTCACCGCCTAAGAGTGCTGCACTGATCCGGCGGCCAGGGAGACCTGTAGAAACGGTTGTTCCGCTGGCCGCCCGCGGTATAGTACAGGGGCCCAAGCATGTATAACCACCATGAGAGGCTGCCCCACCATGCCGCGCATAATCTCGGGTAGGTTCGTCGTGCCGGTTGGTGACCGGATTTGGGGTCCCGGCGATCTATTCCGGGGGGGTACGGGAGCCCTTCCGTCCGCCGGGTCAGTGCAATACAATTCTTGCAGGAGTTATAGTGAGCCGGCGATTAACATTGGTCACTTCTGGACACGGACGGAGGTTGTTCGCTCTTCTCGTTACCTCAATCTCAGGGATTACATCGGGAGCGTCATCTCCACTGCATCTCGGAGACTCGGAATCCTGAACAGGGTGCGACGGTTTTTCACGCCAGATCAGCTATACCTCCTTTATAAGGCACAAGTTCGGCCTTGCGTGGAGTATTGTTCGCACCTCTGGGACGGTTCCGCCAAATACCTACTAGATGGCTCTTTGATTACATGAGTTAGGCAGTAGATGACGCACGGGAGCAGTTTCCCACAGCAGAATTGGTGATCTTGGGGGACTTTAACGCACATCACGATATGTGGTTGGGTTCCTCCAGGACGGACCATGCAGGACGTACTGCTCATGCATTCGCCTTAACACATGACCTGACACAATTAGTAATCCAGCACACCCGGATTCCGGATGTCACAGGTCATGCGCCCTCATTGCTGGACCTTCTGTTGACGAGCCATCCAACTGGGTATGATGTGTCAGTCGATGCCCCCCTGTGCAAATGGGATCACTGCCTCGTTATATCGTCTGTGCCACGCGCTCCACCTCCACCCAGCGTAAGAATTAAGCGCAAGGTGTGGCACTATTCGTCAGCAGATTGGGATGGAATGCGGGATTATTTCGCTTCCATTCCTTGGCGGCAACGCTGTTTTGACGGGAAGGACCCTTCAGCGATTGCTGATGCGATTGCCGACGAGATTGCAGTTGCAATGGAATATTATATTCCTTCCTCCGTGATCGTCGGTAATCGCAAAGGACGCCCTTGGTACAATCGCGAGTGCGCCGATGCAGTTAGCAAAAAGCAAGCCGCGTATCGCGAATGGATCAAGGGTCGCGCAAATAAGGATCCTAATAGCAGCTTCCTCAAATCAGCCTATAACTCTGCCACCAAAGCCTGTAAGAGGGCATACACTAGAGCGGATGCCCAGCGCGTTGCACGCTTAGGTCTAGAACTCGTAAGTCATCCGACTAATAGTCGAGGCTACTGGAGTCTGGCCAAAGCTGTGCAAGCCAATTTTTGTCATCCAACAATGCCACCGTTGAGGTACTCTGATGGGTCACTGGCCTACGAACCGCAGGAGAAAGCTACATTATTAGCTAATCTCTTTGCGGCTAATTCTCGGCTCGACGATCGAAAAGCGCAACCGCCCACTATTCCTTGCTGCGGTGTCACTATGTCTGAATTAAAGTTCAGGCAGCGTGACATTCTTAAACAACTGCGATCGCTCGATGTCCGAAAGGCAAGTGGTCCGGACGGTATCCCAGCGGTTGTACTAAAAAAATGTGCAGCCGAGTTGGCTCCAGTACTTACGCGCCTATACCGCCTGTCTTATCTTTCTGGTATCGTGCCTTGGGCTTGGAGGGAGGCCAACGTGCAACCGATTCCCAAGAAGGGGGATCGGTCTGATCCCAATAACTATCGCCCAATTGCCGTAACCTCAGTGCTGTGCAAGTTAATGGAGCGGATCATCAACACCCAGCTTGTCCGCTATCTCGAGGATCACTCGTTGATTAATGATCGGTAATATGGCTTTCGCCAAAACCGATCAACGGGTGATCTTCTGGCCTACGCACTACACCGCTGGGGGGAGGCAATTGACAAGCACGGCGAGGCCTTGGCAATCAGTCTCGATGTTGCCAAAGCCTTTGATAGGGTCTGGCACCGTGGTCTTCTGTCCAAGCTTCCGGCATACGGTCTCCCCGACAATTTATGCAGATGGATCTCTGGCTTTCTACATGAGCGCAGAATTCGTGTCCTTGTCGATGGATGTGATTCGCAGCTCATGTCAGTAAATGCTGGAGTCCCCCAAGGCTCTGTACTTTCACCTACTCTGTTTCTTCTGCATATCAATGATATGTTGCCTTTAGGCCATATTCATTGTTATGCAGATGACAGCACCATCCATGGGTGCTATTACAGCAAGCCTTCTTGCAGTCGGGGGGAAACAGAAAAGAGACGGCAGGATCTTGTGATTGAACTCGACCGGTCCTTGCATCTTATATCAACATGGGGAGCAAGCAATTTGGTCGAGTTTAATGCTAACAAAACACAGGTGTGCGCGTTTACCTGCAAAACATTTCCATTTACTCCTCTTCCTGCTCTCCAGAACGTCTCGCTCGCAATGCGAGACAGCCTCAATATCTTAGGTATAGATATTCGCAGCGACCTCAATCTCAGGGATTACATCGGGAGCGTCATCTCCACTGCATCTCGGAGACTCGGAATCCTGAACAGGGTGCGACGGTTTTTCACGCCAGATCAGCTATACCTCCTTTATAAGGCACAAGTTCGGCCTTGCGTGGAGTATTGTTCGCACCTCTGGGACGGTTCCGCCAAATACCTACTAGATACCCTGGACAGGTTGCAGAGACGGGCTGTCCGCATTGTTAATGATTCAGTCATTACACAATTTATAGAGCCGCTTCAGTTGCGCAGAGACATTGCCTCTCTGAGCGTGTTCTACCGTCTGTATCATGGCGAGTGTTCTGAAGAGCTATTCAATTTAATACCTTCCTCTCCTTTTCATACCCGAACCACGCGTGCTGGGCTCCGGAGCCATAGTTTTACGGTAAATCCTATCTGGGCACGAACTAAAAAGTTCGCAACTTCTTATCTCTGCCGTACCGTGAAGCTGTGGAACAATCTCCCGGCCAGTGTGTTCCCTCCTTCCTATAATATGGGGTCCTTCAAGCGTAACGTGAAGAGACATTTATGCAAGCCGGCATGACAGCGGCGACCGGTGAGGGATAGTGTGTCTCTCGGTGGTCGCCATTGTTTTTAGATTATACTGTGCTCACCATCAGGCACAGTAAAGTCACTTTGCCGTGCTACGATAAAAAAAAAAAAAAAAATTATTTAATTTTTTCTGCATATTGCTATAAAATATTATTCATCAATATGAAGTAATATTTTTTTTTAATTATACTACGGGAAAATGACTGCATTGTGCCTGATGGTAAGCACAGTACAATCCAAAAACAATGGCGACCACCGAGTGACACAGTATCCATCGCCGGTCGCCGCTGTCATGCCGGCCTGCGAAAGGCTGGATATGCACAGGCTGATCCCGAAACGCGACCCGCAGAAGCGAATCACTATGACGGGCTTTTTCGCCATATACATGGTGGTTGCGACCCAGTCAGGCTGTAAACCCCTACCACCCCTCTTTCGCCATTGCCTCGTTATTCAGCCGGGTGCACTACGTTCAGGTGCGGTTGGCTTGGATGTCTCAAGTCTTCGATGTTATTCGACACCCCTTACACCCCAATATTAAATAAATTACAATTAAAGAACCAAATTAAAATTTAACTTTCGCTAGATACTTACATTATAATCGAAGCATTAATATAAATTACCCACCATTACAACATTTCTTTAACGTAATAAGTCGTAATAGTGAATATAAAATTCACCCCTCAACTGGATTAGAAATTAATTTATAGTCTACGTAATTTATATAAAGCAATATAAATTATAACACATTACGCTATTTCCAATAGAAGCTGCGACGATAAATATGCAATTAAAAAGTTACACTTAAACGAAACTTATTTTAAGAACTAAGTAATAAATATAAACTAAACAATATTGCAAGTTTTTATATCAGCATGTCGTTCGTAGTCCGAACAGCATGACGCTTTATAGGTCACTGTAGAGAATAAAAAAAATCGAATTTTTATATTGAATTTTAAACCATAAAAACTAACTGTAGGTCACAAAAAATTACAATAATTATGTTCTATTTACATAGACTTTTAACCTATAAAACCTTAGTTCGCATAAAGATACATTCTTTTATGCCTATAATGTAGTTTAATTCTATGTGTAGTATGGTCATCTTACTAAATAAAGACTATTTAGTTAAAGCATGTGGAATCATGGGCACAGACAGCTAAATTCAATGAGATAAGCTTAAATAGACTTGCTAATTAGATTCTTTGTCTTGTCTTTAGATTCTTCTCTTTTGAATTGTTATATTTTAAAAAAAAATCATAATGTGAAATATTTAAATTTGTACAATTTTAATATTGAAATTATTAACATTAGTTTGGTTTTCACATCTATTGGCACATGGAGCAATAATTATATACATTCTTATAAAGTTTATTGATCAAACAAAGCTATGATATAATGCAAAATATCAATATTATATGTATAGAGGTCGCTATACCACGCGTCTCTAGTCTGGAGGAAGCCGCGCAAACGCAATACGCTCGGTCACGCTTACTAGCATATCATCACGCAAAATTATAAGTTTTAATACCAAAAATACCGCTCGTCACGCCTAAAAAGTTTTCACTTCAAAAAAGTGTTTACAGAAACCTATGTTTAGAACAAAAGTGATAAAATATGTAAAAACTAGGAAATTACTTTTCTTCAAAAATTTGGTTCCGAAAATTTGAATGAGTAAATGAGAGGGACATTTGTAGAGATTACTTAAAATACATCGACAAAATGACAGATTAATGATGAAATGTTTTGTTACCGTTTTTTTATATTACATTGTGTTACCCTAAAGGAAAGATTTGATTACATTTACTTCGTTAGTACACCTGTGCAAAGTCGGGGCGGGTGGCTAATGTAATGAGTAATGTAAATAAACATAATGAGATGATTTCTATTTAAAAACAGTATACATGTTAAATCAAGTCTCAAGAATATTACTTAGTACCAATAAATCATAAATACTAGTTTTTATATATAATTAACATCAAATAGTAACCTTCTTGTGTCCCTTATAAATGCAATAGGTGCATAATAACGTACGCAAATGCAGACTACAATTTATGTCATGTTAATTATCTTAGAAAACCAAATATGAAACTGTATTAGGTGTAAAAATCGCATAATAAGTATAGGAATTCTAAATCACTCGTTACTATACTAGTAATGTGTAGCTTTTTTGCAAAGATTTTTTTGTCTTGTAATATGTTATCTAACTACGACTTCCTTCATACTAGTTATTTAAATTCTTGATACAAAGATGTAAATGCAATGTCGTTAACTAGAGTACGCCTAGAGCCTCGACCAGCGCCCTGGAGCGAAGCAACGCCATAACACAGCGGTAATATCGGGAGCCACAATGAACTTTAACATTTCCACATAGGGCCTGATGGTCCTGACTTTCACCATAAGCGGCCAATTTACGGATGCCTGTCGACCGGCCAGTGTCTAAGCTAAACTGTCTCAATTAGAGCCCGGATAGATGACCCCGTAATTTTGTCAGATTGCTAGTGTTATTAGTCTAAGTGCAATGAGCCATTCGAGCAAAGTATAATGTAGAGGCAGAGGAAATCATTTTCTCTTTTGAAAATGTTTATGGTTATTGAAAATTTTATGTATAGCACCATAAAGTATCGACTATTACATAATAAAATCACTTGAAGGAAATCGATTTGTAAATAAAATATATAAATAGAATGGTTTTAAATGTACCGTAGGATTTTTAACGCAATAAAATAAAGCGCTTATTTAATCGAGTCATCAAGAACATTGTTTTTTTATTATCTAAGCACAATGACTTTACCTGATAGAAAATATGATGCTGTCCACCAAAATCGTTGACTAAGTATGACAAATTATACTACCGAGGTGTACCTTATGCCACGTTTAAAGAACCCAATTATCGTAAGAACGAAGGGACATGCCACAAATGTACAAATTACGGTTAAAAAAAATCCACTCATTTTTTCTATTTTTAAATGTCACGACAACGTAACATCACTGTACCGGATGATAAGCACTATACAATCGAAAAATAATAACGATACCATCTACATATCTACAATCCGTAAGCAGTTTTAGTTTTGGTATTTTACCAATATTTATTTACTATGAGAAGTTATTATAAAATTCGAAAATATAAAAGAATGAGGGGTTTCAAACTTTAAAATAAATTGTAAAGTATCAAAATGATTTATCGCCGTATAACACGGGTGGGATGCATTGCAGTCACCGTTGCACCGGTGGCAGCCGCGCCCATTCGTCGTACATGCTCCGAAGATAGAGAGTGATCTATTTTTTTTACATTTTTTAACAGGTTATTCGACAGATAAGCGATGTTGATTGAACGTAAGGCTCTGATTGCGAAAAATCTTAACTGATTCAGTTTTTATGCATCTTCCTGTCACTCAGTTTAAATGTAGTAAAAAGTTACATTCTTTTACCATTCTCGTGTTGTAATTTACTTCGTACAGTGTGTAATGTAATTGGTTATTTAGAGTATCTTATAAATAATATACACACTGTAGAGAAATATTTAAGATATATTGTATAGGTAAACAGAATAACTAAATATCACATGAAAGGTACAAATGTGATTCTTAAATTACCAACTTAATTATAATCAGTTCATAAAGACTGAAGAGGTCAAAGATTTAACTTGGAACAAAAATTACATACATAATAAGTAAAGTACATTTTATAAAAATAGTAAACTAGCTGTTGGTCGTGGCTTAGCTCGCCTTAATACACATTTGATATATTTCTCGGGAACATTTTTTTTTTTTTGATGAACTGTAGGTACTCTATATTTTTTTAGTACCTCTGATAACACGTATGCACAATTTCTTGACGATCAGTTAAATAATGAATAATCGTTATATTTGAAACATTATTTCAAAATTTAAAAAAACAACGAAAGTATAATGAATGATTTATTTAAACTAGTTGTTGCCCGCGACTGCGTGGACTGGAAAATGATTTTGTTATTTCATTGGAACTATAATCCAAAATCTGGATTAATTGTAGGTTGTTTTTATGTTCATGTAATCAATATTACGTAATAAATTTGGAATATATAATAAATAAAGTCGTAATAATGGTAATTCTCTACATAATACTCTAAAAATATATTTATTTATCATTGAAAGTCTCGTTACAATCGTTTCAGCAGTTTTGAAGATTACCTGAACTAAAAACAGACACTTGAATCTTATCTATACGTGTATAGAATAATGTACTTTTTTTACCAATCAATGTGATATATTATTATTATTTAGCGATTAAAAATAATAAGACTTATTATATATTAAAATTTATTATACTTTTAAGTGACCATCAATATTGCTTATATAATATAACTAGCGGGCCAGGGGGACGTTGACCCGACCTGATAATAAAATCTTTATGTTCTGGTGAAAATCCATTCAGTAGTTTTTGAGTTTATCGCGAACATACAGACAGACAGACGCGGCAGGGAACTTTGTTTTTAATATGTAGTGACGTAATTATTCACCGGCTGCTTTTGTCTTATAGGTCAAAAGTGAGTATAATAAAAGTAATGGCTTGAAAAGTCCGTGTTAGTGGCAACGAGGTATTAATATAACAATAAAGGAGAGGCGTGGCTGCTAAAACAGCATCGGGCAACATGATGGAGCCGATATCACGACCTCCGCTCTCCGAGCGACCTCGCTCCCGAGGGGCCCACTGATTCACCCGCCTTTCCGCATTTAATTACATAGGTCACGACTTCTAAACTACATTTTACTGTTCTCAAAATATTATCCGCTAACTTACACCGGGAAAACCTTAGTGTGATGACGTCATTAAGAGTTATTGAAAATTGTCGCCATTGTTTATTAGAAAAAATACGCCTGTAATTCGATGTCTGCACGAACTAATTAGTTTACAAATGTCCCATTAACAGGAGTATACAAATGATAAATCTCACCACAATAATATTTTTAGTTAGGGGCTGTCGAAACCTAAAGATATTTCAGCAATATATATCCGCTGATAATTATAGATAGATAAATTGGTGAATAAGTGTACATACATGCACCATGTTTTGGCTATAGCTGTGAATATCGTATGTCATTAGGAAAGACAGAAATAAAGAACTATATTTTTATTATGGAAAAAATAACGTTTACAATTAAGCTGAAGATATTTGTGTCTACAATCATAATATGTTTAGACCAGGATCAACGAAATTTCTATATTCCTTTCTGCATATAATTTTCTTTTAATTAAAAATAATAATATTAATTTAAATGCGTTGTTTATTTTATTACTATAAACAAACAAAAACCAATTGTAAAACTAACTAAACCCCTTTAGAACGTTGAATATACCAGAATACTGTTCTTCAATATACTTGACAACCCTCATATGTACATTTGATATGTTACACATGGCTCAGTGTTAAGTAAATGCTTCTGTTCATCTCTCATTTAATTGTAATGATAAATTAAGCGATTTCTAAAAAAATAAATCTATTTAATGACGTCTGACCGAGACTGTACCATAATTTCTCTCTTGAGATAGGAATGCCGTCCACTCCGATGTTGCGACTTTTCATTTCATTCATATCTTAACTCCGACAAAACATGATGTTTGATCCATTTACTTTTGAATTCTATGTACATGAAAATGTAAATATTCGTTTGTACAAAATGTCACTTCTCCAAATGTTCACACAGCGTCGTTTTCCAACACGTGAAAAAACTGCAACCACATGGTGGGGTACACCTAATGTGAATTAAAACGGTTATATACTACATTTTGTACGCGGTTTCGCTCGCGCTTATTAAATTTGACCTATCCCTCACGAGCATTAATTTATTTCTAAATGAATGTACTCTATGTCCTTGCTTGTACTCCTAGCAAGACGGTAAATAGCACGACGCGCCGAATAACAACGTGACTACTACACACAGGGGGAAATCCTGCGTTGTGGCTCGCTACGTGTATAAAGTTTCAAAATAAGTAATATATTTAGGTGGAAGGATTTGCTGCGGTATTTATATGAATGCAGTAGACATCTTTTGTCCGTTTGTTTTTCTTTGAATACCTTAATAATTTTTCCTTAAAACGTGTACTTATCACACTTGACATTGGCGAAATTGCCTACATAGGCAGAGGCCATACCGAAGAACTTAGGATTGAATTGGTTGCTTAAAACAATACCTTCCTGATGAAATAACGGCAGTGAATGATCAGTACCAGCTTCTTTCCAAACAGAGCGTGTTCACGCACACGCCCGCGTAACCACAGATCACGCCGCCGTGGTCTGGGGGTTAATTTCGCTCCCACACACCAGATTAGGCCCCTCTCGGCAGCGGCTCAAGCCTAGGTCCGTTCCCTCGGCGTGGAGCTCTTGAGTGCACTGCTCGCGCGATACAGTGACACAAAATATATATAAGAGTTGTTGAGGTATGTATGCTTGGTACACATATATGTTTCAAAAACTCATATATGTATGAATAGTAAGCTTAGGTTGGCTAAAATACGTCGCTTTCTTTTTTTCTCGAACTGACTACGCTACTGACCCGGCAGGGTCTTCACAGCTTCACCGGATTACTAAGGTTGGCGCTTAAGGCACACAACCGATTTGGGTTTTAGGTAACATACACAAGGGTGCACGCACACCTCGGCTTGGCACAACCCGTAGTTTACGCTCCTCTTCGAGAGAGTGCGTGAAATAGCCCCACTGGTTGTCCCGAAGGAAACGAGTGAGGTTGCGATGGGCGGTGGACGTGGCTACCTTCACCTGAATACCAACAGCGGTATTCACTGCGGAGGTGTAAGGGATGCCTGCCGTTTCCAGCATGCTAGAAATTTCAACCCAAGACGCTTTGTCTTGGATCGTCACGGGGGGCGGTGGGCGGGGCTTTTTGCCCGAAACTGCGGAACCTGCAGTTTTAGGCGAAGCGGGTCTAGAGGGCGCTGGTGTCGACATTGACTATTTTTTTGGAGGGCAAACTGCCTTCCGGATCTGATGAGGAGTTGGAGCGCTTCTTGCTCGGTTTGCGGTGCGTGACGGTGGTGAAGCCATCGTCCGCAGCAGGGGCTTGCTCAGCCTGAGGGGCTTGCTCGGCAGGGGGATCCTGCTGAGCAGGAGGGTCTTGCTCCATGTCGGAGCCGGAGTCGGAGTCGGAGTCATCGCTATCGCGATCGTCTGGGATTGGGAAGTTGTTGGAAGCCTCGATCTTGGCATAGATCGAGGGAGCGGGCTTCGAGGAATGAGGGAGCTCGGTGCGATGCTTTGCAGCGTACGCATCGTAATCGTCTTCGAGACGAGGACAGATAGCGGCTATGAAGCCGCGGAGGCTAATGAGCTCAGTCTCTAAGAGACTGATCTCTTGTTCAGCGGCCATACCGGGGCCTGAGGAGGGGAGTGAGTCGGGGGAAGACATGTGAAACCTCCCTGCCAGAGGGGCAGGGGGGCGCGCCTTAATGAATTTAACGGACTATCCCGAGTCCGGATCAAAGGGAGCTGTTTAAAACTAAACAAAATAGGAAAACAACGCAAATAAGTACCTGAGTGAGACAGGGGAAAAATAACATAAGACTACTTAAATAAACAAACAATAAAAAGTAAATAAATTTAAAAATAAATCACTAAAGAATTAAAGAAATACGTAAATAAACAGATAAATAAATGAGTAAATAAATAAATATACCAAGAAATAGATAAAGCAATAAATAAATACAAAGGAAACTCACAAAAGGAACTCCCCACTAAGATAGGTCGCGAATTGCATATAACAGGCAACAGTCCAAGCCGAGGTGTGCCGTGCACCCTTTAGCTAGTTGTCAAATAAAATCGGCTGAGTGCCTTAAGCGTTTGCCTTAGTAGTCTGGTAAAGCTGTTAAGAAGACCTTGCTAGGCCGATAGCGTAGTCAGTTCGCAAAAAAAAACTTAAAACAACGACTATATTTGAATTATGTGACACAGTAGAAAAAAAGCATACATTTATGGAAAGTATGATTTACAGACCGAATTTTTTTAAAGATGTAAGTGATATAATACAATATGAAACACGCAATACCATAATGTCGTAAAACACGTAACATTGTTTTACGTCCATTTCTTGCATAATAATTTTAACACTGAGTTCCGCGACACAAATCCGATTTTCGTTTCATTTAAAATAAAGCAATAAAAATACCGAATGTCCATTGTAACATTGATTTGATATGTCTAAATGTTCTGGTTAAGTCATTACACAATAATAGAGGCACTTATCTCGTGAAAATCACATAACAACTTGTTACAGAAACAAAGAGCCGGATTTGATCAGTTAAAACGACATTTAACAATGTATTTAGCTACATATTAACCCTAAGTTAACATAGAAGAGAAACGAATATGTTTATAAAAAGTTTAATGGGTATATACATAATTGTTTTAATTTTTTGTCTTTTGTTTAGCTTAAGTAATTTGTAATGAGTGTAATAATTAGTTTTTTATACATTGTCAGTTTTAGCATTTGTCCACAGTGTTATTAAATGACTATTGAAGGGATAATGGCTTCGTGGTTAACGTGCTTGGGCACCACATTTATCTATGTAGGTTCGAATCATTGTAGATGAGCTGGAACTTTATTTGATGGAAAAGTAAAAACTGTGGAATAATCTTCGGGACAGTGTGTTTTCTCCTTCCTATGATATGGGGTCCTTCAAGCGCAACGTGAAGAGACACTTACACAGGCCGGCTTGTACTGTGCTTACCATCAGGTATAGTACAGTCATTTTGCAGAGCTACAATAAAAAAAATAACGGTAGAGCGTTATCTGTCTGCCTGGCTAGCTATCACTCTCAAGTTGATAATTTCTCATCTAGCACCTCCTCTTCTTCTTAACCTTATTCCACCTAAGTAAGGTCGGCACAACATGTTTTCCTTTTCCACTTCCCCCTGTTAAATGTCATCTCAGTATTCACACCTTTATACACCTAATTTTTTCACACATTCCACTTATACCTTTTTCGGTCTTCTTTTACTCTTATAGCCGTCCACCTTCATACTCAAGGCTTTTCTAGTTACATTTAGTAGTAGTCTATTTTGGGTTGTAAGGGGTGTCGAATAACATCTAAGGCTTGAGACATCCAAGCGAACCTAACCTGCATGTGGTGCACCCTGCCGAATAACAAACGAGGCAATGGCGAAAGCGGGGTGGTAGGGTTTTACAGCCTGACTGGGTTGCAACCACCATGTATATGGCGAAAAAGGCCGTCATAGTGATTCGCTTCTGCGGGATCAGCCTGTGCATATCCAGCTTTTTGCAGGCCGGCATGATAGCGGCAACCGGCGATAGATAGGATGGTCGCCATTGTTTTTGGATTGTACTGTGCTTACCATCAGGCACAGTCCAATCATTTTGCCGTACTACAATAAAAAAAAACATGATTTTCAGGTCTTCTCAACATATACCCGTACCATGCTAACCTATTACTCTACAACTTCTCTGTCACTGGTGCTATTTTCAAACTTCCTCTGACATGCTTCAAGCACCTATATAATGTATATCTGGTAGCCATACTTTTGACCCAGTCTATGCTCTAGGTTAAGCATGTTTACCATCATAGACCAGATAATCATTTAATATTAGATGAGATTGTGGTCAACGCTGGAACCAATAACAATAATGGTAAACTGACAGATAATTTTTGATAAATCTTGGAGAGGTCTGAACTCTCTGTCTTTAAGTAAAATCATTGAACATTCGATAATGTGTAATAAACTTTTCAATAATTACAAAACGATTATAAATATCTTAAATCTTAATTTCATTAACGTGTTAAAATGTCTCTTAAATGAATCACGTAACAGAGGTCAGAACATTCTCTGCAGAAATTTTTGCTATCAACTTTGTACGTGTACACTCAATTCGCTTTCATTTATATGAAACTTAAGCAAAACTAAAAAAACTTCATACGTAAAGTAGCTACAAGTCAATGCCCAGTTTCTGGAGTTGACCTTTTAACACTATCATTCTAATGTCTTCGATGTTGTTTCTGAAGAAACTTAATGAATATACTATATAAATCCACGTTTATAAAAGAAATAGTAATAATAATTAACGAAATATTAACTTTAACTGCATTTAAGTAAGGTTTATATTACAAATAAAATATAGCATAAGATACCAAAACACATTACAGATTTGCCTGAACATACACAAGTACCGTATCAACCAAGTTTCACTCTCAAAACGTTATTATTACGTGAACGATAGTGATGTCTGGATATTACCTCCGCTTTATACATTCGCTATAAACAACTCAGAGCAATATTTCCGCCGTTTTCATATAAAAAAAGATAAACCCGATCGACTTAATTGCCGGCACTTCTCAATGACTGGGATGTTTTCCTAACTATTGATTGAGTTCTGCCGTCCATTAGTAATTTATCAAGTCGTAAATTTAATAACGAAGTGATTATGAATCTGTGTTACTTTATGGAAGATTTGGGCAATGAATAATAAAACTTATTGTTAAGGTTGCACATTTGAAATGGGATGAATTGGTTGTCCATTACCGTGAAGTGCACTGCATTATACAATGTAGGGGGATTTCACGTAAAAATAAACAAACTCAAATGAATAAATGCATCTATCACCAAGCATTAATTGAAAAAAATGGGGTTTAATAATTTAAATTGACATGTTGCCTGACAGAGATATGTTGAACCAAAGCAATGACGTTGTGGTGGCCACATATGGATGGCTAAATGAGATGTCGGACGCCAACTCACCGAGACTTGGATGAGAATACGGCGGTTAAGAAACGGATGGGGGAGCCTCTAGCTCCCAGAGAAATAGAGGAAAAGCGAAAAGCGTCGAGGGAGGAAGTAGTGGAAAGGTGGAGGCGGGACCTGGCGGACGCGCGGTACGGTCGATACATGATCGACGCCGTCCGCTCGGTCCTGCCGGATTGGTATAATAGAGGATAGGGCTCCCTGACGTTCCGTCTGGTGCAGGTCCTCACTGGGCACGGTTACTTCGGTTGGTACCTGCACCGGATAGCACGCAGGGAGCCGACTGCCGTATGCCATCAGTGCGGCGTTGACCCGGACACCGCGCAGCACACTCTGTCTGAGTGTGCTGCGTGGGAGGAGCAACGTCGCACTCTGGCTGCGGCGGTAGGGCAAGATCTCTCACTGCCGAGCGTGGTTGCGGCCATGCTCGGTAGTGAGGATAACTGGAATGCAATGGCCTCCTTCTGCGAGGAATTCGTCTCGCAGAAGGAGGCGGCGCGGCGGAGAGGGTCCGTGAGCAAAACCCTCAAAGTGGCCGTCTCTGCCAACGGGGGACGAGCAGGAGGAGGCGTCAGTTTGACCGCCTCCTCCCACTGTAACCGGACCAGGGAAGATGGGTCGGGGGGCCCATCTTTCCATTGCACAGGTCCGGCGGACGGAGGAGAACCAGTGTGTACACGGCTATCTCCTAACAAGACGGGGCCCGGTGGTGGCGCTTTTGCTGCTGGGCCAACCGCTGGGGCGGCACGATGAAGTCTATAGAGATCTCGTGCCGCCCCAACTATAGCGGAAGACGTACACCGTGGGATTTTAGTCCGTGCGATTCGAACGTAACCCACCCTGCGAATTGCATGAATTAGGCAACAGCCCAAGCCGAGGTGTGCAGCGCACCCTTGAACTAGTTGTCAAAATAAAATCGGCTGAGTGCCTTAAGCGCTCGCTATAGTAGTCCGGTGAAGCTGTTAAGGCCTTGCAAGGCCAATAACGTAGTCAGTTCGAGAAAAAAAAACGTAACCCACCCTCTCCCCGGGAGGGTGTAACCATAAGGGATTTTCCCACGTTAACAAAAAAAGGATAGGGACTAGTGATGTATATTAAAAAGGTAGGTTCTTCAGAGATGTGAATACACTCATCCATCATACTTGTTTACCTTTAGGTTGAGTTCTACAGCATCAAGCTGAAAAATATTGGTGCAATCGGTTAGATTATATCAAACAATGAGTGTTCATTTCCTAGTAGTACTTTTAAATACATTCCGTTTCTTTTGAGCATTTTATTTGATTATTACGTAGTTACTACAAAAACTGAGATCTGTAAATAGTATAGAACGGGCCTTATTTATTACCACAACAAATAGAACCTAATTAAATTCAAATAAACTATTAAATCTTGAAGTCATGCATGTAAATTAATATAAATGAGTTACGGTTGACGTCTAAACTTATACAGTGCATTAAAAAATATAGGTAAAGCAAAATAACAACGGTTTTTGTGTCGCGCGCACGTGCCGGCACGCGCGTTCTCAAGCTTTCGGTCCAAGTGACTAGTTGGTTTGCGAGTATACTCGAGGTAAATTATTACATAAAAATTAAATAATATTTACAATTTTCATAATTTACAGTTAAAATATATTATAGTCTATAATACTCACTGGTAAAGTAGCTTTCTATAGGTGAAATATCTTTTAAGATCGTTTAGTTTTGGGTGTATCTGTAAATTTTAAATTTCAATTAATTTATAATAGCACAGTATATAAAAAGTGTATGTGTTCGTATGACCACAAGAACAAAGAGTTTCGTTAGTTCTTTTTTCTTCTTTATAGAAAGTATAACAAAAAGCCAACGTCACGTCTTGTGTAGTCCGGTGAAGCTGATAACACCTTGCTAAGACAATAGCGTAGACAGTTCGAAAAAAGTCACGTCTTGTTCTCAGGCGGTCACCCATCCAAGTACTATCTGCTCCCGACGTTTCTTCACTACGATGACCGAACGAGACCCGGTGTTTTCAACACTCTAACGGACACAGTGTTTGCCCCTTCACTTTTTATCAACAAAGCTGCAAAACAAAATTTCAAAGACCTTCCATATAAACTTTCACTTTCAATTAAGGTACAAATTAATATATTTTAATTCGATTAAAAAAACATATACTAAAATTACAAATATTTAATTGAAACCAAATTTTACACCACTAAATCCAGTAAGAATATCTTGATTATTACGGAGACATGGAACGTTATGGATAATTGATATCGTTCAGATATATTGTTCGCAGAGTGTACAACTAAATAAAACTCTTCAATCGAAGGTAAGTTGTGCACGATCGCGATTGTTTATCTGCCTCTCGTTTTCACTGGTCGTGAACGGCCGACACTACAAGGTCAACAAAAAATTAAAAGTGTTCCAGTATCTGATTACAGAGGCAATTTTATCATTTGAGCTAGACGTCTGCAGGCTTCCTGACTATGAAAAAAAATGCCTTATTATTTTTTCAATTATGATAACGCTTAATTATTTGTTAAACTAAGCCACCGTTTGTAAGCTTTTTGTTAGGTAAAAATTCTCTCGATACGAACAATCCCCATACTTTTTTACCGTTCATTCAGAACGCAAAACACAAATTTAGGTATAAATACGTATTATACAATTTGTATAATATCGATTTACTTAAAGATATATAATTGCCAATATTAGATTCCTGTAATATTATTAAAACTTTGTCAAAACAATTAACTCGGCCTGCCAGCCCGAACGTACGATTATATATATTTAGAAAGGTCAAAAAGATTGACGAGGTCTACATAATGCAACGTGTATTTTTCGATATCTGCATTTGTAGACCATTTGCCTCTCTAGGCTTAGTCCGTTACCACTCATCTCTGGTCACATTATCACTTAACCTTGAAGATTTTGTAATAAAAGCACGACAAATGTACTGTAGTGTATCTGATTGCAAGCAACAATGGATACTAATATTGACGATCAACAACAAGAGATCTTTAATTAATTACCAATCGCTATCATCATGCCCGCTTGCAGGATTGATGCCAAAACTCGACAAGCCAAAATTAAAACACTGTGACGTATTTAGCATCATGTGCATGTAGGTGGTAGAGACACGCTGAAGCTATTACTGGTTACAGTTTGAATGGGTCGGCTCGCCCGGGGTAGTACCACCCTCTCATAGAAAACTGACGTGAAGTAACAGTGCTTGCATTGTTGCGTTTCGTTAGGTCAGTGAGAACGCCGGAGGACCACCTCTCGTCTCCTCTCCCCCCTCCCTCCCTTTCGCCCAAACACAGGCTGGCAACGCACTTTCGACTCCCCTGATGTTGTTAGTGTCTGTGGACGGTGGTGATCACTTTACAGGTTAAATACTCAGATTTGCATTTATAATATTAGTTACCAGTTGATGCTGGAACCAGACACAACTAGAAATACACTATTGCAAGTGTAATTTCTATTCTATGGTTGTTGCGTTCCCATAAAATACAAATTAACGTACCAGCGATTGGGATTATGGTGAAACGCTAAATCTGCGAAAGTATAAAAAGTAACAAAAAAAAATTGTACCATTTTGCATATACAGCTTGACTGGTTAGTCGCCAGCAATATTTTTACAGGATAATCATTACTCGATTCTCGTTCTAAATCAATTTAAAAAGCAGGTGTTTAATATTTGACCTAATCATCTCTATAAACGCAAAACTGATATACACTCTACAACAGGTGATTCACGCAAAAATGAACTGGTCCCACCCGCGTCCCCACCTGGACCCGTACCCACTTTCCTTTGTTTGACAATGCGGCGTGTCGACGATAAGCAGTTACATAATGCCCCTTGAAAACGCCCTTAATGTTGTTTGTTCATTGAATCTAGATGTGTTTTTTTACGTTTAAAAGTATCGTTCCTAGACTTTTGAAAGTCTTAGAACAAAGTTTAATTTAGGTTTTCTTGGTTGTTTGTTAGTATTTGTTTTGATATTATTATTTTGTATCTTCAATGTGACTATGAATTACCAAAGGATTGAATTTAAGCTTTAAACAGTCAACTAGTATAGGCTTAGCAAAATACGAGTTGCGTGTGCCATATATCTTTAAATCCACTCTCCATATTTAAATATCGGTTCAATTTACAGTTTAATTTAAGAATGAACAAAGAAATGCTAAAAACGTGTAGTTTAATTTGCGTTGCAATCTGTCACGGTCCGTCGATTATACAAATTAGACTTTCATATCTCGTTGACACACATTCGCATAGATAGTTTTGATTTGAAATACCATTACATTAAAAAGTAAACGTATAAAAAGGAGTAATGTAAAATTTATTTATACTTATCGTATTGTAGGAGTTCATTATTTCTTCATTCATGAATGAAGAAAAAAAATATTGCTGAGTTTATATCATTTCTCAGTATGTATGCTTTGTTTTTTTTTTAAGGTGGTAGGACCACGCTAAAGCTATTACTGGTTTCAGCATGAATGGGTCGGCTCGCCCGGGGTAGAAAACCCTCTCACAGAAAACCGACGTGAAGTAACAGTGTATGTATTTTTGCGTTTCGTTCGGTCAGTGAGAGCGCCGGAGGCCCACCTCACCTTCCCTCTCTTCTCCCCTTCCCACTCCTCCTACCCCATCCTCCTTTCCCCCCCTAACACAGGCTGGCAACGCAATTGCGACTCCCCTTGTGTTGCTAGTGTCTATGGACGGCGGTGATCACTTTACATCAGGTGACCCGCCTGTTCGTTTGCCTCCTATGATATAAAAAAAAATTGTTCAGCTCGTTGGTAAGAATATTAAATTTTGCCTAATGGAACGTATTTTTCCACTTACGAATTTACGAACAAACGCAGAATTTATTTTACTTTTTTGCTGAAAGAAGGATAAAAATTCAGCTAAAAATGCCTTATCATTTCATTATGGTTCTACCATGACGTCTTCCTTCAACGAAAGCCGACATAGATCCTCTATTTAATACGTATTATTAAAAGAACAGCTCAATCAAGCTTCATCAGCACGGGTTTTTATAAGGTAAACTCAAGAACCTATAAAAGATAACTTATTTAATTTTACAAAATCTCTGTATTTAACGACAAGAAATAGACTTTCGTAATAATTTTCATAAAGTATATCGTTCAGGCAAAAATAATATATTTATATGTAAATATCGAGAAATCTTTACTTAAACTACATCAAAGGAAAGGCTGGAATACAATCAGATCTAAATAAACAATCAATGAGTTAGCACAACCTACTTTCTTATTTATCTGCAACGAACCACCTGCCGGAGACGAGTGCGAGTTAGTCTACGAGTATATCCCATACAAAGAGATTGTTATCAATAATTATATTGAAAATAGTGCTGGCAATAGTGTAAATATTTCTATAGCAAATAATATCCTATGTAAATAAAATGATGGATATTTACCGGTGTGCGCGCTTCACGCAAAAACTACTGGATATATTTAAATCAAATATGTTTAGTTATAATTTCGAGACACTCCATCGTTATTTAAGAAAAAATATTGCAATATCTTCATCTGTACCAATATTATAAAGAAGTAAAGTTTATGAGATTGTAGGGGGTAATATGTGGATTTACCAAACCGATTTTGAAAAATTTTTTACCAATAGAGAGCCACGTTATTTGTGAGTGTCTTGGGCTAATCGATTAGGTATTAACCCGAAAAATGAAAATACTTTTTTTGTGGTAGTCGGACAAACAACGTGAACAAAAACGTTTCTTACGAACGCTGCCTCAACGTTGAAATGATATGAACGATGATTGAGTTTCAGAGAAAAGTTGTAGAGCTTGATAATGCCTACAAAGACAGCGACAGCATATGTCTTACTTTTATATTTAAGTCACAAACAGTAGTTTTTTTCATATTAAAAAAAAATTAAATCGTTAAGTTTATTGGTCATATTATCAACAATAATTATGAATTCTTATGAATATATTATGATATAATAACTTAGACACAGCAACGCGTGGCCGGGTCAGCTAGTTTCATATAAAGTTTTCAAAGTTTTAAGAATCAACAATTTTTATAATCACTACGCTGAAATACATGAAATATTATAATACTGTTAAAATAGTAAACAACACAGACGACATTACGATTTGCCAGCAGCGAATAATTTAATACAAATGTAACCTTAAACAATATTAGCATAATAGTTTTTTTACTGTTGTATCTAGGATAAAAAAGCATAAGTATCTAGCGGGCCCGATGGACGTTATTTCGCCCTGATAATAAAAAAACCTTGACAAATGATATGCCTAAGCCCTCGTCATGAATCAGTTTATCGACTGGTGAAAACCGCATGAAAATCCGTTCAGTAGTATTTGTGTTCGTCGCGAACAGATAGACATTGGGTTGTAAGGGGTGTCGAATATCATCATAAGACTTGAGAGACCCAAGCCAACCTCACCTGCACGTAGTGCACCCTGCTGAATAACGAACGAGGCAATGGCGAAAGCGAGGTGGTAGGGTTTTACAGCCTGACTGGGTCGCAACCACCATGTATGTGGCGAAAAATCCCGTCATAGTGATTCGCTTCTGCAGCTGATCAGCCTGTGCATATCCAGGTTTTTGCAGGCCGTCATGACAGAGGCGATCGGCTATGGATAGTGTAATACTCGGTGGCCGCCATTGTTTTTGGATTGTACTGTGCTTACCATCAGGCATAGTGCAGTCATTTTGCCGTGCTACAATAAAATAAATTAAAAAAGACATACAGGCGTGGCAGATAGTGATATCGAATTACGAATACTCAAGTATTCAGTCTTCAACATTGTGTTTGGTGATATTGAAGACTACGTTATTTTTAAATAAATTAATATTTAAATAGTTGGGATGAAATGTTACAAAATTTAACGAAACACCAAGCAATTTGCTATGCAATGTTGCGTGCGAAATTGTATTTGCTAAACAATTGTCGCTTATTTGGCTTAAAAATGTTAGTAGAAAAAAAAAATCTTTCTGATGATCACTATAGATAGTTTTATAATGTGAAAGGTGTATGTACCTACATAATATATATAGAGTGAGTAAAATGATTACATGTCGTCTTTCAAATGTAATTAAAATAATAATTACTGCCATTATTCTTTCATAACTAATTAATTTAGTTTGAAAATTAGCAGTAAAAAGTTTATGATATCGTTCTCAACTTAGTAACGCTTTCGATTTATAAAGAAGAATTATTGCATCGTTATTTAATTTTTAGTACCGTTCGGATTGGTTTCAATATTCACATCTTCTATATTAATAAATCTGTAGTTTTGATTAGAAAAATTCATTTGTTGTAACTGTTTTTTTCTAAAATGATCAAGAATAAGATATTTAGAAAATCTTATCTGCCCGTCTGTATGTCTATTTTATGTTAGGATATCATTCGAAATGTAAGCCATGTAAGCCTGAATTATTGTCAATACTTAAAAAAATTATATTATTTTTTCATTTTAAACTCCACCAACTTTTACGACATTCCGTACACGGGAAATATATATCTTTCCAAAGTTTCTAAGTGTAAGAATTATTAATATAGCTTTTATATATAGAGAAATTTTTTTATCCAAAAAAAATAATCATAAAAAGTGTATGCCATTCTCAAATGGATGGAATATAAGACTTAATAGTACTCGCTGTATAAGAACATGAATAATATAAAAATGGTTTTAAAAATCATATTACTTATATTGTAATGAAATAAAATTAGTTAAAAATATTTACCGTAGAAAAACGCATTCAGAACTAGTAATTATTGCTAATACTATTATAGTTTTTTCGTAACGATAGTATTTAATTATATTATTACATAATACCTCTCTGCTTTACGTTGTTGAACGTTACATAAAGATCAGATATAGAATTATTATAAATCTGAAGGTCTAAATATGCATATGCTTATCTATTCCATATTCTTAGGCATTATTTTCGAATGCTGCACATAGACAACATATATTGCATGCCGCTTATGTCTATAAAAGACAATCTTCATCTAAGTTCTCTACGTCACCTTCACCTAGTCGCCAGTCTATCACTGGCTTGCCACACTTCTGTGACCAGTTCGGGGTCACCATTGCAGTATCGCCTCTACCTCTACCAATATTACTACAGCATAGGTAGCTCATCTACGTCAATTTCCTTTGAGCTACCATCGCGGCAATATTCGTGAGCTTGATACCTCATCATATTTCTGTATTTCGGATCCTGTCTCATATATGTATTTTAGATGTCACATTTCTCTCTAAGTGACTCGAATATTATTATTGGAATTAAAAAACAACAAAATAGAAACAGCAAATTAAATTATCAATTTGAGAAAATAATACTGTATACTTTAACAGAAATAGATTATCTCCTTATTCACGAATAATAGAAGCAATACTTTCAGTAGTAGTTAATTAAAGTGGCTAGGATGAAAGTTAAAGAGATCCGCTAATTATTATGTTGAATGCGTTAGTGAGAGAGCGTGTGGTGTTATCAGTTCATACAAAAGTTTTTAAAGTTTTATACGCCATTTTTTTATATGATTATTATTACTAGCTACTCGCTAGTCGATAAATACAGAGCATGATAAAATTGGATGGGATTTTCCATCGGCGACATCTTAGGATATCATTCTGTGTGTCACTTCTATTTGACAACCTTAATGGATGAACTTTGAGAAACTCTTTATTAGTACCCGCCTAAGTTACGTTATATAAGCAATTTTTATGCAAAATTGTATGCTATTATACATACGTCAGCCTGCTAGCCAGCCTTAAGAATATCATTTAGTAGATTTCTAATTTCATAAAGATAAAAACGTCGTGTGTTTCTAAATCAAGTGTACGTTATTTAATTCCGGAACTCGGTAACGTTGTAATAATATTTTTAAACGATTACAATCAAGTCATCTTCTGAGTTGACTTTTCGTCAACAATCTCCGTTGATGTCCATTTGATTTGGCGTTGTGCATCATGTGTCGTGACACGCGGCCCGGCCGGTGCGCTCGCTATCTGCCCGACGCGATGTGGATCTAGGCGCGGGCGCACAAAACTTGTACGGCTCGTGCGCCCAGGCATAGATAACGCGCTTGAATAATACATTCGCTCTCGTTGCATTGTGCTCCACTTTATTGTATAGGACACGCCACGTTCCGTTTGAAAGTTCTTATTAAAATTTCAATTATTTTCTTTTTATATAATCGCTACAGTCATGTTTGTCGTACAAAACGAGCAAAAAAACCGTCTTGGAGTCAGTTCGTGCAAATATTTGAGTAATATATGACATTATCAATTATCTTGAAGTTATGAAGTGATTGTAGTTTTTTATTTATTTTACAGTCACGCGCTTAATGTCGAACTCTTCTGATGGCAAGTAGAAATAAGTCTGAAGGTGGAATGCGTTTACCTAATAGATGCATATTGTATATATTCTTCTATTGAACACTCCTAAGTTATAAGAACACGGGAATAGATACATTAGCAATGTATTAAATAGCTTCGTCAAAATTAGAGAAACCTCCACCATAAACTTCGGAAGTCTTCATATTTAGTCATCCTGTGGTAGAATTATGGATTAGATCGTAACATTTCTGTGAACACTCTCCAAATTATGATATTTACAACACCAAGAGGCAAGACAATTCTTAATCTTTAGAAGAAGAATAAGTAATGTTGCTTACATCAAGTACTTCATCGCCAAAAAGCTCGTCATTTCATTGTGTCAAGAAAGGCTAGCTGATATTAAAGTGATCTATTGCAAGTTATTTTGCAGTTTTTACCATTTAATTCCTTAATATCATTACATAGTATAAAACAAAGTCACCTACCGCATCTGTCTGTTCGCGATAAACTCAAAAACTACTAAACGGATTTGCATGCGGATTTCCTCAGTAGATAGCGTGATTCATGAGGAACGTTCAAGTATATAATTTGTCTAAGTTTTTTTATTATCCGGTTGGGATAGCGTCCGCCGGGTCCGCTAGTAATATCATATGATAATTAAATCTTATATTTTTGTATCCTACTGGACTGTGACTACCATACAAATGACGATTATCTGACTCTCTATAAATTTGTCGCGTTTTGGTTTCAGCCAGTTTGTACTCAGCTGGCGAAATACCAGGACGTTATAACAACAGTGTCACCATCTTCTTACCTTTCTTATTAAGTATACAGTATATTTTCTTATTCTTCTTTCAACTGTCATCCCAGTATCCACACATTTTATACGCATATAATTCTTCATGCAAACCATCCATACCTTCTTTGATCTCTTGTTGCTTCTATATCCGTCCACCTTAAAACTTAAAACTATACTGGTTTTATGGTTTTCATCTCTCCTCATGACATATCCATCCTCCGCTGCCACTTCAACTTCGCGGTCATTTTTGTTATTTTCAAACTTCCTTTGATATACTCAGTTGACATATTACTACTGCCAACATAACAGGAGTAGCTATACGATAGATTGTAGGTTTCTCTGTGAAAAGAAAAAAGATAATAATTTAATTAAATATTACATTTAGTTAAAAGCATATAAAAATAATATACACATTATGTATTATCCAAGCGTTAAGATAACAAAATAGCTATTAACTGTATTTAAATTTGCATAAAACGATATCTAGACTCTAATTAGAAAACGATGTTTTAATTGGACGACACCCGACTGCCGAGATTGCAAATGGTTTGTACGCAGCTCGACACATTTTGTATTCAACAATCGTACACTTAAAGGCGGCGCTGTTTATGAAAGCCTAATGAAAATTAAGTAACCTTTTATTATTATAACTAATAGTATTATTTATATACTAAATGTTGCCCGCGACTTCTTTCTCATGATAATGACTTTGTTGTTTCATGAGAACTTCTTTATACTTGGATTAATTGCGGGTTATCTTTTAGTTTCAAACTTGTTATTTATCATTACTACTTAACCCATATAATTCTTTTGTTACAATTTATAGCCTAGATACAGATAAATCTACATTTTTTTTATTGTAGCACGGCAAAATGACTGCACTGTGCCTGATGGTAAGCACAATACAATCCAAAAACAATGGCGACCAGCGAGTGACGCACTATCCATCGCCGGTCGCCACTGTCACACTATTTTCACTTCTCAGAATCGGATTTGTATGGAAAAGGCTCGTCTATTTTTGGTTATCAATCCACTCCCTAGATGGCACTGTTATATAATTTTTTTGGCAAGTTTGATAACAAAAGATGGTGGATGACAATTAATTTTGACATTTCAAACTGACAATTTTCAACTATTTGTTTTCATTCTCTTTGTTTACGTATTTGTTACGAGAGTGTGCTCCCTTAAATTTTCTTGTCTCCCACAAACAATTTTATCTATGTCCGGATCTACTTATAACATTGACTCCTGCATATACATACTTGGATTTAGATATGCCTTACGATGAATATATTCATTACAAATAAAAATGATCAAAAACTTGTATACGATTTACGCAGTACCGCTGTACGCATACATACATAGCTATAAATGTACATTTATAACCAACAATGTTAGTTCGAAAGTCATATTATAGAGGCGCTGATTGGAAAGAACGAGTGCGACCTCTATTTATATAACGTACTCTGTGGCCACTGTCATGTCGGCCTGCGAAAAACTGGATATGCACAGGCTCTCGACGATGCAGAATCTCTATGATGGGCTTTTTCGCCATATACATGGTGGTTGCGACCCAGTCAGACTGTAAGACCCTACCACCCCGCTGTCGCCATTGCCTCGTTCGTTATTCAGCAGGGTGCACCACGTGCAGGTGAGGTTGGCTTGGGTGTCTCAAGTCTTATGATGTTATTCGACACCCCTTACACCCCAGACATTATATATATATATACCATACATATATACATTTTACGCGCATACTCTCTTATTAAGTTATAAGAGGAATTAAAGGAATATACATTTACTACTTGAGAAGCGATTAAGCCTATTAAGGCTACAATCTATCGTACAAAAAATACTATAACACTTAATATTGACTGTTAACTCGAAATATCTATTAAATGTATACAAATACATATGTATATTGATATCTTCCTATGTATATAAATTCATTCATACAATGGTATGTAAATAGCCAGAAAAGCTACATATATTGATATGAATACACTTTAATTCTAACTAATAATATGAGTTTGTTTGTTACGGTTTCACGCCTTAACAACTCACTCGAGCAACATAAAATTTCTATACATATTATTTGGGGTAAAAAAAAGGACAGAGTACTGTTTTCGAGGAATAGGTCACTATCTCTCTGCTGGTAAAAGCTAGTTTCACTATAAGCCCACTTCATGGTACTCACAAAAACGGCTTATAACCAAAGTGCAATGCGAACACTAGAAATAATGTATATTCTATGTAGAATTATTAATTTAAAAAATTGGCAACAATATTTTTCGTCATATAATTTGATTATTTATTCAAATTCAGTGCTAAGCTTGCTTATTAACCGTGTAAACAAATAACTCGCATGTCAATTCTAGGATTTATTAGGGCTACTGTTGTTTGAGACGTGGTTTTTTCTCTGACAGGCTGACATAATGGCCGGGAATGGTCGACAAAAAGTAGCTTTGTCAATATTAGGAAGTAATTAAGGCGCCTTTGACAGTCCAATCAAAGTGGCCGATGGGCTTTGTCCGAGCCGTGTAAGGTATTCGATGCGTCAGAATATTTTAAAATTAAACGTATTATTACAGTTTTTCTCGAACGTAGGAGGCACTTAAATATGAACAGTCCATTTTTTGATCGAGTTCAGCTTATTACTTCCTGATGTATTAAAGGATGGGAATGTATATACCTACATAATTTTAATGCGGTTTTAACGAGCTTTTGTTTCCAATTTTCAATATTTTATATTGAAATATACTAATATATATAATATACTAATGTAACTAAATAATTGAACTGTATTAAGAAGTACACGTAGTCTAATTTTATACTATTAAAATATTCGCTTTTATGAATAAAACTCAAAGATCATTTAACTAAATAATAATTATCAATTTTATTATAAAATTGTTTTTTTCTTAAAGTTATCGTCTCTACAAACTAACTTCTAAAATATATAAATTAATAGTAAATAAAAACAATATTTTTTGGTTACAATTGTTTATATGTCAAGTTAAGAAAATCATTTTTCAAACAAAAAAAATTTACACCAGTAACTAGAATAATTAAAAAAAACTGAGGCACTCATAAGGACTGCCAAAAGAAGTGAAAACTAAAACAATGAATTAACTGTGTTCTCTTTTCCAGTTTTAAATTAATTATAGTATCCCTGTCAATTTTTTAATTGTAGAAATTGTTTATTGAAATTATTAACATTAGTGTGGTTTTCATACCTATGATAATTATATACATTTGTTATATATATATA
>MU158739.1:368755-410655 GCA_015888305.1 Antheraea pernyi | reverse complement strand
ATATATATATATATACTTTAAAAAGGAGCGATAATTATATACATTTTATAAAGTTTATTAATTATTATTATTTTTTTATGTCCAAAGGAGGCAAGCGAACATGTGGGTCACCTGTTGTCAAGTGATTACCACCGTCCATAGACACTAGCAACACCAGGAGAGTCGGAAGTGCGTTGCCAGCCTGTCTGGGGGAGGGGTAGGGTAAAGAGAAAGGGGAAGGGAAAGGGGGAAAGGAGGTGGGCCTCCGGCGCTCTCACTGACCGATCGAAACGCAATAATATCAATATTATATGTACACAGACCCCTATACTACACGTCGCTAATATAATGCAAGCTTCACAAGCGAAATACAGCCGGCCACACTTACTAGCATGTCATGACGCGAAATTATAAATTTATCTCCTACCAAAAGTACCGCTCAAGGAAACTAAAGAAGTTTCCACTTCATAATATAAATTCCATTCTAAAAAATATAGGGCATTATAACATTTGTACGATATACCTTTAGGATTTAATGTAGAACGTTGTAAGGTTTTACTATAATTACGTCAACGTGTAAGTACTTTAATTGCCATAAAACATGAATACAGACATAACAATTATTGTCTTACATAATTCTCCAGCGGCATTTCTGTCACTGTCGATGTCTACTTCAAAAGTGAGATCGTGACGTCACGTGACATTTTCATGTCGAGACCCGAGACTACGACTTTATTTTCTAGACATTACATATGACACGTCCGCATAACACAATATTACACGTATGACAAACGATAAGATAGGGAATTGAAATATGTAATTAAAATTTTGTCCCAGATATTTACATAACGTTTACCTGAATATGAAATCTGCAGTGTTATGACCTCTCACTTTTGAAAGTATTAAAAAAGCCCAGTTTTTGTATCTGGAAGTGCAGTTTCAAACTGTGATCAGTAAATCCTAGCTAGCGTTTTTGAACAACGCGTCTATTGACGTAGATTCGCTTCTATAATTATTATCGTATTTATTTATAAAAGCACATATATATATTATATACTAGGTGTGACCGCGACTTCGTCCGCGTGGAGATGTAAAAAAACATTGATTAATAAAGTCATTTGAATGTATCATTTACTTATCTACGTTTCTCTCGTACTTACGCCGTGTGGTCATTAAAATTACAATAACTTTTGATAGAGTGGACCGATTTTAATGAAACAAAGACTAAGTTATTCTCGAAGGTATGCTTTATGAATTTCTTTTCTCAGTACTTTAGCAGTGGTGCGTGTTCATTCAAACAGACAGGCAGAAATTTCTAAAAATGATTGTAATGTATTTTATTACTTATACTTAGACACCAGCAAAATGTATATTTCACAAAAATTAACAAAATACAGGCACGTTAGATTTACACTCTTATTATATGTATAGATAGTTATACTCTGTTCGAACTGACTAGTAAGGCCTTAAAAGCTTTACCGGACTACCCCACGGTATTCGGGATTTAACCAGCTTCCACCTTTACGCTGCAAAATCAAAAGAATAACCGCATTTAAAAGTTCCTACATTTAGTGTCTTACTAAATTACCCCACCAGTGAGATTAAATACAATTGTATACATTTTTCACTTATTTTACATAATTATTTCTAATTTCAGTTAGGTTATGAAGTTAATAAACGTATACGAATTCTGATCACGCAGATATTTTTACTGATCTAACTAAATATGTGAGTGACAAAATAATTGTGACAACCCTTCACGTATTAGTATTCAACGTTCATTCACGTGGCTTCATTCACGTTTCAATTCATTAACGTACAAATGATAATTAATTAGCGATTTCACAATCGCAAAGTACACGTATTAGTGTTTCTATCTATACATATTTATTTATATCATATACACTTATCAACTTAGAACTGTACTAAAGATATGAGGAATAAAACCCCAAAACGGTCACACGAGTTGTTCAATTTTTACGACACTTCAACAGTTACACAATAGTTACGTGCAAAACAGTAATTACCTACACCCAATCACCTTCCGTATACGACGAACAATAAAATCTATATCGATTCGAAAACGAATGTTCCGTTTATCTAACTAGATCTCGGTCAATCTTTTTTTTTTGTTACACAAACACGCAATTTGATGATTTTATTTGTAACAATAATTGCATATTGGACAGCCTGGATCGAAGTAGTTATTTGTTAGATAAATGATACACGAAAGTATATGTTGAATTATCAATATAAATATTTTGTGAATAATTGTCTCCATTCGCAAAATAACGTAGAGTATATAATAATTTTATTTACTTCGTACATGGTGTGGTCTGGTTTTATTTTATTAAAATAGAGTAAGAATCCAATTCAAACCTTTATATACTAGATACAGTACATTTTCCAACACAGCGAACACACAAGTGACATCATCCAAGCGGCGATATTTAGAACTACATATGCCAAAGACAAGTACATTAAATGGACAATTACTTAACATTAGATACTTTTGGTTATTAGGTAGGTTCATATATATATCAAAGACACTATATTAATAAAGCTTGGTATTTCACTTTATTAGGTAATACGTAGATTAGGTACTGTATATAAATTTATCTGGAATATAGTCTGGAATGTAGTCTAACTTTTTTTTTTCAATGTAATTTTATCACTACTACTTAACCCCTACAACCCGCCTACGGATCTTAGGGTGCTGCTGTAACGTTTTATTATTACTGCTTAGTTCGTGTGAAACAGACTTATTCTATAAACGTACATAATACTCTGAGAAGCTTTTTATTTCACGGTAAAAGTCACGTCAAAATCGGATCAGCTGTTTCAGAGATCAGTCTAGACAAATCTACTGCAATTATACCAATAAGTACTTATAGATTATGTAAAAAATTGTACTTCTTTATTAATACTAAATAAAAAACAATTCCAATAGTATTGTTAAACTCATAATCATAAAATTACATAAAAAAAAGCTTGAAAGTAATATATAACCAATAAATTACAAACTATAAAAAGACATAATATCTATTTACCTAAGTACCAATAGTCTCTTATATGCTTTGTAAATAACATGGGCGGAAGATTTTTCTACAATATTTGAACAAAGTAAACATAACCCCATTAGCAGTGACATATCTAATTACTAGTTTAAACGGAAATAAGTGATTAACATTCGCACAAAAATATATATGTAGTAATTTTTTATAGTTGTTTTAATTTCACAAACTACAGACATGATATTCTTTCTTTGGTAATAAAGAAGGCATTCGAACAAAAGAGATTAAAATGTGTTACCCACCTAGCATAGACGCTGCGTGAATGATCTCTGCTGTACATATCTGCACAACTATCAGTTGCACAAGCCATAAGTAATAGTAATTACAACAGATGTCCATTGTTCATAATGGCTGATCGGCCTCAACGTCGCGCGACCTTCGACGACGCGGCCGCACGATTTTTTGACCATTTACTCGGAATTATACGGAGATGTTAATAAAATTATATCCTTGCAACTTTAACATGTATAATTATGGCCATAATGTCAAGTTGAATTGTAATGAGTAAAAGGATTACCTCAATTAATGTACAGAATACTTGTTGGTACCATCTCGTGAAAGATAATTTAAAGAACATATGTACCAGATTCATTAAATACTGTAGTACCATACAATTGATGGATATATATTATACATTTTATGCAACAGTCAATCGTGATATCTTTCAATCCTTATTAATAGTACAAATGCGAATGTATTCTTATTAATTAATTTGTTACAATTTCACGTCTTAACTAGGTACTCACCCGATTGTATTGAAATTTTGCAAACACAATTGCAGAAGTAGGTATAGAATAGGACATATGGTGGTCTTCATACAAAAAATAATACAATTCTCGAATCTACAATACGAATGAATTCCCGGGCACAAGCAATGTCAAAGAAAACTTTTAGCATCGTTTTGAAATTTTGTCTAAATGATTATTAAGAGTCTTTACTGATCATATTTTTTTCAATATCGATATAATATGTACTCATGTTTTTCTCCCGGTCCAGTGCTACTTTGTGCTAAATTTCCTTCCCATTTTTCGGAGGCTTAGTTGTGAAAAGGTAAGGAAAAGACAGACAGACAATTACTTCCGCAATATACGTTACGATTAAAAACAATATTACCTTTTGTTTCCTTAACTTTTTGCTGTTTGTTCATTCAAAATATTCCAAATCACTTCTCTAAGAGAATATAATTATTTCAATTTAATTAGTTGATTTTATGGTCGGAAACTAAATAAAACTCGAATTGTAACAACTCTAAAGCTGTAAAAGCTCAAGAGCTACGATTGGTCGGTTGTATATTGACACTCATTAGTCCATTTATTACGGCTGTAGATTGGTTATCTAAAATAATAATAAAACATTCGGTTAATAACATGATATAGATACGTGTCATGGGTATTCTAAACACGCAATGTCATCATTGTATTGCGGAAGACTTAATTTAAATCAAACAGAACAACTAACTAGTAATTACAAATTAATTTATGATGAATAAATAAATAAGCAATAGGAGAGTGATCTTATAGAGTAAATGAAACAAAGAACGGTCATCCTTTTCTAGTAAAATTCTCTTTAAGAAGTATCTTTCGTAATTGTATCTTCTGTATTGCTATCTTCTATATTATTATCTTCTGTATTTTATTGTCTGTCTATATAAATGCTGTAATCGACTATAATTTGTAATATAAATCATTTCATAGTATAAAACAAAGTCCCCAACCGCGTCTGTCTGTCTGTCTGTTCGCGGTAAACTCAAAAACTACCGAACGGATTTTCATGCGGTTTTCACCAGTGGATAAAGTGATTAATGAGGAACGTTTTAGTATATAATTTGTCACGGGTTTTTTTAAATCGGGGCGGGACAACGTCTGTCGCTAGTTATAATATAAATATAAATTTTAACTAATTTCATGTACGTTATACCTAATAATATTATGGACCTGATTTCTTTTCTGATAAATAAAATATTTAAAAAAAACACTATGTGTGGTTTTAATATTAGATTTATGTGTATACTAGCAGACTCCCGCCCACTTTGTTGGGCATAAAAAAATGGCAAAGGGTGAAGGGAATTAAAAAATTAAATAGATTAGAACCATGGGATCATGAAACCGCTTACACTTACAACTCAATGCTTTGTTACTCTATGCCTAGAACTATTTTCCAAAATTTCGCATCGAATGGTCATAGTCGTGTCCCCATACGTGCAGTAGTTTTGTAAGTTTTGCTGTAATTCAGACTCAAAGGTACTGTATATTACGGTTAGATATAATAAGAATGTACATCTAATGTGTCTGAACCATCTAGATTTTTGTGAAAAAAATTGTTGCAGGTGTCTTGGAATGACATATGCATGTCCGTCGCTCCGGGCAGTTAAACTGCACAGGTCCATGTGGTGGAGGTGCATTATGCTGATGTTCCCACAGTTCGTTAGGGGGAATAACACCCATTTCCCCTTGAGGGGTCCACCATCTTGACCCCTCAGGCCGCAGTTTGGGTCCCTTAGGAGGGGACAACACCTGTTGGAGGAGCAGATGTAGTGTCGATTAGACAGTCCCTGCTCCTCCGGCCAAAAGGTGTAAGAAGGTACCATGGGGTTTTAGTCCGTGCGACTCGGGCATATCCATCCTCTGCTGCCCGGTGAGATGGATATCCATTAGGGATTCCCCCATGTAGAAAAAAAAAAAAAAAAAAGGTGTCTTCGAATAAGTAATAAAATGCATTTCAATCATTTTTAGATATGTCTGTCTGTTTGTTTAAACACGCATCAAAGTAAAGCCAAAGTTCTGCGTTTACGATAAAGCATATCCTCTCCTAACATTTAGTCTTTGTTTCACTAAAATCGGTTCACATTATCACAAGTTATTGTAAATTTAATGACCAACATTTAAATACCAGAGAAAACTAGATAAGTGAATGAACTTAATACATCCAGATGGTTTTATTAATGATTGTCTTAGTTCCTCGTGGACGTATTACTAAGAATTACATCGTTAAATAAGGATCAAAGTTTAAAAAGATAAAAGAATAAAAACGAACTTATAAAGATTACGGATTCAATAAGTTACAATGTTGCTTTAACTACAGATTTGTCGTAAATGGTAATGTGGTCCAAATGTCTTCATTGGATGGAGGAAACGCATCGAACCGCCAGCAATGCTAACTTCGTCGTTTCGTTAACGCTATGAAACTTTTTAAAGTACCGATTATATAAATGAAACTATCAACAAGTACATTCTGGACTATTTTCATCGCTTTTTTTCTTATACCATTTTTCAAGGCTGATAATTAAAAAATTGTGACTATGTTATATAAGAGTACACAGCAGCATTTCCAAAACTTACTAAATTCCACAGATCACGCCGCCGTGGTCTGGGGGTAAATTTCGCTCCCGTACACCAGATTAGGCGCCTCTCGGCAGCTGCTTAAGCCTAGGTCCATTCTTAAATACTATACGTTATACTTTCAAGAGCGACTGTTGCCGTAAAAATAACTTCCAATCGACACATAATTGAATTTAAAAAAAAAATTGTAATATTTCGTTAAATTCTATATAGCGTTTTACAATTTAACATGTCATTGTAGAAGCTTAATTCTCTATGTATATACTAAATGACTACTGATGTAGACAAAATCCAATTCACATCATTAATACCTCTTATTGTTTACCTTACTCATAACTAGTTACTACCCGCGACTTCGTCCGCGTGGAATTGTTACTTTAAGCTAACGCTAACACGCAGTGGAAGCTCTCAAAAGAAAAAAACCCCGATTTTGAAACAGTGAGGTATGTTTAGCCTTTCTCGATAAATTACCTATCTAACACTGAAAGATTTTCTCAAATCGGACCAGTAGTTCCTGAGAGTAGCGAGTTCAACCAAAGAAACCCTCCACCTTTATAATATTAAGTATAGATTACTCGTATTACTCTTCTTTAGTACTTAACTCAAGCCGTCATTCAAATTACAATAACTTGATAGAGTGGACCGATTTTAATGAAACAAAGACTAAATTACTATTGATCTTGAGGATATGCTTTATAATTTTTTTTTGGAGGTTTTATTGTAAACTCAGTACTTTAGCAGTGATGCGCGTTAACACAAACAGACATTTCTAAAAATGATTGAAATGTGAGTGAAAGAGTGGTAGAGCCACGCTGAAGCTATTATTGGTTTCAACATGAATGGGTCGGCTCGGCTGGGGGAATAACCACCTCTCATAGAAAACCGACGTGAAGTAACAGTGCTTGCATTGTTGCGTTTCGTTCGGTCAGTGAGAGCGCCAGAGGCCCACCTCTCTTCCCCTCTCCTCTCCCCCCTCACCCGCTTTCCCTCAAACGCAGGCTGGCAACGCACTTTCGACTCCCTCGGTGTTGTTAGTGTCTATGGACGGTCGTGATCACTTAAAAGCAGGTGAACCACAAGTTCGTTTACCAGTTATGACATTAAAAAAAAATGTATTCTATTACTTATTCCTAGACACCATAGATTTATATTATTATTATATGTATAAAATAAAAGATTATGCGATAAACTGTAGAATACACAAGCGTTTACATGAGACGTAAGTAACGTAAACAAACATACATACGTCATACGGAATTCACGTTAAAGCGTTGACGTAGACAGCGGTCATTATGGGAAAGTACCTCTATAAATAAACAAATCAAAGAATGTCGCCACTCTTATTGCAACGATACAAATAAGGCAGGAACTTTATACATAATTTATGTACTTTATTTGCATTCTATAAATAAAACTTTTAAATTTATCTGAAATAAATCGGAGCGGCGAGCTGTCTGTTGCCGAATGAACCTTCTACCATACAGTTTGTAATGTATCCGTAATGGTAGTCATTCTTTTGGACAATCGCGTTTCGGGATTGAGTAATACATGCACATTACCTACTGTGAAATCTTCTGAAAAATTCAGATTTTTTAATGAAACTATTACTGGTTTCAGCATGAATATATCGGCTCGTCCGGGATAGTACGACCCTCTCATAGAAAACCGGCGTGAAGTAACAGTGCTTGCATTGTTGCGTTTCTTTCGATCAGTGAGAGCGTCGGAGGCCCACCTCCCCTCCCCTCTCCTCTCCCTCTCCCTCCCCTCTCCTCTCCCTCTCCCTCCCCTACCCCTTCCCCCGAATGGTGGCAACTCCTCTGGTGTTGTTAGTGTCCATGGACGGTGGAGTTCACTTAACATCAACAATACCATGACCCACATGTTCGTTTGCCACCAATGACATGAAAAAAAAAAGATTAGATATTTTTATTTCAAATACAAAGATTTTTTTATGTCAAAGGAGGCAAACAAACATTTGGGTTAGCTGATGTTAAATGATCACCACCATCCATAGACACTAGCAACATCAGGTGAGTGTATAGGGGTCAGGGGAATGGAAATGGGCCTCCAACGCTCTCACTGACCGAACGAAACGCAACATGGCAGGCACTGTTGCTTCACGTTGGTTTTCTGTGGGTCGGGTGTAGTACCCCGGGCAAGCCAACTCATTTATGCTGAATAATAATAGCTGCCAGTAATAGCTACAGCGTGGCTCAACTACCTACATAAAAAAGATAACATAAAATAATTTATGTGACGTATTATAAATCTACTTAACTAATTTAGATAATAAGAAACATAATGGAATTAGTCTCCTATATACTCGAAATAAAAGGATTTCTAGATAAGATTGAATTATATAACTATCCCTTAGTTATATTACATATTAATTTGAAAATTTAATTCAAAATCGAGTGATATCACTGAAATAATGGAATTTTGTGATTTAGGAAATAAAGTTCAGGTAAAAATTTATTTACGAAAAAAAAATCTCTAAACAAAGCCAAAGATATGGAGCTAGAGATCCAATGCCACTATTCAATCAAAACAAAAGATTATAACATTACTGTTACAATCTGAACTCGGACATTACACTGTCTATAACTAAAAAATTATAATAACATATCCTACAACGTGCGTGTGCGCAAACAATGCACCTAGATTGTTTAATAGTAGGGTTACCAATGAAGATATATTTATTTTGTTTTTGGTCTATATTTTAAGTATACATTTAATTCTACAACTAAATTAATAACATGCCTTTGTTTCGTTGTAAAGAACTTTCGTCAAATGTTGAGTAAATTTTATGATTGTAAAAATAATTACATTTACTAAATGAGTAGCAACCCTAATGTAGAGTGAAAAGTCGCGGTCAGCCTCGCTCTCAATAACTCAAATAATTTGGCGACCTTGTACCGGCCAAAGTAACTCTTTTAATTATTGTGATAAAGGATCGACGGTTGACATCCGAGCGTCAAACTGTAGAGTGACGAGGTCATTACAACATTACTGTGATCAACCGATCACGATTAGAAATCTCGACAATACTATCTTGTATGCCGTATTACGTGTCGTAATAATTGTATTAATTTATCGATTGATCGCTATTAATTTAGAATAGAAATACCACATATTTGATTTTTTATATTTTATCAAAATCATAGACAACATTCACATGATATCAGAAACCAGCCAATTATAAGTCAAACAATACTTTCTACAATCTCTTACGTTTTTATGCGTACTAGCGAATGAACCAGGGCTTTAGAGGAAGGAAATTATCGTGATAAAATCATACCATGGTTGGACAGGTTTAATTCTTTCTATATTTTTCCTCCATTTTAAATGCTTGCGTAAAAAAAAACTCAGGATCGAGTGATTAACGCGGTACTAGGGACACCTGGTAAAAACCTCTGACGCTCTTTATTTAATGAACGCATCAGTGCGCGAATGTTTCCTTAAAATAAATGGAAAAGTACACTTAAACTGAGGGTTTTAAGACATAAAAGTGGATCATGACAGTCCACAATCCAGTACAAGTTTAAATATCTTTATATCGCTTCCCGTTGTTAATCTTGAACTATGGTGGTATACGTATTTAACTCCCACTCCCCCCTCCCACGTCTCCCTTCTCCGCCCCTCCGCCCAAACACAAGCTGGCAACGCACTTGCGATTTCCCTGGTGTTGATAGCCTCTATAGACGACGGTGATCCCTTAACATCAGATGACCCGCCTGTTGGTTTGCATCCAATGATATATATTTTTTATTTTTTTATAGTAGCACGGCAAAATGACTTTACTGTGCCTGATGGTAAGCACAGTACAATCCAAAAACAATGGCGACCACCGAATGAAACACTATCCATCGCCGGTCGCCACTGTCATGCCGGCCTGCGAAATGCTGGATATGCACAGGCTGATCCCGAAACGCAACCCGCAGAAGCGAATCACTATGATGGGCTTTTTCGCCATATACATGGTGGTTGCGACCCAGTCAGGCTGTAAAACCCTACCACCCCGCTTTCGCCATTGCCTCGTTCGTTGTTCAGCAGGGTGCACCACGTGCAGGTGAGGTTGGCTTGAGTGTCTCAAGTGTTAGATGTTATTCGACACCCCTTACACCTTACCTTATCATTGTATTATATTATTGTATCATTGCCGTTTCTCTGAGATCCTTTATTGGTACCTATTTAATGAATGAAATGAATAAATAACCAAATTATTACTAACAAATTAAAAATGACTATCGATAATTGATTAAAATTGTTACGTAATCGAGACTCTATCGAGTGGTACATTAAAGTGAAGACTGTAATTTATGTGCATACAATAAATCTTATTAATATGCAAGTGACATTACTAATTGAATAAAGTAATTTTGTCTATCGTAATGTAGAATTAATTTAGGCAAATCGTAATGTTAAAAAGGTTACATTCGACATAATCTGAAGTTTAAATATGTAATCATATGAATAACATGTAGGTAGGCTTGGTACTTGTTTGATCTAGATATTCTCTGCTTATTCATTCATATACTTTTTATTAGTTGACAAAATTTTTGCCGTTTCAAATAATGTTTCACTATCTGTATGTGTGTGTATCTGCCAAAGAGCTATAGAACGGAACATATTAAAAATAAACTAAAAGACAAGATACTGCATAGCAACATAAGATCAAAAACAAAAATAATCGATGCTCTACAGTATAGCTTGAGATCAAAATGGAAATGGGAAGGACATGTTGCAAGGATGCAACCGGAAAGGTGGACTAAAGTCGCTACGATGTGGATGGGTTCTACTGGAAAATGAAGACTAGGTAGACCTACCACGAGATGGTCAGATGATCTCCGTAAAATAGCAACAGATTGGCCCAACACAGCGATAGACAGAGATACATGGCAGGAGCTGGAGGGGCCTTTACCAGAGAGGGTTCAAAACAAAATAACTTAAAATCACCTACAATGTATGTATATTAACTTAATAATATTACTTTTTTATAACTTGTTTATTGTAACGAATGTTTTGGAATAAACGGGCTTTTTATTATAGTAGTTCTTTATAGTATTTGCAATTTTCGAAATGACAACTTCTTTGGTCCCGTTGTGACTTGAAGCTCCATAAAACGAAAGCGCAATATTACAAAGAGACAAATGCATACATCTATAGGATTGAACGCGTAAGAGAATGAGATAGAATACATTATACAGTGTCTCTTATATTCTCGGTCTCCTGTGTGTGTTCTGTGTGCTCGATAATACAGTTCCAAGCCTGCCGGTAAGATGACATGACTAGCTCAAGGCTGCATTCTTTTTAAGGCTGGCTGTATTTATAAATACATGCATAATATATATATATATATATATATATATATATCTATGAAATCCGACTATCATTGCAGTAGTCTTTAAGCACTCTCTTCTCTAGGTTCTTAAATCTCTAAGATTAAATAATAATATATATTGAACAAATATGATATTAAATAATAATTAATTGGCCAATCTATTACATGTCAGTTAAGATATTTGCAGTGATATTTTAAAGTTCTCTAATTTCCACGATCGATATCCACATAGTGTATGTCAAAGTGTAACTTTTTTAAATTCGTAGAATTTCGCGGTTTGTCCTTGCGTGCTCTAAGAATTTTTTCCCGTTCGGTCTGATGGTTTTTGCCGCTATGGCACACAGTCGTGGCCGGTCGCGACACGAGCGTGACTTTAAACGACCAGATAAATAAGACCCTTGAAATATTAAACGGCACCCCATTATGTTTCATTGCCAAAAATATTCAAGGGGATAAGGGAAGGTCGATGTTATCTGGTTACGATATAATCCTCCTACCTATTGTCATATCAATGCCGTCTGAAACACGAAGATCCAAATTTTTTTCCTATGTACTTTTAATGATAATTAATTATGTGCTGTTAATATGTAAATATGCCAGTCGATGTGTATTAGTGCCAGTTTATTTGTTCTACTAGGTCAATAAAATAATAATTATAAAAAACTTTTCTTTATATGGAACTTTTTGCGAGTCGATCTTTTTCACTGACGTTGATTAATAACATACGGATCTTACAATTATTCATGTAAGGTACTTTTTATATCTCAAGAATTTATCCTTTTATTTGCATGAGTAATAAAATATAGTATCAACTGTTTTCGATCTTGGTACATTAAACCTATTTTTGCAAAAAACAAAATGTAAATTATTTCGCTGAAATTATCTCTTTACCCCTGCGGTGTAACAAAATTTATTTATTTATCAAGTTATATCATACCTGAATAACACATTTTATGTATAAAATGAAAATGAGAAAATTATATGTGAACTTAATATTACTAAACAAATAACAAAACAATATTATATTTAATCAGACTATACAGTCATCCCAGTATCTCACAAAATATTTTTAAAGTGACACAATTATCAACAAATAAGTCGACTGTAGGTGTAAGTCCGTGCGCGACCGTCCTAAGTTGCGGCAGACGCAAGCGGGGTGAGGTAGCACGTCATTTTCCCTTCCCCGCTACATCACCCGTACCCGATAACATCTAGAATACCTCGTCCCCGCCAACATCTCGCGTTCCGTAGGACAGTCGAAGTTGTTGGACTATAACGGGAACTGCGCCGAGATATTATGAGGGTGAGCTGAGGATATGTTACGGTAGGACTTTTGTTTTATATCATAGGAGGCAAATGAACAGGTGAGTCATCTGATGTTAAGTGAACATCATCGACCATAGACACTAGCAACACCAGGGGAGTCGGAAGTGCGTTGTCAGCCTGTGTTTGGGAAAAGGGGGGGAGGGCTTGTAGGAGGGGAGGGGTGAGAGGAGTTGGGCCTCCGTCGCTCTCACTGACCGAACGAAACGCAACAATGAAAGCACTGTTACTTCACACCGGTTTTCTGTTGGTCGGGTGGTACTACCACAGGCAAGCCGATCCATTCACGGTGAAACCAGTAATAGCTTCAGCGTGGCTCTACCACCTATAAGACATGTCGGTATACTAAAAAAACTTCGACTATAAGCACCGACATAGCCGTGTTTGTTCCCTTAAGGATCAACGTGCGTTATTTTTTTTTACATTATTAAAGGAATCTACATTGATTTTATGACCAGCAAAGTTTATCCATAGATAAGCGAAGTTGATATGGTAATTAGTAATGTTTTTTTAAGATAAAGAAATCCAGTATACAAACTATTAATATGATTAAGCAAAACCGTTCAACGAAACCTTCGGTATACTACGCAATCTCTCACAGTTGACTATATGATTATATCAAAATGATGAATTACATAAATGAGGTTTGTTCTAACGGTAAGTAGGCGTTACAACTTACAGGTGTTCCCTGTTGAAGGTCATTTATATGAATACTATGTACGAGTAAATTCTTGTTACATTAATTTTGGTAAAATACTTTATTAAAATCATTCTCCTAACAAAAAAACTTTTGGCCATTTTTGAATCTTCTCCGTTATTCACAGGTGAAATAAAGATTAGATTTAATTTGGTTTGTTTAATGCTTTATCGATTTACGGGCCTGTGGTACTAATATATTTATTAGCATTGCATCAGCAGAAACAAAATTGCCATCACAATTTGTTGAATTGTAAGCACAGAGTAACGACATGTCAGATTTATACATTTTTAATTACTTGGTTATTATTGGAATTTATAACAAATTTTGTTAAATTAGATTTTTATTTTTATAATGAAAAAAAAAACGCAAAAATGTATTTATCACACGAGTATAAACTTTTATTCAAAATTCGATCACATTTTTTTTTATTGTAGAACGGCAAAATGACTGCACTATGCCTGATGGTTACGCACAGTACAATCTAAGAACAATGGCGACCACCGAGTGACACACTATCCATCGCCGGTCGCCGCTGTCATGCTGGCCTGCGAAAAGCTGGATATGCACAGGCTGATCCCGAAACGCGACCCGCAGAAGCGAATCACTATGACGGGCTTTTTCGCCATATACGTAGTGGTTGCGACCCAGTCAGGCTGTAAAACCCTACCACCCCGCTTTCGTCATTGTCTCTTTCGTTATTCAGCAGGGTGAACCACGAGCAGGTGAGGTTGGCTTGGGTGGCTCAAGTCATATGACGTTATTCGACAGCCCTTACACCCCACGTCGAACTATGTTCAATTAAAGTTAAAATATACGGATCGGCTGGAAGTGAACAACTATAGAAAAATGAGAAAATTATCTTACAGATTACTTTTAAGTTCTAAGAATACATTGTAATTAACAACCACAAGCTAAAGTGAGCTATAAACAACGCTCATAGATTTTTTTAAAATTAATTCACAATACTACAATTAATTTCAAAAATGTGTTACTTCCTTATTCACATAATAGGCATATATTCAAACATAATAGACTTCTTACTTCGAGAACCAATACTTATATTTATCTGAAATTAACTGTAAAAGTTGCTGTTTCTATAATAGAAAAGTATCTGATATTACCTAACGATTCTTTTATAATACCTATACATGTACGTAACAATATATATCTATTAAATTATGTTTAAAATTATACGTGCTTCTGTTGACGGGATTTCTTTTTGTATTCGTTATTTTATGTTTGGGAACATTTCTTTAATACTTGCTACGTTTTACGAGAATTTATGACAAAGTGTAATTTAACAGTTGATTCATAAATACAATTAAAAAGAAAATGCTAAAGCATTACTTAGGTAATACCAGAAAGACTGAGAAATTACCGTTAACATGAGAAAGTTCTCGGTATAAGTTAAAAAATATTTCGATTGTGTCAAAGTTTGTGCTCGTTTATTGTATTCCATTGAAAAAATAATGAGAATCTAGTTTAAAGTAGTAATATTTTTATTAAACAGATACGCTAGTCACAAACCAAACACCTGCAGGTCTTAAAATCTAGATTTTGTGTAACAATTCACTTTAAGAATTAAGTCACGTTTTCGCACTGTATTATCAGAATAACTAACTTGGATACCATTCTATCGTCAGAATAATGATAACGAGAACTACTGTAATATAATAATAATATTACTATTAGCTTCAACAATCGGTTATGTATTGTAATTTAAGATAAGAATTCCACAGAAACCTTGAGAATAAGACGTTTTAAAAATATTGTACAATGGATTTTTTTCTTCAGTTATTTAGAGCAGATTTTTTCTATACCTTATAGATTTTAGTATTTGGTTACAATCTTACATGTTAAATGACGATATGGGATAAAATAGTAAACGCGGTAAACCTAGAGAAGGACTGATTCTCAAGTAAAGCTCTAGGAAAAAATATATAGGTATAGGTGTTTCGCGAAAGATTTTTAATTGAGAGTGGTTCCTAACCAGTCGGGTATTGAAACAATCCTACCACCATGTCAGGTCTCATCAAGATGATTTCGTACACTAAAAGCTCTAGCTCATTCGCAAAGATTCCTACTTCAATTGACGAGGTTTGCAAACACATTACCACCGTTTCTTATATAAGTTCGGAATTTAAATTACACAAGAAAAAAAACATTGTATTGCTGAACAGGGTTTTTATATATACTATTATATTTTTAAGTAATAAGTCATGAAAGCCACGGAACGAAGACTAGGAAGCTGGTCGCATAGCGACGTTGTATGGTAGTGTTTGGACCTGAAACGTGTCAAAGAGCTGACTCCTGAGTTCCTTATTATTTTCTTGGAATGGACATCCTTTTGTGCATCGACTAAAAATTATTCTTTAATGCATTATAGAAATATTTACATAAAAAATAAACTCGATCGATTTTCTTGCCGGTTCTTCTTTTTTTTTTTTTATAGTAGCACGGCAAAGTGACTGCACTGTGCCTGATGGTAAGCATAGTACAATCCAAAAACAATGGCGACCACCGATCGACACACTATCCCGGACGCCGCTGTCATGCCGGCCTGCGAAAAGCTGGATATGCACAGGCTGATCCCGAAACGCGACCCGCAAAAGCGAATCACTATGACGGGCTTTTTCGCCATATACATGGTGGTTGCGACCCAGTCAGGCTGTAAAACCCTACCACCCCGCTCTCGCCATTGCCTCGTTCGTTATTCAGCAGGGTGCACCACGCGCAGGTGAGGTTGGCTTGGACGTCTCAAGTGTCAGATGTTATTTGACACCCCTTACACCCCAAAACACCCCTTACACCCCAAAACACCCCTTACACCCACTTACTTCTCGATGACTAGGTTTTTTTTCTCGAACTGACTACGCTATTGGCCTTTTAAGGCCTTTACAGCTTCACCGGACTACAAAGATAACTAGGTTGCTTTCGGAATCGGTAATAGTTTTGATGTTCATAAGCGCTTTCCTAGAGCTTAAACTGAATAAAGTATTTTTATTTTCTTAAAACAGATGTGCGCATTTTACCTTCTTACAGTTTCGACTCCAAGCGACGCAAATATGTAGCCCCTACAAAGAGTAACATACTTTTTATTGTTGTATCAGATATTAATTAAAGTGTAATGGTAAGTTCAGTAACAGTTCACACTAAAAACAACGAGAACTACTGATGGATCTGCTATCTAACAACAGTCGACGCTGTAATGTCGGATAACATGTCTCTCGATAGCTGTACACTGCAGAATTGGCGACAAACTACAAGAGTAATTTGTCGTTTGAACACAAAAAATAATCTCTATGGTATTATTTGACTCGATCTCCCCAATATCTTCAGGAACGATTTATATTCATAACGGCTCAAAGTAATAGCCGTCTGTTTACAGCCAAACTCTTATCACTCAGCACATATCTACACCGTATTCAAACTTATGCATGATAACTGCCTTACAATTCTGGAATGCGTTACCACGACTTTACGATGTTAAAACTATATCTAACTTTGAAATCCAACTACACCTATTGTACCTATTTATTTATTTCATAAACAATAGACAAGAGTGTTCATAGTTTTAAAATTTGTATTCATTTATGATTCCCTCATCTTCCGTGTATACATTTTATTATTGTCTTTATTATTTTTACTAATATTAATTGCGAATATGAATTTGTTTTTTTATTACGCTTTCTCGCCTTAACCACTGAACCGATCATCATAATACTTAGCATAGAAATTCTCAGCAATATAAAAATGGACGCAGGGTACATATAATTTAAAAAATACTGTTCTCGAGGAATGTGTAACCTCCACATTAATGCGGGCGTAGCGGCAGAAACTAGTTGTTATATATTTGTATATATTTATACATGAGTTGATTCATTTTCTATATGTATTCATTTTATCTATTCAGAACGCTATTTATGTATTAGTATTTAGTGTTAAGGTGATTTTTATTATTATAACACTTATCATACTTTTTCTATGACTACCCCGGGCGAGCCGACCCATTCATGCTGAAACCAGTAATAGCTTCAACGTGGCTCTACCACCTACCAAAATTAAGTATGATACAGTGAGAGCGCCGGAGGCCCACCTCCCATCTACCTTTCCCATCGCCCATTCACTATCCCTTTCCCCAAACACAGGGTGGCAACGTACTTTTGACTCCCCTGGTATTGTTAGTGCCTATGGACGGTGGTGTTCACATAACATCAGGTGACCCACCTGTTCGTTTGCCTGCTATGACATAAAAAAAATCTTATTTATAACGCTAATTAATTGTAATAAAATATCTTGTGGCATTAAATGTACTGAGTGTAGCCAAAGTGTACAAAATTAAAGTGTAATAAAATATTCCCTCATAAATTTACTCAGAGTCACTGTGTCTGGTTTATGTATATACTTAAATCGTGACCACGACCCAGTTGGGTTAAAACACCCTAGAATACCATTTGGTCACGCGCAGGTGAGGTTGGCTTGGACGTCTCAAGTGTCAGATGTTATTTGACACCCCTTACACCCCAAAACACCCCTTACACCCCAAAACACCCCTTACACCCACTTACTTCTCGATGACTAGGTTTTTTTTCTCGAACTGACTACGCTATTGGCCTTTTAAGGCCTTTACAGCTTCACCGGACTACAAAGATAACTAGGTTGCTTTCGGAATCGGTAATAGTTTTGATGTTCATAAGCGCTTTCCTAGAGCTTAAACTGAATAAAGTATTTTTATTTTCTTAAAACAGATGTGCGCATTTTACCTTCTTACAGTTTCGACTCCAAGCGACGCAAATATGTAGCCCCTACAAAGAGTAACATACTTTTTATTGTTGTATCAGATATTAATTAAAGTGTAATGGTAAGTTCAGTAACAGTTCACACTAAAAACAACGAGAACTACTGATGGATCTGCTATCTAACAACAGTCGACGCTGTAATGTCGGATAACATGTCTCTCGATAGCTGTACACTGCAGAATTGGCGACAAACTACAAGAGTAATTTGTCGTTTGAACACAAAAAATAATCTCTATGGTATTATTTGACTCGATCTCCCCAATATCTTCAGGAACGATTTATATTCATAACGGCTCAAAGTAATAGCCGTCTGTTTACAGCCAAACTCTTATCACTCAGCACATATCTACACCGTATTCAAACTTATGCATGATAACTGCCTTACAATTCTGGAATGCGTTACCACGACTTTACGATGTTAAAACTATATCTAACTTTGAAATCCAACTACACCTATTGTACCTATTTATTTATTTCATAAACAATAGACAAGAGTGTTCATAGTTTTAAAATTTGTATTCATTTATGATTCCCTCATCTTCCGTGTATACATTTTATTATTGTCTTTATTATTTTTACTAATATTAATTGCGAATATGAATTTGTTTTTTTATTACGCTTTCTCGCCTTAACCACTGAACCGATCATCATAATACTTAGCATAGAAATTCTCAGCAATATAAAAATGGACGCAGGGTACATATAATTTAAAAAATACTGTTCTCGAGGAATGTGTAACCTCCACATTAATGCGGGCGTAGCGGCAGAAACTAGTTGTTATATATTTGTATATATTTATACATGAGTTGATTCATTTTCTATATGTATTCATTTTATCTATTCAGAACGCTATTTATGTATTAGTATTTAGTGTTAAGGTGATTTTTATTATTATAACACTTATCATACTTAATTTTGGTAGGTGGTAGAGCCACGTTGAAGCTATTACTGGTTTCAGCATGAATGGGTCGGCTCGCCCGGTGTTTGGGGGAGGGGAGTGGAGAAAGGGGAAGGAAGGTGGGTTATCTGGCGCTCTCTTACTTCACGTCGGTTTACTGCGAGAGGGTAGTACTACCCTGGGCGAGCCAGTGAGAGCGCCGGAGGCCCACCTCCCATCTACCTTTCCCATCGCCCATTCACTATCCCTTTCCCCAAACACAGGGTGGCAACGTACTTTTGACTCCCCTGGTATTGTTAGTGCCTATGGACGGTGGTGTTCACATAACATCAGGTGACCCACCTGTTCGTTTGCCTGCTATGACATAAAAAAAATCTTATTTATAACGCTAATTAATTGTAATAAAATATCTTGTGGCATTAAATGTACTGAGTGTAGCCAAAGTGTACAAAATTAAAGTGTAATAAAATATTCCCTCATAAATTTACTCAGAGTCACTGTGTCTGGTTTATGTATATACTTAAATCGTGACCACGACCCAGTTGGGTTAAAACACCCTAGAATACCATTTGGTCACCGAATATACATTGTTTAATTCCGGAATGTGACATCCCTAAGGGTATCTCTATCATGATTATTACAACGTATTGTATGGTTATTCTACCACTTATTAGCCAAGAGAAGGTCCTATGAAGATCCTAAGCTACGCAATAGCCGCCACAGCCCTTAGTGACGTAACTGGAAGGTCGGAGAATCCAAATTATCGACGCATGTGGCATTCCATAATAAGGTTATACGCATGTTCTAAGGCATAAACGTCCCCTGTCCGGTCTCTTATCCTTAATACACTATTTTATTACCAGTAGGCAGTGAATTTAATCATAAATTACTAATAAAACCGTTACCTATATAAACGAACTGTACTGTTTCAATTTTATTCCTATTAGAAATTAGTACAGTATTGCACGCACGAAATAGAATACCAGACGATCTTTATTGTATATATGATAATTTATAACACTTATTAAACTACCGCAGACGTTAATAGCCAATATATTGCTCTGGTCATTTACTTTGGTATGCATAGGTAACTGCGACCACGGTATTTATGACCTCCCATTACGTCTGACTGGAATAGCGCCGATGGATCTATTTCGTTTGGTTATTTTATTTAGATCCGAAATCGTGACTTACTCAGTATATGTAAATAATTATGATTGATTTGTATCTTTCGCCAAAATGTGAAGGCTTGTCGTGGGCGCGTCCTTGTTTCGTACGAGACCACCTGCGGAATTTTTTTCATTTTAGATAATAGTAAAATTTTAACTTCTTCGCACTTCATTAGTAATACATTAATAATCCGTTTTAATATACACAACATCAATTAATAAATCATTCGTAGAAACCGTTTATTTGTATCCTAAACGATGGCTTTATTATTTATTTATTTGTATAGCCAAACAAAAAGTTGTAAAATCGTATTCATATAAACCTGTTTGAATAGATATAAATGAGATATAAACTTTAAGTTTATATTGATTTATGTTATTTAGTGATCGAATCTAGAAATGAAATAGAGGACTTGATTTCACAGGCAAAATCTATACATATAAATAAGATTGAAGTGTCGTTTGTAACGTCAAAATAACAGATTTTTATATAATAGGTATCAAATAAAGATAATAGTTTTTTTGGGAAATAGTGTTAGATTTTACAACAAAGTCCCAAGGGATATTACCGATTTGCCGGATTGCGAACTTAAGCGCCATGTCAAGCGGGTTTTAGTGTCAAAAGGCTATTTATTATAGAGTGGATCAATATGTGAACGATGGTGATGTCTGGAATTGACTCATCTCTGTGCATCCATTAAAAACGTTTGTGACATTTACTATTATGTATAATATATTATTATGGTAAATATTATATATATTTGTTAAAAAGATAAACCAGATCAAGTTTCTTGCCGGTTCTTCTCGATGACTGGGTTGTTTTCCGAACCGGTGGTAGTTTTGACGTTCATGAGTGCCTTCTTAGGGCCTAAATTGAATAAAGTGATTTTGATTTTTGATTTCAAAGTGTACCTACACAGCTTCTATAATAGACATATTTTTTTAAATTCTTGTCTGTATGTCTGTTTTTTCCTGCTAATCTCCGATACATTTGAACTGATTTTAGTGGGAATGTCACTGTAAATAGCTGATATAATAACGAGGAATTTGCTTTTATTTTGCTTGGACATTGTGTAGATATTTACCGTTTTCAACTATCTAAGCACACATACATTGCATTTGTAATTGCACATACACATGCACATCGTGTTATTCGGCTATCGGCTAAACGGTACTGAAGTTGTGTTGGAGATTAATAAAATGTGTAGGTAGCTCTTTCCTTTTTTATCGAAATTTAGTGATATTTATTTATTATAAAGACCATAAAGATGACCCCAAAATAATTAGTATGTTTGTCTGTCTATATTTATGTTTATTTTACAGGCAAAGATTTTATAATTCCACAGTTGAAAGCGTATAAGTATATACGCCTACATAATTCGGAAAAACCGAAAACTTTTTTTTTTCTATTTATTTTAGCAATATACGAAAATGCAGGAACTACACATGTCATAGAAAAGTTAATAGAATATTTTTGATAAAACGTTTAAATGAATTGATTGTCTATAAAGTTGGTTGACGGACGATAATTTTACGTGATAAGGTCATAAGAAAAAATTGATGATAAAATTGCATACTTTTATGAATCGAATTGAATTATTATCACTGAATTATCATTATTTTGTATAATACAAAGAAGGAGTTAATTGAAAATTACAATTTTCTCAATAAGTTAACGTTTATTTGCACTCATTCATTCAAGATTAATTACATCCGCCACAAGCCGAACGTTTAGGCCGATCGCGCCTCTCTATCGCTTTTTCCGCGCTCTCGCCTGCACGCTCGGCTCAGATGGAACGTAGCAATGAGTCGTGCTTTTACGAGCGTGCAGCTTGCGTTCATCATAAGATCGTTTTCATTATAAGATGTTGTCACGTCAAAAAATGTAGTCAATCTATTTAAATGAATATTTGTACACGAGAAGTGTATGCCATTCCGAATTTGATGAAGTATAAGAATTGTTAATATAAAATTTATATATAATATAAAGTTAGGTAAGTTAGGTATGTTTAAAAAAATAAAATAAGCACTAACAAAACTATAAACAACACAACTGAACGTGTAATAAAATAAAATCTTTCATTTCCTACGTAAAAAGCAATTACTATCAATGGGAATTTCTTCGTTATTCAAAAGCGTGTGCATTTGCGTCACAAACAGGATATGGAAATGTATTAAGTTATTATTTCAATTTTATTTTCATGCATATTTAATACCAGACGTCCTTCAGATAATGAAAGTACGCTCTCCAAGGAAAAATTGCAAATTAACTAATTAAACACCAGGAAGTCGTAACGGATTTGTGATACGGACAAGTCCTACGCACCTCTAAGAAATCATACATTATCAGGAAGGAAAAATAATTTCTTAGTAATCAGAATAATATAATACTAATTATGGAGTATATAATTATAACCAAATTCTTCAGTTCTTCTTGGATAGGTACTTTTAATACTCGGAATGTATAAAAACCCTTTCACTAAATAAAATATGACTTCGTTCGCTGTTCATGTAAAGCTCGTGTAATTATGTTTTGTGGTTTGTCATTGACATTTTGTGACAAATTCTCAGAATAAACAAGTATTTCTATTTTTTTTTTAAATATCATAGGAGGCTAACGAGTGTGCGGGTCACCTGATGTTAAATGATCACCGCCGTGCATAGACACTAGCAACACCAGGGGCGTCGCAAGTGTATTGGCAGCCTGTGTAAGGGAAGTAGGGGAAGGGGTAGGGAAGTGTGGAGGGAAGAGGAGAAGAGAGAGAAGTGGAGGTAGGCCTCCGGCGCTCGCACTAACCGAACGAAACGCAACAATGCAAGCACTGTTACTTCACGTCGGTTTTCTGTGAGAGGGTGGTACTACCCCGGGCGAGCCGACCCATTCATGCTGAAACCAGTAATGGCTTCAGCGTGATTCTACCATCCACCCACATTTTTTTTACGTGGAGAACCCTCTTGCACAGACATTGTCAGGTCCTCGGGGGAGGACCTGAGCTGAGTCGACCTCCAATCGACTAAAAAACTCCACGGTAACCTACGCCGCACCATGGGGGTGTCTCGGGGTTGCGTTAGCAAGCTCCGGTACACCCCCGGCGGCAGGCGTTTCCCACGCCACACCCGACTGAGGCAGTCCGGTCACATGACCGCCTCCCAGCCCGCCAGACCCGTGCAATGGGAGGTCAGGGCCCCCGCCCCTTCCCCCCTGGGTTCGGCTAGCAGCGGAAAGGCTAAGCCGCTCTGCCGCCACCCCACCTTTGATTTTTTACCGAGGTTTACTCCTCGTGTCTATGGACCCACATACCTAATATATAAATAGGTGAAGATAACAGTTAACAGATAACAGTTCAGCAATTCGGATTTTCTCCTCTAATTGTCATCTGTTTTTTTTATTTAGTAGCTATTGACAAGCTTTAGTGATATCAAAAAAAATTGGAAACAGTCTTTGAATCGAAAGCTTTTCTGGCAACGTTGAGAGATTGAAAAAAAATTTGGTTAGAAAAAATTATATGATTCACATCACTGATGTCCTCGACATGCGTCACACGTATTGCGTTTGTACCAGACTCGGGACGCGCGTAGTAGGTATAGTGTATGTACACGTAATATTTTGTGTAATCTACATCTTCTATATATACATATAATAAAAATGAAGTGTCTGTACGTAATATCAAAATATTTTTTTTTACTACTTGGGTACGAAAGTATACACGCTACTGATAACAAAAATGCAATTTTAAAAATTTTTGTTTGTCTGTCTGTCTGTCTATCTGTTTGTTCCGGGTAATCTCCGAATAGGCTAGACCGATTTTGACAGGAATTTCACTGACACATAGCTGAAATTACAGCGGGTTTCTTAGGCTACTCTAAATTAGGTATTAACCGCGGCTTCATCTGCAATGCCATCTTCAAAACGGTTGGACCGATATTCAACAAACTTTTACCAGCAGATAGCGGACATCATTTCAAGTAATTTAGTATATTTTAATTTAGACTAGCTGTTAACTGTGGCATAACCCGCAGTACTATCTTCATAACAGTTCAACCAATCTTTACGAAACTTTCACTGACAGATAGCTGATCTTATAAAAAGTAATTTAACCATGTTTAGTTTATACTAGCTGTTAACCGTGGCTTCGCCCGCAGTACTGTTTTCAAAACGGTGGTCAAAGACTGTTGGCGGTGTCACTGGACATCGCCAACGCCTTCAACAGCCTGCCGCATGGAGTAATACGGGAGGCGCTCCGCTTTTTCCCTTCTGGAGCGCGCCTTATTTGCTACGTGGATGACACCCTAGTCGTAGCCCGTGGGGGGGAAATAAAAGAGCTGTTGCGCCTGGGCACGGAGGCCGTCACCCTCGTGGTCGGGCGTATCAGAAGACTGGGCCTCGAGGTGGCCCTCGATAAAACCGAGGCCCTAATGTTCCATGGGCCTCGGCGAGGGCCGCCTCCGGGGGCCCAAATTTATGTGGAGGGTGTCCGCGTCAGGGTGGGGACCCAGATGAAGTATCTGGGCCTCATCCTGGACGGACGCTGGCGGTTCGAGCCCCACTTTAAGGGGCTCGGACCGCGCGTAGTCAAGGCGGCAGCGGCGCTTGGACGACTCCTCGTCAATACGGGGGGGCCGGGTGCCGTCTGTAGAGGCCTACATGGGGGTTAAGTATGCTGCACGGTGTCTTCCGCGCAGCCACAAATTATATGTTATAGTTCGGTTATTCTGCACAAGAGAAGTGGATGGGAAATAATACCACGGAACATTAATTCTGAGATGCCACAAAAACTACATGGGGAACGTGTCAGAACATTGCAATTATTATAAGACACTTGTGCTATTATTTCCTACTCGATAATGGCAGCGAAAATCTACTAGATATGGAAGTAGGTATTATAGACAGATAAGGGCGATAGAACGAGACAAATGTATACGTTATTTTAAATATTACTTTTGACCTGGCGGACGCGCGTTACGGTCGATACACGATCGACGCCGTTCGCCTGGTCCTGTCGGAATGGTATCAGAGGAAGGGGGGCTCCCTGACGTTCCGTCTGGTGCAGGTGCTGACCGGGCACGGGTGCTTCGGTTGGTACTTGCACCGGATAGCACGCAGGGAGCCGACCGCCGTATGCCATCAGTGCGGAATTATGAACCGATTTTAATGATTCTTTCTTTTTGTATTTGAATTAATTATATTCAGCAGTGATCCCATATAAATTTGAAGAAAATATTCAACCCCTAAGGGGGTGAAATATCGTCTATTCGATTTTCACCCACTTCGTCTCTAAGTATTTTCGTGAAATTGGGACCGATTTATTATACCCATTACAAATCAGATATATTTATGAACACTAAAAATGGGGAAATATTTTTTTTAACACAAAAAAGTAAACCGCCTTCGATGTGAAAAACTAATAAGGCACTAAAAAGCGAAAAATAACTTAATTATTAAATTAACCGAATTAAATAAAAAATATTGATATTTGAACTACCTAATTATATATTTGAAGTCGATGCCATTGATAAAATAACCTCAATAAAGTTCAAACTTTAAAAATTCAATATACTATGGTCGAATGTCGACCACTGGGCGCCCACTAGTTTGTTATCAATATTATTAAATTAAATACAATAAATATTATATTGATTTGTGTGTTCACATAAATCTAATTTAAACTAGCCGGTGCCCCTGACTACGTTCGCGTGAAAATGTTTTTTTTTTATAGTAGAAGGCCAACAAACATTTTTCCTTGGTGCTGCGTTCCTATTGGTCATAGCGTGATGATATATAGCCTATAGGCATCCTTGATAACTGAGCTATCTAACGCTAAAAGAATTCAAATCGGACCAGTCGTTCCTGAGATTAACGCGTTCGATCAAACAAACAAACCCTCCAGCTTTATAATATTAGTATAGATATGACGTGACTATGACAATAATTAAGAATGAGTATTTAATAAGTATTTATTCCACAAATATTGTACAAATTATCTTTGGACCAAAACATTGACTGTGTTCTCGATTTCATAAACGATATATTCCACGGTTAAATCAAAACTTTCTTTCCGATACGAAATATATATAAGGGTTGTTGAGGTATGTATGCTTGGTACACATATATGTTTCATCAACTCATATATGTATGAATAGTTAGCTTAGCTTAGGTTAGCTCATCAGTGCGGCGTTGACCCGGACACCGCGCAGCACACTCTGTCTGAGTGTGCTGCATGGGAGGAGCAACGTCGCACTCTGGCTGCGGCGGTAGGGCAAGACCTCTCACTGCCGAGCGTGGTTGCGGCCATGCTCGGTAGTGAGGATAACTGGAGCGCAATGGCCTCTTTCTGTGAGGAAGTCGTCTCGCAGAAGGAGGCGGCGGGGAGGGTCCGTGAGCATGACCCTTAAAAGTGGCCGTCTCCGCCAACGGAGGACGGGCAGGAGGAGGCGTCAGTTTGACCGCCTCCTCCCACTGTAACCGGACCAGGGAAGATGGGTCGGGGGGGCCATCTTCCCATTGCACAGGTCCGGCGGACGGAGGAGATGGCCGGTGTGTACACGGCTGTCTCCCAACAAGACGGGGCCCGGCGGCAGCGCTTTTGCTGCTGGGCCAACCGCTGGGGCGGCACGATGAAGTCTATAGAGATCTCGTGCCGCCCCAACTATAGCGGACGACGTACACCGTGGGGTTTTAGTCCTAGCGAGTCGGACATAACCCACCCTCTCCCCCGAGAGGGTGGTGTATCCATAAGGGATTTCCCCACGATAAAAAAAAAAAAAAAGATAGGTCGCGAATTGCATGTATCAGGCAACAGCCAAAGTCGAGGTGTGCCGTGCACCCTTGAGCTAGTTGTCAAAATAAAATCGGCTGAGTGCCTTAAGCGCTCGCCTTAGTAGTTGCGGTGAAGCTGTTAAGACCTTACATGGTCATAGCGTAGTCAGTTCGAAAAAAAAATCTATTGTTAAGTTCTCTCTCTTTTTAGCCGCTAGTGAGGCAATAATGATTCTTTTTACATTGATAGGTCTTTCGTTTTATATTTCTATGGCCTACTTTTATCATAATGGTTGTTTTTCTAATATAATTTTAATTTTTATTACCAATCGACTGCCAACTCCACTTGATTCGAATCTAGAATATATATAAAATAAAGAAAATACCAATTACGGATATATTATTTATTTATTCACGAATTTGGTATATCAGTGAATTTTCAGAGTCAGAATTTACAAAGTACTCCTTCTATAAACAGCTTGTAAAATTTCACCATTTTAATATGAATAAAGAATATCATACAAATCATTTAAGAAATTGTATAATCTAATTGATACATTATGAAAAGACAGATAGACACAGTCATCAAAACACAGACTACTAAATACTACGTATTGTCAAAACGACTAAATATTTCGATATAGGACTATAATCATTAGATGCGGAGTTGATCGTAAATAGTTCTAGACTACTTATTTTTTAGATGTCACTGAAACTTAACCATTAAAAAAAATTAGAAGTTCATTTAATACACAGCGAAGCGAACGGGGATCAACTAATACATACATAATTATATGGCTAGTTTCAATTGACTTTTATCGAATAAGCTTGTTTTAAATGAGACGGTATATATAATTAATATTTCGTGCGTGAACTTTGCACTGGAATTAATATTAGTAGTTACAACTAAGCATATGTTTAGGAAAGCTTATAACAAATGTTGAAAATTAAAGGTTTTTTCTTTTTTTCTTCAATGAAGCACTACCTCATTCATAGGTCGTTTATTTTTGTGGGACTTGAAAGTAGAAGGTTTTATGTTCGGATTTATATATGTTTTTTATGTATGTTATATATATTTCATATTATTTGTATCGATTATGCTGTGAAGTGGCCCCATTTAAATATGAAGAAATTATTCTAACACTAACGGGGAAAATTGAGGTATGAATTGTAGCTTATTTGATTTTCACCCACTTCTCGCCTACGTATGCTCAGTGACATTCTCTTCGATTTTAAACCGATATCATCCATAGACTCCTTTATTAATTTACATTTGTGGATAATGCAACAGACCGATTAATAACATAATAACAATAATAAGAAGGAACATACTAGACTGAAACGCTTTATAATATTCATGCAACTTACATAATTAATAGTATTGAAAAATTAAATCATGTAACATTAAATATTGATAAACATTTGAAGAAAAAAAAACAATAGAACAAGAATAAATGAAAAAGTGAATATGAATTCATGTAAACTTAAATTATGTGGAAAAGAAAACAAGATGGCAAATGCTCTTCGTCTTCTTTCTAGCGTTTTCCCGCCCTGATACCAGGGTCCGTTTTCTTACTAAACTTTCTCCACTTTGCCCGATCTTCGGCATCCTTCCCTGTGAGGTTATTTTCCTTTAGGTCCGCCTTTATGTGTTCGCTTCGAATGCGATCTAATCGCGTAACGCCACACATCCATCGTAGCATCTTCGTCTCAGTGACGTGTAGCTGCTGGACACGTTTCGCTGCCATACAACAAAACCGGTTGGATCATGCATTTGTACACCAAACCTTTTAACTTCATGGGTATATATAATCAAGAATATTGAAATATAATATACTGAATGTTGTTTAAATAGTCATGGATATAAAGTGTGTTTAATTGTCCTTTTGAATTTAAAAGCTCAATGGTCAAATATGTCTAACAAGGTATATGATTTCTAATCACTTATTAAATGTGTTCCCTTTCCCCACTCTTATGTGACGATTGTAATTATTTTTAACTCAAGTATTATTTCTAACTTCTTTATAAATATCTCATATGATAACTAAATTCGTAATAGAAATATTTGCATACATAGTTATGTTGATAAAATTACTTTGTTAATATTCACATTCATGTTAGTGAGTCGTGTTTGTGTTATCGATGAAAATGTACAAGATGTGGTGCAAGGCTGATTTATGCACAGGATAATGTCAGAGCGACATCTCGCTGTCGACGAGGAAACCGTGGGCGTTGCGGCCAACAATGAACGGTGCAATACTATAATATTATAATTTACCGTTCTTACACTAATATATAAATTAATATTTGCTTTGTTTTTGGGTAATATATATTCCTCGCTAAATCGGATGGTTTGATTTTTTTCCCTCAATTTTGTGATACGTTTTAGTGCTCTTGTTAAATTTTGACATTTTTTAAATTATTCGTTCAAAATAAAGATTTTTTGATATTTTGTGCATAACTTTATTAAAAATGGTCCGATTTTGATGTTTTCTCTTGATTTGTTTTTCGTTTTGGGTATCCAGCGCTCTCACTCACTGAACGAAACGCAACAGTGCAAGCACTGTTATTTCACGTCGGGTTTCTATGAGAGGATGGTACTACCCCGGGCGAGCCTATCCCTTCATGCTGAACCAACCAATAATACTACCAATAGTACTGTGCTTGCCATCAGGCATAGTGCAGTAATTTTGCCGTGCTACAATAAAAAAAAAGAAAAAAAGCCATGTGTACCGATTGTGTGTGTGGGCTACAAACTATGTCGTATGTGTTTGCCGTGTGAGCAAACGCTGAAACATACAAAACAGATTACAATATACTGTACACATACGTAATAAGGAAAGTAATCACGCAACGTTAATTATCATATTTAATTTTAAAACATTTCCTACTTAAAGGGCACAAACTGTAACCGGATCCGCGGAAATAACTTCTACAGACGAATACAAGAAAGGGCATCGTGTGTTTGAAGGCTAATTAAAAATATTTGAGGTTTTTGTTAAAGTGCAAGGTACATATAAAATTCATTTAGTACCTATTTAATATAGCTTACAGTAAACTTTTTTTTTTATATTCTCAGTTGTTCTAATGTCTAATTTTATAACAATTTTTATTCAACATATATATTCCTTTCTTTATTGTTATATAGATAAAATTACGCATCGAAGAACACGCTATAGCGAGACGCTTTTTAGAACAGACTAGTGTATATACAAGTAGCATTTTCTGTGTTATATGTGATTTAATGTGTAAATAGTTACTCTTGATAAATCTTCAACTATAAGCTTAAGCATTCATCACCGACTGTACTGTACCAATGTTTATTTAAAAGTGGCCGAAAATTTGTCAATTATATTATAGTGCAATTATAGACTGAAATTGAACTGAACCGTGAAACTGTGGAACAATCTCCCGGCCAGTGTGTTCCCTCCTTCCTATAGCATGAGGTCCTTCAAGCGTAATATGAAGAGGTATTTATACAGGCCGGAATGACAACGGCGACCGGCGAGGTTTAGCTCGCGGAACTCTGGGAAATACGTCTTCGTACGCGTAGGACGACGGAGCAAATCCGTCGGTCGCCGTTGTCATTCCGGCCTGTATAAATACCTCTTCATATTACGCTTGAAGGACCTCATGCTATAGGAAGGAGGGAACACACTGGCCGGGAGATTGTTCCACAGTTTCACGGTTCAGTTCAATTTCAGTCTATAATTGCACTATAATATAATTGACTCTTGGACACGCAAGTACAGCGCCATCCACCGAGTCATCCCCACCGACAGAGCCCCAGCTGTAATCAGCTGGGCGAGAGTGAGAATATCACTCTCGTACGCTTCTGTCAGTGTTGACGGCCCGGCGGGTGGCCACTGTCGCGGGTCCGCGGGCACGACGGTAGGCGTGGGCACGGGTGTGCGGAGTTCAGGGAGCGATGCGGAGGTTGTCGTGCAGGAATCGGCGGAGTCCGTGTGCGAGCTGGTGGTTGTCGGTTGGCCCCGAAAAGGGCCGTTTTTGTTTCTTCGACGATTCGCAGGCGGTCGGTCCAAGAGGCAACGGCGGAAGGCAAGAAGATCGCCGCCGAGGACGCGAAGGCGCTCGAGAGCGCCACTCGCGGCTTGCTCGCGCCCCCTATGATCCCGGACGATCAGATTAGCCCACTCGGTCGCGCGCTTCGTCGGAAGCGCTGCGAGCTCGAGGCGGAGGCTCACGCGATACCCGCCGCGACGACGTCAACATCGTCGCAGCCGCCTACTCCTCCGGGCATCACCAAGACTCCCCATCCGAAGAAGAGGCGATTTAATGAAGATTCCGTGCGACACGACACGCCGCGCGCGCCCAGTGTCGACCGCTCAGCCGTGCAGACGCTCGCACCCGCGCCAGCACCGGCTTCGCCGCGAGGGGCTGCCCGCGCGCAGCCCACGTACGCATCTGTTGTGACGTCACCGTCACAACAAAACAACGAACACCCTGTGGCGCCACCTACAACGCCACTACGTGAGAAGATCGCCCAAGTAATATCGAGCTATACCGGCACGAAGACCCATTCGAAGATCCCCGAAGTAACATCGGGCTATACCGACATGAAGACCCCTTCGGAAGCCGCCGCGACGATCGATCCGGCGCCTCGGCAGCGCTATCCGCCGATCGTTGTCGATCGCCTTCCCAACTGGGTTGCGCATTTCCGACGATTGGCGGACATGCTGGGGCACGAGCCGAACGCACGTCCGTACGGAAACGGCGTGCGCTTTATTCCGAAGGATGCAAAAGAAAACGATACGATACGCGAATACCTAACTTCAATAGAAGAGCAAGGGGTGAGTTGGTTCGCCTACACACCCCCTTCAGAGCGGTTTTTGAAGGTCGCAATACGCGGCCTACCCTTGAATACCCGCCCCGAGGACATTGTCACGGCCCTGAGAGATCAGGGATTCAACCCGGCATATGTCCAAGCGATCGAAGCGCGCCGTGGAAGATTCGGGTGCATCCACCACTGCGCACTCAACAGAACGCCTGGCCTATTTCCGGCCATTTATGAAGTAACGAAGATCCTCCTGATGGATGTCAGGATAGAAGGCTGGCGTGGCAAGCGAGGCCTGGCACAGTGCCATCGGTGCCAATTGTTCAGGCACTCGTCGCACCACTGCCACCGGAAGATTGCCTGTGTTAGGTGCGGCGGGGAGCACCCGGCGCACCTCTGCGAACGCCCACGCGACGAACCAGCGACCTGTGCGAACTGCAAAGGCGCACATCCAGCAAATGATGCACTGCGTTGCCCTGTGTACCGCAGAGAGACACGCAACCGCCGTGCGGGGACCGTCGCCCGGTGTGGTGATGCCGAGAGCGCGACGAAACCGACACAGGCGCGAAACAAAAAGCCCACGAAAACGCGAAACGGAGGAGAGGCGTCCCAGCCGCCCACTTCACCCGGTTCGAATACGAGATTCCTGGATGTCTTGAGCGACATCCTAGACAGAAGCAGCGGAAATCCTGAGGCAGAAGATCTATGCCGGACCTTGATGAACGACTACCTGCAACACTGATGGCCATCCTGGACCGGCTGACACCCCGGCTCAACCCGTGAGGGAGCCCGACCATTAATCACCGCGCGCACGACATCTTAAACGCACTCATGAATGAGTGTTTGATCAAGACAGGCCTGTTGACACAGGCCTCGCCGAATGGCCACCGATAAAGGGTTTACCCTGGTACGGATTCCCCGCACGCTGCTTCGCAGCGTGCGAGACGAAAATACCTCGATCGAACGGCGACCGACGAGGGATTGCGTATCTCTCAGTAGTCGCCATTGTTTTTGGATTGTACTGTGCTCACCATCAGGCACAGTACAGTCACTTTGCTGTGCTAAGATAAAAAAAAATAGTACCCGGTGGTTCTATACGATTATCATCTAGCATATCTCTATCATGGAGAATATTTGTCAAAAACTGATTGAAGGAGGACGGAGCGTGACAGGGTGACAAAAGTGTAACGGAATACAATAAGACTATTTTAATAAACGTTGAGAGAGCAAACTTACAAAAGTAATAGATGAATTTTTATCACAATTTCAAATGTAATTTGAAAATAGCTTTGAGCAACATATTTAGCTTTATTTCATCAAAATTGGTTCACAGAATCACAATAAAAAGCAATAGAAAATGCCGAAGGCTTTAAAAGTAAGAATAGTAAACCATTCTTAACCTCATCCGATTTTGATAACAGTTTATACTGTGTATGGCATGAAGAAATTATAAGCTTCATAAAATTAAATTAAAAAATAGTAATCAGGCAGAATAAATCGGGCAGATTTATTTTTTCTTATATCATCATCACAGATAATCAAACTCGTAAGTAACTTAGGTATGAGAACCTTTTTAAAGAAAACTCAATTCCCTACAAATATATGTGACGAAATATTTTTTTTCAAATAGTGAATACTGGGATACGCATTTTTCTTTCTAATAATAAGGAAAAATAACTGAAAGCCAGAAAACTTTCCTATAAAAATTAAGAGCTCATACTTGGAGATTTTTGTTGAGATGTCCTCCAATCTATTTATTTGGCCCATCCTAATATATATAAAGTGATTAATTGCTGCATAAAAAAACACGTGCAAAACTGCATACAGTTGCTAGCCGCAGACTAATATACAAGAAAAATATAAATTTATATTTAGTCGATAATAAACACCTAAAATAAAAAGAAACATTTCTGAAATTACTTTCTGTTTGTTCCTCACGCGAAACTTTTCACACTCAATTCTACACAAACTATCTTATTGTACTTTTTTTAAATAAGAAATGTAGAGAATAATTTCATTGAATGACAATGATAACAATTTTAATTTAAAATACTGAGCGAGAGACTTTATACATAGGTATAAATATTAAATCGGTTAAAAGCTTAACTGTCCTCGTACTTGTTATCGAGTTATTTCAAATGATTGCATAGTGAGTGCCTGTTAAATAGTGTTTTTTTTAAATTAATTATTATATTGTGTATTTTCATGATTCATGTATTTTTATTCTTTACTTCTTTATTACTTTTTTGTGTATGTTAAAAGAAAGAAAGTAACATTCGCAGATGATAAGACTATATCTGATTAATTTAAACTACGCATAAGTAAATACTTATCAAATTAATGCTATGATGTCTTAAAAATAGTTTAAAAATATGTTTTCAAATAATGGTACTTTGGGCCTTTTAGTTTATATTATAATTATAACATTTTTATGTATGGCTATTTGTTACCTTAATAAATAAATAAATTAGAACTACTTACTTAACCGAATCCATTGTGGGATGTCTTTAAGTTTTCGTCAATATAACTTATATAATTATTTTGTCGGTTTTAGGCTACCTCTGTTAATTTTTATGACTGCTACTTAGCTTACATGGAAAAGTGTAGTAATATGTAGTCGAAATAAAACTCTAAATATTCCTCTAATTACCAGTCAAGGTTTTGTCAGAAATCGGTTCAACTATTTCAAAGATTAACCCGAATAAATCACAATTACATTTTGTGTAAATATAAAATACAATACATATATATTTTAATTTAATATAAAGTATCTATCTAAATTATTTTATAAGTTGTATTTTTTCCATTATATTACGTACTCAATTTACACTGATTAATAGAGATTAAAGAGGTAAAGTTTGTGAATCTGTGACGTTGTGAGTTTGTGACGTTTTAGGGGTTAAGCTTAAGAACTACTACTGATCCAATTTAAAAATTATTTCAGTGTTATATAGCTCATTTATCTAGGAAGGTTATAGGCTATATATCATCACGCTAAGGCAAATAGGAGCGGAGCAACAATGAAGAATGTTTCAAAATTATTAGTCCGTTGAAGCTGTTAAGGCCTTGCTTGGTAAATAGCGTAGACAGTTCGAAACAAAAAAAAAGTCGCGTTGTCGCGGGCAGTAGCTAGTAGTTGATATAGGTGTAAAAAGCGCAAGCTTCTATCATAAAGATTACCAAAGATTACGAAAACTAATATTATAAATCCGAATGTTAACTTGTTTGTTATGTGCATATGTTCATGAAATTTTAAATACACGTTGCCAACAGCACAGAAAAGTACTGTTTCCGAGAGAAAGGTAAAATCTATATTAACGCTAATTTGCCGCTAAAATTAGTTTTTATATAAACTGTGCAAAGTATTTTCAATGGTACTAAATTAACAAGGATCGTAAATTATCATTTAAAATTACATTTTATGTGAAATATAGATACAAACAATAACCTTCTTGCCACAATCATTGCATCTATTTTTTATGTTTATTTTACATATAAATTAATATTATTAATAACAATTCAAGGCCAAAATAATACAATAGCGGATATAAACTTATCAGATACCAAGTAATCATAGATAGTGTATTAAAGCAACATTGTAAGACCTAATTGGTGCTCCCGGTACCGCCCGTTTAGACGCTGCGGGCGCTCTATTGTAACTTATTTGTATTGTTACTGGCTTTACTGCGATTATGGTAATAATTTGCATGAGCTCATAAAACAACACCTACGGATCTCCATGTTCTGAAAATTGTTTAATCATTTGACAGTCCTGTCAAATGTTTGAAAATTGAATGCTTACTGCTTTTGGATAGAAGATAGAAAGATTTCTTAAAGTTTTTGCACAAGAAAAATTAACGGTGTAACTCTTTCTTACACCCAACTAAATTTTAATTAAACATGTTAAAATTCAACTCACTTATTGACAGCCGTAGTTATGGGAGTATATCTAGAAATACTATGCCTCTAAGAAGTAACTCATATTACACAGAGCTGGTACATAGATTACATTAACTCTTTCTACCAAATAAATATGAAGATGTATGCCGGCACGAATTATTTAGTGAAATTGAAGTATTGAAGTATTCTAAAACCTTTTTAAAAGGTTTGTCCACCCCTTGAAAGTTGTTCTATAAAAGGTTGAAATGAGCGATAAGAGTGATTTAAATCAGATATATACAGCATTTATATAAAATGATTTGCACTAAATTATAATTTCTATAATATACCTACAACCAAATATCTGCTCTACATAGTTTTACTGTTGAACTGTGTAAATAAGTGAATAAAATAATATATTTGTGTAAATAATTTATAATGTTCAAAGTATAAATGTTAATTAGACAAAGGAAATATATGATTGAATCTGATAATTTAAATATTAAATTTAAAAGTGTAATGGACACTGATGAACTGTGTGTTGGATGGATACAGTGACGAAGTATAAAAATTTAATACAACTGATTTTAGTCATAGCTCAAATATAATGTTTATACTTTTTATCACATTGTAAATAAAATATCATTTAGGTCATAGTAATAAAAATATAATAAAATATTGATTAGCGTTCATACTAATTAATTTGCTTAATAAAATTTTATTACTATTCCACGGTTTACTGATTTTATTTTTACAAATATTCTGTTACATATATATATATATATATAGTACTTATGGGTTGATCCATATTAGCGTTCATACTAATTAATTTGCTTAATAAAATTTTATTACTATTCCACGGTTTACTTTTTTTTTTTTTACATATATTCTGTTATATATATATATATATATATATAGTACTTATGGGTTGATCCATTATTTTCTACTTATAAAAAGCAGAAATATGCATTTTATGTGCTATTCCCAAACAGTATGAATTGTTTAAATTAATTATAAAGCAAGATTGCAATGACTCGTGTATGTGAATATTATAATTTACGACTACCTACTTTATGTAATATGGAACAATTATTATTCTTATATAGGGATTAACGAGAAGTTGTTTAATTTTAGTGATTTAGAGTAGTTTCACGGGTGTATAAATAGTATTAATTTAATGTCTATAGGAACAAAGCCTTTCTTTTACGTGGGGAAATCCCTTATGGATATACCACCCTCTCGGGGGAGAGGGTGGATTTATGTCCGAGTCGCACGGACTAAAACCCCACGTTGTACGTCTGCCGCTATAGCTGGGGCGGCACGAGATCTCTATAGACTTCATCGTGCCGCCCCAGCGGTTGGCCCAGCAGCGAAAGCGCCGCCGCCGGGCCCCGTCTTGTTAGGAGACAGCCGGGTACACACCGCCATCTTCTCCGTCTATATCTCTCCGTATACTAACGAACTTCTTAGAATTCGTGTATATTTACCAATTTATGTTGCTTACACTATCGGCTGAAGGAAAATATCGTAAAGAAATTTTAACCTGAGAAATGTTCTTGTAGTATCACTTTATTGGGGAAAAATATGGGTTTATTGGTACTTTGAAATGGCCAACGTGGTGAAGACTTGCAAAACGATTATGTCTCATCTCCTCAAGGGAAGAGGTCTTTGACCCAGCAGCAGAACCTTTACATGATGTTACAATTATTATTCATAGGAGCTTCGACCTAAGTGTAGATATTTGATTCTAGCCTAGCAATTTCTCTCGATTTCTCGAGCGTTTTCTATGCAGTCATTATTTTCGACTCTATTTTATACCTATATAACTGCCTCACTATTGGAATAATGACGGATTTCATATAAACTTTAACACCATTTTTACCACCGTAGGTTTGGAATGTTAAAAATTGCTCCTTAGTGCTGCTCACATACAGTGTAAAAGGAATCTGCAGGTAACTTTTCGCAGCCCTAATAGTTTGCACTGTGCGTTAATGTGTTTTTCAGTTATTCTTTAAGGGGGTGTTTTCGGAGATATGGCTGTTTTGCTGACGCGGCATCGAATCACGGTATTGAACAAAAGTCATTAGGAACTCTCCATCTACCTGCGACCCTGTTTTCTCGTAAAACATTTTCTGCGTTTATATATATATTGTCGAGTCGAGTATGGTCCAACGTATGCAGCAGGAGTTAAATGTAAGTTTAAAATATCACTTCATGACTTAGACTGCGAGGCTTGTAGGTGGTAGAACTATGCTGAAGCTATTACTGATTTCAGCATGAATGAGTCGGCTCGTCCGAGGTAGTACCACCCTCTCACAGAAAACCTACGTAAAGTAATAGTGCTTGCATTGTTGCGTTTCGTTCGGTTAGTGAGAGCGACGGAGGCCCATCTCCTCTTCCCTCCTCCCTTACGATACTTCAAAGAATCCCTTAAATTCGTGCCTCTAGACCAGAATACCCCCTTAGTACACATAGATAATTTACCGATATAAAATACTTTAGGCAACTGAAATGTTACTACAACTTTTAAATATCTCATTTATAAATAATGTTTCATGTGATATTATTGACGAAATTGCACAAACAATAATCGCTTGATATTGTGTTACAAATTGTGATTGCGTCCATCCGCAGTGTCTCGTTGAGTTGTTGACCACCGTCGCACGTGCATGCGAAGCATTGTCGCAACCAGCCGTAACAAGAACAATTCGCACGAAACTCTTGCCTAAGGAAATAGTGTGTAGGCAACTTATATATGTACACATAAAGATATGTCTAAGTACATGGTGAACTGGTAACCGCTCGCGACTTTGTACGCGTAAGTTGCAATACAAGAATTAATAAAAATTAAACATAACCTAAGTCTTTATAAAATAAATTTTCAATTGGATCAGTACTTTGAGAGATTATGTCACGCACACCGCTAGATGGCGCTGCAGCACATCTACTTCTGTATTATAATTTAGGTTTATTGTTTATATTGTGGACTAAACATTATTGTTTTAATAAGGCGCAGATGTAGCTGTCTTTACTATTGTTATAAATGAGAATGTGAGTTGGTATGTTTGTTACGCTTTGAAACCTTAATTTGTGGATATTTGGACGCAGGAAATTATTAACACAAAACCCATTTTATATAGCTCGACTATATCACACTAAATAATATAATAATAATAACAAATAATATTAAATGCGTGCGGAGCGGCGTGCATTGACAGTGTTAATCAGTTATAATATAATATTATTTCTTACTAGCTAATACCCGCGATTTCGTCTGCGTTGTTTATTATGTTAACAATATATTTTATGTGCAGAGGGAAAGATATAAAAGTATTGAAAAAAAAGCAAACTGGTTACAACATTTCTTTGTATACAATGTTATCCCTACTTCTCCTCTCCTTCATTTGCACATAACACCGCTTAACCCCACTTTACACATTGTACAAATCTTTACTGAATACTGTATACAAATTTCTCAAACCTTTAACAACTTTATATTAAATGAAAACGCCGTGGTAATTTGAGATAAGTACATAAGAAAAAAGAACTATAAAATTAGATCAATACATATATTTTTAATACTTTTACCTGTTGCGCGTATAACGTCTGATCTCTAACATTATATATATATATATATATTCTATTGATTTATTGATTCAAAAATTCTATTGATTTGTAGTACTTAAAAATTTACTTTACCGGGGGTAAACTTAGTCACTATGCTAGAATAAGTCACGTAAATTCCGACCTTCCCATGTCTATTTACTAAGAAACTCAAAGAGATATTTCATTTTGTATATCACACCCTGACTTTATTGTTAAAGGGTAAGAAGGTTCGTGGTTATAAAATTTGATTAATATAGACTATCGGGATTCTAAAAGTAATACGAGATTATAATAGATAGAAGCAATATTATGAAATTATCAGCTGTAAGAAGTTATTATACTTCTTCATTCATTTATTATATTTATACTACGTATGCCGGCGGCTCCGCACGCATTTGATATTACCATTGTCATGATTTATTGTAATTACTACTTGTTGTAATAAATAATTGAGTTACAGCAAACTGGATGTTGTGTCAATATTGTACAATAGCCCATGGGTAGTAAAACCTCTTAACGGTGATTTATAAAAAAAAATTAATGACAAAACTTTCTTCATGAAAAAACAAAGCCTACGGTTAGGGGCCCACCTTAGAAACGAGTTCCTTAATGTCATATAACAAATGAAAAAAAAGAAAAAACCATCTATAATTTTAGAAAATATATTCCTTTGTTAAAAATTTCACATAGAATGTTGAATTATAAATCATTTAAAAAATGCTAACTTCTATAAGGTTTAATAAAAATTCCATGTGTTCAAATTTCGATACTCGCACGCATACACACATTTGTATACAATAGAAAGAGACAGAGCTACGTGGAGTGGTTATAACGCTTTTTCCTTACGTGACGTTTTTTATGTCAACAACTTACGTAAAACGCGTTAACGAATTTCGTTTCATAATTCGGTGTTAGATATATATTCATGATTCATCGTTATACATATATATATATCTTTATATATAAATTTCTTCTGTAGGTGTGTATGTCACTGAACTCCTCCTAAACGGCTGGACCGATTTTAATAAAATTTTGTGTGCGTGTTCCAGTGGATCCGAGAATGGTTTAGATTCACAATTAACCCGGTAGGTGGCGTTGTGGTAGGCTATTAGGATTTTTTTAAACTATCAAAGCAGGGCAACGTCCGCCGGGTCCGCTAATATATATATATATAAACCACAGAAGATATTACTCCTTCGACCGGTTGATAAGCTGAAATGATTTAACTCTCAGACACAGGTACAGAGAGGTATATAGAGATTATAACAATTTATTATTTACTTTAAGCTCATTAATAAATAAAACAAAAATAAAAAGCCTTATATTTCTTACAAATTAAACATGAACTTAAACATAAATATTTACATAATAATTATAAGCAAGAAAAAATCTTATGACTTCCTTTTATTTATTTTTTGCATAAACCCCTGTTCGGGAGGCCTTTTAGCTCATTAACAACTGAAAAAGAAGTCATAGCTGGTACAGTGTTGAAGCATGTTCGTTATACAATTTACATTATCGTTAAATATTCACGTATTACAGAAATAGACTAAATAAATATGTACGACAATAGAATTAGGCTTTTTGTTGATGCGATTAACTATATAACTAAGGCTCCAACTAAAACATTAATTACACACCTTTAAGGAAATGATTCCAAAAAGCCATGTTTTTAATTAAATAAAAAAACCGAATGTTATCGTAGAAAAAATATTTAATTGGTACTGTGGCTACGGTTTTAATTTTGTACATACAATGTATTATGTAAATAGAATCAGGCATCTATGTTTCTTTTATTATTTATAGTAGTTCCGGATGTGATTCGCAAATTGAAATCAGAACAAAAAAAAACCGGACCCGCCTACAAAAGTCAATCATCAGGTAAAAAAAAATTGATAGCGAGCATGTCCATTTTTCAAGCATGACCGAGTTCATAACAAAGTTTCAAAGTTGCGTAATTTATAAAATTTTACGGACAAATTGCGAGTTAGGCTTTATAGAAATTGCGCCCATCTATCTGCTCTATTTATTTACGATGGGTTGCGTAAGCGACGCACTGAGAGTCAACCTTTGGGTGTCTCAACGCAGTGCGACGTGATCCTGCGCAGAATAACTGAATCGTATCGATTGCGAATAACAATTCAATAATGCACTGGCGCCCTGTGACCTAATAAGTCTGCAAATATTTTCTAGCAATAATGAAAATACATTAAGATTTAGATGAGTAACTTATTGTTATATA
>MU158739.1:342972-368735 GCA_015888305.1 Antheraea pernyi | reverse complement strand
TATATATATATAAATAAATAAACTACAGTTAACATTTTCAAAATATAATTTTTTGTAGGATTTAGCATTTGCGTTATATGGATCCGAGTGGAGGGCTACGAAAGAGACGAATAAGAAAACATTAACAGTGGCAGAGATACAAATGTTCAGATGGATGTGTAGTGTAATCAGAATAGATAAGGTTAACAAATAGTTACATATAAGGTGAGGAATAATAGGTTAGCATGGTACGCGCATTTTATGAGAACAGATGAAAGTCATGAAACAAGAAAAGTTTTAAGTATGAAAGTAAAGGAAGAGTGAGAAGTGATAAGGGAGAGTGGAAAAGAAAAACATGTTGTGCCAGCCCTACTTAGGGATGCTAGGGAAAGGATAAAAAATGGAAGAAGGATTTAACGTTTGTCTAAAATCCCATCTAAAGTTAAATGATGGTAACGGTGGTAATGGTAAAGATGGTAACACTCTAAACTTAAAAGGCTACAATTTCTCAAGTGCAACTGCTGTAGATAAATCTATAGGTGCTTAGCGACAAGTTTTCAAGATGAGGATAGTAAGTAGCAGCAAGGTGGGCATTAGAAAAATCTCCCTATCAATGCTAAGATTTATTTTTATTACGTACATACAATAAAATATTTTGAGACTTGCCCACAATATAATTAAAATCGTTTTACTCATTATTATGAAATACAGATATATATTGTAAGTTGTGTAGGTGTTAAGAATAGGTGCTAATTACTATGTGCCTGTTGTCCATACTGCTATATTAGACAATGTCAGGTGACTCAATTAAGGGATAGAATAATCAGAATTCCAAATAGCCACAGCTTGTTACGTTAATAGTTAGAATATCTGACGTTTCACTGCCATAATTACGGAATACTTCGATGACTCACGGTAGTACAGATATTTTATTGTAAAACGGATATAATTAAGCACCACAATAAAATATTTTTCTTTATTTATTTCATGCTTAATTTATTAAATTAGTTTTATTTCGTTGTCCATTGTCCGTGAGCGTAAATGAGTGTCCATTGTTGACAGTATAAAATGTCCTTTAACGAGTTTTTTTTGTATCATTGTCAATTGTAACTGAATGTTAGAGTAGATATCTTATTTAATTAGTCATCGCATCTATATTAAAATTGAATTCTCTTCTTCAACATTTTACCCAATATCACTGACTGTTAAATATATTGAAATATTGATATCCTGAATACTATTTTTTTGTCTGCAAAAATATAAATATCGGGGACAAAATGTGACTCAACAATTATTCTGTAAACAATAATTTGTGTTCCTTTTACTGTAAATATTAAAATTTATATTTCATTTAACTTCGATATTATTATCGTCTTTCATGATAATTGCCTTTTAATATCTTGATCGTCGGTAGCTTGCGGTTATTTAATAAAAAAATGGTAGCTACATTATAAATAACATGATTCATTTTGATTGCCTTGGGTTTATTAGGTAGCAATCTAGTAAACAGTTCACCTGTTATAAAGGAATCATTGTTTTTCATCATTGTTGTTGTTGTAAAAATGTTGTCGTCGGAACTAAAAACAGTTAAACGTTGCTACTTTTAGGAATTCAGTTAGAATGACTTGTGTGACAATTCGATCACACCAGTGGTGGTATAGTCCATTAGGACACGAGACAGTGAAAGTAAATGAAGTTCCCAGCATTATTTATGTTGCCCGGTGACCGTCTGGTTTTCTTGAACCTAATATCTGTAATATAAAAATAGTGCTGGAACTCCCGAGCGGTAATTCTGAGAATAAAAAAGCAAATTAAAACGTGTCCGGGAGTTCCAGGCGGATAACTTGTTTTGCCAATGTCGTTTCTATTACTGTATTTTATTTACTCAATATATTTTAGCCTTGTTTGGAATATGATAAGAACTGATCTAAGTGGCCTCTAAATATCTCGAGGAGACTCAAGGAGGTTCAAAAGATCTCCAAGGACTAGAGGCTCTGAGTGAGATATCTTCTGCGTCCTTTCATATTCTGCCACCGAATCACACCTTTTGGAATAGAAAAACAGCAACAAGAGGATTGCTGTATCGTGGTAAATATAGCTGTGATGGTGGTATTTTCGTATAGGAACCCAGTTTACTCGTAATTATTTACTTTTGATATTAGTCTTTCTGATATAGTACTTAAATAAATACTTTGACGAATAGATTTTGCTTAAAGATTCTTATAAATGACAATTACATTTGCCATTGATACGAGACGGTTTGTACAAGTTTTAAACACAATTATATATAGATATTATTTTATTTTAGTAAGTACCTATTCTAAAGAAAATACGTCATGATTTGTTAAGCTTTTACAGATTTCTGTTAATCAATACAATAAAACGATTGTTTTCTTTATATGAATAAGGTACGTCTAAGGTAAGGTCTTTTATAAAAATAAGTAATAGAAAATTCAGCTACTGTGGTCAGGCATAGTCTTACTCATGTGTAATATCTTATTGTGTCACCATGCAAATTAGTAACATAATTTCGATGCTACGAATAATATTTATAATATAATACAAAACTGCGCTTACCTAATACCTATATAATTGGTGTAAATCGATCTCGTTTTATCTAGAACCGAGCATTAAGGATATTGCGTGAGTTATTATCGTTATCAACGATTCGTAGGTATAGTTTGGGTGAGGTGCGGTGCGCGGCGTACGGCTTCACGACAGAAGGCTTAATAAAGTATCCGAGCAGATGTAAATGGAACAGCTAGCCGGCCCGAGGCTAAGGCGGGGTCCGGACAACACTTTCATATTATTACGACCGCATTGCACACACACAAAGGAATCTCACAAACACCGGTGCGCCGACGATTAGATCGGAACGGACAAACGTTCGGGCACGCGATCCGAGCACTTTCAATGATTCGTTAGCGAAATCATTAGCAGATGTAATGTCGGTTCATTGTAATACGTGTTTATGCTTATTTAAATGATTTATTTTTATTGATTGTTTTCGCCTTGCTACGAGACAGAAAATAATTATAGCTGTATGAATAAGGCTACAATTATACTACTGCGAAGGTGATCATTGCTACCATGCTATTCCACCATTTGTTAATAGAGTAGGTATATGTTACGAGAAAATGAGTTGTCAAGTGGAGTAAGTTGGCATATTTATCATTCGAATTCCGGTGCGGCAGTTTAGTTATGTAGGCAAGTTCAGACTTTACGACTACCGCGTAGTAGTAACAGTTTTTGATGGATGTTGCCTATATTTAACAGTGCCATAAATAGTTTCTACGTTTGATAAAAATAAAATCTTCCAATATGCAATTCAAACAAAGGACTTGAATATAGAAAAACCATGAACATCTTATACGATTACGATATATACACGATTATTAATAAAGAACAACTAAAATTCCAACTGTTAGGGCTTTGACAGGACTTATAGAATCGTCGATAGAATTTGATTATGTATCGATAGTTTTTTAAGTTAATTTTAATGACAATATAACGTTACCAACTGGGTACAGTAATCTCCTAGTGAATGGGTTTTTTTTCCTCGAATTCGCTATTGACCTAGCAAGGTCTTTACAGCTTCACCGCACTACTAAGGCGAGTACTTAAGGCATTCACCCGATTTTTATTTGACAACTAGCTCAAGGGCGCGCGGCACACCTCGGCTTGGTCTGTTGGCTGATTCATGCAATTCGCGACCTATCTAGCACAGATAGCTAGAATAGATAGATAACCTAAGTTAAGCTACATATTCATACATATATGAGTTAGTGAAACATGCATGTGTACCAGGCATGCATGTATCAGTAACTCTTATGTGTATTTTGTATCGGAAAATTTCTAATTTCAGTTCGATAAGGAAAAAAAACAAAACCCTTCCACTTTTATGTGCAAGCGTGTGAGCGTGCACGTGTGTGGAGGTGATATGTGAAGCGAATGGGTTATAGTAATCCGCCTTTGTAAACAAGGACCTGCAGGGTCATTATGTGGCGTTCCTCTTGATATCACGATGCAGTTGTACAAAGATACTGCACAGTGCCATCTATTGACCCAGAGTGACTTATCACCGACTGTACAAACTAGTTGTCCATTCAGTCGAGTACTAATATGTAAAGATATATTAAGATTACTCTTTCCTTTTTATTGTCAAACGTCATACCTAATTACTAAGTAGCTTATGTCACTCCCACAATTGAAACTAATCCAAACCTTCGACCAAACCTTTTAGGCTACTAATGCGCAAAAAAATATGCATATACACTGGAAAACTGCTACTCTTCTTCAACGCGGTCCCTTATCTCCTTTTACTGTTATACTATACCATTACCACGGACAAGTTAAAACCAACTCTTCTATGATTTATGTATCTTTTACCTGATTGCTTCTCTGTTTTAAAATGAAAGGTAATTTCGGTTATGCTGGTTCCTTAAATATAAAAAAGTATTTTTGGATATCTAGCAAATATTGTTTTATCATTAAAATAAATCATTTGTAGAGGACAATAATAGATAATGAAGTCGTTAAACAGATCAAAACAAGTTCGTAAGTAATGTTTGTAGTCCGGTGAAGATGTTAAGACCTTGCATGGTCAATAGCGTAGTCAGTTCGAAAAAAAATCGTAAGTAATGTCCTCGCCAGTCCATAAAGATTTTACCAAAACATAATCATTTCATAATACGTAAACTAATTGTTTAAAACACTAGCTATTGCTCGCGGTTTCGCTCGCGTTAATATATTGACCTAACCCTCGGTAATAGTAGGTACATTTATCATACAATTGTATAGAAAAGTTCATGATGATCGGGTTTAGTAATTAAGTCGTGAAAGCGTAACAAAGAAACAAATTTACATTCCCATTTATAATGATAACTACAAAGGATGTTCATTCGTGAAAAGAATTTCCAAATCACATATTAATCAGAAAGTTTCGCAAATTTCAATAACTGTACAAAGTGTTAACTTAAGAGCGTAAACGATGCGTGAACGCTTGAAACATAAAAAGATGTCTATTACAAAGATTTGCACCGCCAGACCAAAGGCTTATTTCTGATATAATCCCTACGTCAGCCAACAATGTATTGGCTAATTTCACGCTCTGAGAAATCCACAGTTTATGAATAAAACTTTAACTTAAACACTTCAAATTATACTTCTTACATTTATACATACATACATTAATTTTGGGTATCCTCACGTTGTTTTCGTTCACTAGCCGATAGTGATACCGATTTAAATAAATTAGTAAGCATACCGAAATTCTGTATATACATCGGGGTTCAAACCTGTAGACATCGAATCGATAATCTGATGGTCAAACCACTCGTCCACCATGACGCAAACACGAACATAATTAGTATTTATTATATAGTGTCCAAGTTACTAAAATTTCATTTTGAAATGTTACTTCCAGTTTTATAGTTACAATAAAGTATTTTTCGAATCTTAGTTTATTATAAAATGGAGCAATTAATTTTCTATATCAATATATATTTCTATATAAATCGCATTTAATATTTGATTTGTAATTTTTTTTCATTCTAAGAACTTTTTCCGAAAAATTCTGCTTCTGAATTCTGACGCGGATTCCGAAAAATTTCAAGTATACCTAACTGTTATTTATGATCCCATAACTTTATGAAACATCATTGAAAAACCAATTGTATATTCACATTCATACCTACTAGAACTCCATAAATTCTGAAAATGAACGAATTCCAGAACTTCACTGTTTTTTTGTCCGATTCACATGAAATCCCATACCTCAAAAATGCTTCACTGTTTCTGCTTGTTACAGCCTTTCCACAAATATAATTTGCAAACGGGCTATCGCGTAACGATCTCTCTATGACCTTTCTGTATCTTGTAGTAGCTATCGAAAGTCAACCGGGGCGAATGTGAATCATGATTGCTTTATCAATGCGTTTATATCGCCTGAAGCGTGATTCTTTAGAGTTACAACTCTTAGTAAGGCAGTTTATTCATCTGTTTATTTTAAAACTAGATACCTACCCGGACTTGGCACGGGTATACTAATGAAGAAAATCATTCCAGACATTATAACCAAATTCGTAGTACTCGAGTGGCTTGGCTGGTGGATTATCAATCCGATGCCCGTAGGTTCGAACCCCAACATCATGTCCCAGATTCGGCTCGTCCAGAAGCGACCAAAACAACATACCAAAAATAATGGAAGAGGAGGATTCACAAAAAGCGTTCATCAATTATATGGATGGAATAGCAAAGACAGCGTCTGCAAGAAATAAATTATACAATAAGTGACACAACTTAACATTAAAATAAACAGGATAAGAAGTGGAATGGGCAGTGAAAGTGGAGCAAAGAAATGAACGAATGATAAAGGAGTAAAGTGAGGCTAAGAAATAACACGAGTGAAAAACAAGAATCTGTAAATACATATAGAATATATTGAGACATTAAAATTTTAATAATAATTATAAAATTGTTTGTATAGAGAATAAGAAACATTGTAATGAAATAAAGGCATAAAAGAAATGCAGGATAACAAATTAAAAGAAAACTGAAATAACAAGGACTCGGATAACGTCCGAGAAAAGAGCACTCAAAAAAAGCCCCGCATCTACCAACGAATTTTTGAAGGAAAATATAATGATGAAACCTGAATCTGAGAAATGTTCGTGTAATACCGCCGTATGTGGCAAGATATAGAACTATGAATTTCACGAAACTTGTAATAGCAAATACGTCCACGACGTATCTGGCGTGGTGATTTTGCCCATACTTTCCTCCAGGAAGAGGCCTATGACCCTAAAGAGGGACTCATACAACCTGATGATGATGTTGAACATACAGTGAAGTAAATTTCGTCGGTGGCAGAGCCACGCTGAAGCTATTGCTGATTTGAGCATGAATGGGTCGGCTCGCCCTGGGTAGTACCACCCAACCCACAGAAACACCGACGTGAAGTAACAGTGCTTGAATTGTTTCGTGTCGTTCGGTCAGTGAGAGCGCCGGAGGCCCACTTCCCCTCCTCACGCACTTGCGACTTTCCTGGTGTTGCTAGTGTCTACGGATGGCAGTGATTTCTTAACATTAGAGGATCTGTTCGTTAGCTTCCTATTATAAAAAAAATGACAACTGAACAACGAAATGTCAATCTGTCAATATTTTTAAAGATCTCTCTACTATCCTTTGTCTCACTCTACCGCACACTTTTTTATATGTAGAGTTTTTATTCCAAATATTTCACTTTTCCGTACGATTTTTGAAATATCCTTCATACGAACTTTATCCTGACAATAACAAACACAACAAAAAAAGAATTAACTAATTAGAAGCCGTTCTGAAATGTTTCGATATTGATTGTTTTTATATATATATAAATAAAGTTTTTTTAATCGTTTATATGTTTTAACATTTGACTATCATTTTTAATGGATTTGCTTGATGATGTGGTACAAGAAACTTAAATGTTAAATCTTTTTTTTGATGAGTTTGATGAAAATGACTACACCATGCCTGATAGTAAGCACAGTAAAGTCCAAAAACAATGGCGACCACCGAGTGACACACTATCCATCGTTAGTTGCCGCTGTCATGCCGGCCTGCAAAAAGCTGGATATGCACAGGCTGATCCCGAAACGCGACCCGCAGAAGCGAATCACTATGACGGGCTTTTTCGCCGTATACATGGTGGTTACGACCCAGTCAAGCTGTAAAACCATACCACCCCGCTATCGCCATTGCCTCGTTCGTCAGCAGGATGCAGTACGTGCAGGTTAGGTTGGCTTAGGTGTCTCAAGTCTTATGATGTTATTCGACACTCCTTACACCCCAAAATCTAGGAAGAACTGATATGAAACTGCCGTAGTACACTTACACGTACTTAGTGACTTATCTTCTATTTGCGAGTGGGATCTATCCATGTTGATATAAAACTGCACTACCTCGATATGGTTTTATCGCGACATTTTATTTTATTGAAAGGTCAGGTTCATAGTAGGGATTAAAATTTATGTCGATCGACATTATGTCCGAACATACTACCACTGAGACACTATTCCTTCACTGTATAATTAATTTTAAACTTAAACGATGGATTTTTTTTTATATCAAATACTCTGGAACTATACGCTCCTACCTACTTATTATGTGACATCAAAAAAGCAGGTGCGATGAATTTCTCTTCAGTTTTCGCTTATAATTTGTTTAGTATGCAAGTACATATTACATTTAATAATATATTGTTTTACTTTAAGAAATGTTACAGTTTAATAAAAAACTGTAAGAACGCCGCGACGATTTCAAATATAACGGTTAGTACGATGTTAAAATTAAACTTAATTCATTTAAAAAAAAAAACCCTATATGGATGTGACCTCATTTGTAAAATACAGAGCACCGAGGAGTATACGTCCGAACCATAAATGTCTGAACACATTCTGTACATGCTACTCCAAAACACATAATTCAGTATGTTGACAGTTGCTAGAAGATTAATATAGTTAATGAACAAAAACTATGTAAGCTGATACTCTTTTTTGAGAATGGGATGTAAACTATTTATCCACCCCATATCTAAAGTATCCGTTATATTAACTGGAATTATGAATAAAGAAGAAAACTAATTGAAGACATCTTGGTACTTTTCGTAGTTATAATAATGAACGTTTTTATAAGTAAAAAAAACTTATATGTATCATTTTTTTTCCACAGTCATAAAACTGGAATTAAGATGACTCTATATAGAGCAAATTGATTTAGAGAACATGTTAATGAAATAGACATCACCCATACATACGGAAAATAATACCCTCCTAACTCCTTACCGGTCGGGTAAAAAGTATGCTCGAATTACTTTATTTCATACAAATATTGTGAAAAAAAGGACGAAGCAATCATAAAGGCTGCCGATAAAAATGAAAACTCAAAACAATGGAATGACTGTGTTCTTTTTTTAATTTTTAAATCAAATATAGTGCAATATTAACATCAGTCTATTTTTTACATCTATTGGCACTCGGAACAATAATTATATACATTATCATACAGCTTGGGCTGCACAAGCTCAATATAAAATATCAATATTACATGTACACTACTATGCATCCCTAAACTGGCGCAAACGTAATACGTCACTAGCATGTTAAAGTTATCTTATTTATTTCACTAAAACTGCATTACCTCGCGTTAGTACAGTTTACCTGACGTTTACAGTACCTATGGAGAGGCAATATCGCATCTCTTTTGTCGGCGATCGCGGTTGTCTTCTTTCCGCGTGCACCGTTCAACCGTTCATTAAGTTCGCATGTCCATCCGAAGGCAAGATTATTGCAATTATTTAAATTCACACCTTTGAAACTCGAAAAAGCATCTTTTTTACATTTTATTTCGTAAGCGTGAGGAAATGACGTCTCATTCGAAAGGTGTAATTAGGGACAACCTTGGAGTTCAGGGTTGGACCGGATTTATGCGCTTCTGACATTGTGACACTGACGCGATAATTGTGCGATGTTTCGACATTACGCATGCATTACCGTTTAGTTACCAATATTTAGATGTATATTTCATTCAAATTCATCACTAAATACTATCAAACGGCTATTTACAACTTTTTTATTACGAATAAATTTAGTTATAATTATCCCAATTTCCTCTTATTGCCTTTATTGATTTAACATTGGCGGGCACTAAAAAGTTTAAATGCCAAAAATATCAGATGTCACTCGACATCTCAATTGGAATTCTTATATTTTTACAATATGGTGAATATGTTATTATCGGTGAAAATTGACACAATATATTCTGCTAATTACTTACCCGCTATCTTACTGACCAGTTTATATTTTAGCGCAGTTTTTGGGTAACTGTATATACCATAACAGGTTCCTAAACGCCATAAAAAAGCTTCCACAAAATATGTGGTAGTTTTAATTAAGTAGAGCTTGAATACCCTATTCACCTTTCTTATCACACACACACACAGTTCATATATCACTATCAATTCCTTATATCACTCTCTTATCACATTATTTCTAGTTTGAGTTATGATGTATAGGTTAACAGGTTAACATATAGGTTATATAAGATATAAATTACTTTGGCCGTAATAGACAGTGAATTGGACATTTTTACAAACAAGGAATCTTACCTTATAACCACTCATTTCCCACAGATAAGGTTGAAGATAATTGTCACAGTCATTTGTGTGTTTCAAACTACATGACAACCCTGAGTTCAATAAATCTTTAGGCTTATATGCCACCGGACTTAGTACAAAGGAAATTCTTTATCTTAATAAATCTTACCACTAATATAATCTCATTTCAGAGCAAAAAGGTTCTATCGTTTTATTAATTGTTACATAAATATTTTATATATAAGGACATATATAGCTTCTTTAGTTATCCATAAACTTTGAACATACAATAAAAATTTAACTTATGCATTACTAACTATACCTACAGCTCCGCTAGCGTTATTATTATTACATCATTATTCTAATATGTTGACTTATACTTAAACAAATCGATCTAGCAGTTTTTATGTGAAGTGCACACAACGGCAGATCTCTCTATCGTTTTATTTATATTTAAGAACATAAATTATAATGATTGTCAACAACTAATAACTGTTGTGTTAATCACAAAAACTCTTAATTGGTGTTTTAAAATGTTATATCGTTTCATTTTCAGTAAAATCACACTGAACCGCTCATATAAGCGAGTTCAAGTAAATTATCATGATATAGTGTGTAATACCGTCAGCGCCTCCTTTAAAGGGATCGGCTCCAATTGTGTAGGATTGTGGAAATTTTCTGCAGCTGCGTACTGGTTATTATTGTTCACCTTAAGGTGAACAAACTGGAATTAGAGTCATCCACACAAAATGTGATATGAATTGTAAATACTACTTATGAATCCATATATTATAACTCCATGGCTACTAATTAAGGACTTTCTGTAAGCTTAAAAACCTCTTCAGTGAATTTCAAAATTCGCTTAAAAATGTCAAAATTTCCATAAATTGCAATTACAAATAAGAACATATAGGTGTGTTCCAGTTACTGCACTTGAGGGACACCTAGATTTAGAGTATTTAACATATTAGACTCCATCGTTATTTAACATCACCAATTTTTTTATCCTGTTCAACTTTATCGCGATGACCTTTTCGATCTTATGTTTTTTTGTTTTTAATTTACGCAACCAATCTTCTAGATAATTACTATCTCTACAATAATATTACAAGTGTTTAGTGATAATTATAATTTTATGATAAGATTTGGCCCTCTTGTTAGAACATTCCAAGTAGTTTTTGTGGCAACTCAGGATTCATGTTCCGGGGTATTATTTTCCATGAACTACTATAACGTAAAATGCCGCCACTGTTACAAAACATAGAACCAAATAACACAAGATTATGAATAAAATGTTTAAAGTCACCACTAGACAGGCCAAGATCCTGACATCAGCTCCTCGATCCTCATTGTCAGTTAAAAATACTATTATCTTGGTTTATATTCTTAATGCATCAAAATGAAAATCAGTTTTCTTTATCAACGTACTTAGTTATTCTAATACAAAAATCCACAAATTCCATGAATAAATTACATTAAACTTGCTTAGAACATCCGGGTATTCTATGTCACCATAATTCAAACCTTACGAGCAAGCTATTACAAGATCAGGAGTAACATGATGTGGTCCAGTGCGACTATCAATTCCCGTCGTTGCCTTGGACACACCCAGGCCACTAACCCTTGCCGCAATACTGTTATACATCCAGTGATAGTAATAATGTTGCCAGTATTAAAATAATCCTACAAAACCCGTAGTACTCAATAAGAATTACACATTAATTTGTTATACGTCTTTAGTAATACGAATTTAAAAATGGATTTAATAATTTTTCGAATCGTTGAAGTTAATATAAACAATAACTAATATATTAAATATTTATCAAATTTTATAATACAATTATTAATATAATTTTATAACTCTATTTTTAGGGATTATCGGTGTTTAGCGAACTGCCAATGTTAAAATAAAATATGCAAAACATATTTAAGCACATATTCCAAAGTGCGAATTCCTTACAAGTTAAATACACAAATATACGGAGCTGAGTATGTATATGTATAAAACTCTGGTTAACTACATTCAAACAGTGCTCGTCTTGTATTCATAACCAGAATGTAAGGAATACTTACGATTAATTATGGCGTAATGACGGATATTAACACTCGACCGTACTCGGAAGATTGACTGCTACCAATGAACCTAAGGCGACGCATGAAGACGAGCGTTCCTTTTCCATGTTACACCTGAAGTGTGACAGGTTTGTCATATTGGTACGACTAAGTATACGCTAAGCACATTTAAAATTGTAAATAAAAACAGTATTTGCTACTCAATTAACTAGCGTATTCATAAATGAGCAACTACAATATCAGTGCGAGTTTTCTAATGTCACAAAAAAACCATTCAATGTTAGACTATAATAATAGAAAAAAGCAAATCTCATACTGTATACAAAAAAATATATATCATATATATTGAATTGAAAAAGCTACATAAATTATCTGTAATTTTTTTAACAATCTTGGAACTGAACCGATATTTTCTCTTTATTGTATTCTTCATAAAGTCATATAAATCGATTTTGTACATAATACATTTTTTTTTTATAAAAGATAATTAATGTAGTCCAAAAAGTCAACTAATTCTGTACTAGGAAAGTACTCAAATTACAATTTATACTAATCTTATAAAGCTGAAAGGTTTGTTTGTTTGGTTGAACGCACTAACATGAGGAACTATTGGTTCGATTTCAAAAAAATCTCCCAGTCTTAAATAGCTCATTTATCGAGGAAAGCTATATATATATATATATATATGTATATATATATATATATATGTGTATATATATATATATATATGTCGGTGGAAGCTATAAGTCGAGTTGATTATTGTTTGCACACATAATATTATTTATCTTCGTCTAAATTCTTAATTTAATTTTATTTGATTTATAACATTTTTCTATTACTTCAAAGCCTTAATAATCTGATAAAAGTTAAGAATATTGTAATTCACATAACGACCAATCAGAACAGACCATATGCCTCGAGCGGAGTCGAGACAACATTTACTTTAAGAGGCGTACAGTTTCATTACTTTCAAAATACTTAATTTTTATTCTATTTCATTTGTTATATTTTTCTATAGCTTAAAACCTTAATAATGTAATAGAAGCTACATACAATATAATTTACGTAATGACCAATCAGAGCAGAGCTAATGCCTCGAGCGGGGTCGAGGCGCCATCTTTACTTTAAGAAGGTGGACAGTTTTATATGGGACATTCGTTTGGTAGCACCAGATCGAGTTGGATCGTTGATGAAAGTATTATTATATTCGGTGATTAAAGTAAGATCGGTGCCCCGAACTCGCTGCTCGGTCGTAGATGTTAATTTTTGCAACGATATCATTGTATAGTGTAAAACTATTGTTGAATCTATATTAAAATACATAAAGTGAAACTGTCTACATTGTGTTTTGTGCTCGCATTTTAACCGAATGACGCCCACTAATGCCGTAACCACTAATGACGATGTCAACGGGAATAATGTTCTCCCTGACATATATTATATATATATATAATAGGAGTGGATGTTTCTAAATCGTTTTTTTTCTGGCTTTATCTTTAAAGTATTTTTTCCACGCGGACGAAGTCGCGAGCAGAAATTAGTATAGAATACGTTTTATCATTGATCTTTTAACGATTAAGTTAATAGTTTATATTAATTATAGAATTCAGAATGAATTCATTCATACAAAATACAGTAAATAATCAATATTGAGCGATTTTATGCAAGAAATATTAGATATTTTTAGTTGGCCACCCCGGTTGTCAAGCGCACACTCGCACTGATAAGATGTAGGTGTATTAGTTCGTCTAAATAGATGGCCACCCTCCCTTTCACTCGCGTAACAGTGCCTCAGTTATAGTATAGATGATTACACTTAATAGTTAGTCATTATGTTGGATTTAAAAACGACTGATTTACTTTTTAATGAGTTTATGCGTAGACTAATGTATGCTATTCAGTTTAAATGATGTTAGTAATTGAAATTGCTATTTGAACGGCTATTGGTAAAGTTTCTACAAGCTTTAATTATCCATACCGTACTACAATACATTGCTGTTTCTAATTATAGCTATAGAAGTTTAATATAGTGCATTTGGAATTTTAAATGCCAAGTAAATTTTATTCAAAATTATCAGATATTGAATTCGGTTTACAAGTTTGGTAAAGTTATAGGATGGCGATATTTTTTTAAAAATACATTATAGTTTTTAGCATTGAACCTTTTAATTTTACCTGATGTTAAGTGATTGATATATTCTAATATGGTAAATACGTTAAACCTAAAGGGCGACTGAATCTCAAGTACACCTGCCGGGGCATACCTATACATATGGTTTGGGGCACACTTTATACTTGAAGCTAAGCGGACTTAGAAAAAACTCTAAAACCATGCTATGATGTTTCAAAAGTTAAAAAACAAAAACAAAAACAGAGGACTGATACTACGTGAAATAAAATTGGGGTCCTCTAAGCGACATAATTAAAAACAATAAAAAATAATGTTACGCTTGAAAAAAAAAAAACTAAATATTAAGGTATTGACTAAATAGACGCAAAAATAACACTTATTATCACTATACTAGTATATATAAATATCGAAGCGAACTGAAGCCCAGGAACTGAAATTATATAGGCATTGCATAGTTCATAAAGCAACGGTCACGAAATTAGTACGCTATCTACAAATCGTACATTCGAAAACTGAGTTAAACAAGGCCAACGGCTCAACTATAGATGCGGACAAGCATCCAATAAAGGTATACTGATAACAGATAAGGCTGTCACCGAGGGGCGCGGGCGGTGGCCGGCTGCTAATACCGCCGTGATCTATAGTACGGGCGAAGCGACGTCTACACCAGCTTGCGAAATTAGAGCGGCATGATGTCGCGCGCACCCGACCGACTGTGGCCAGCGCGTGCCCGTTAACTATTAAACTTATTCATTTAAATATTTATGCCCCTAGTGCTGTAATTCTAAAGTTCAGGTGACTGCAATTCTCACCGAGAAACATATCTAAATGTGAATATTTATTTAGTTTGAAGCTTTTGTTATAAGATTATTAATTGAAGTGAAAAATTGTTTAGCCGCATTGAGCGATTTATGATAAGGGAGAACTTATGGATTCGCGTCATCGATGACCTCGAAATGATCGTGACGTAACGTCCTGTGTACATGTACTATTGATGTTATATATTGAGCTTATGTAGCCTATCATATTATATATTTGATTAATTAATAAAATGCAGATAATTATTGTTGGAGTACCAAATTTGCAAATTTCAATAATTCAGGCTATGATTGATTTTAGAATGGTGACATATATTCCATTGAGTTTTCACTTCTATCGACAATCTTTATGACTGCCTCGACTGTTACTTTTAATTTAAAATATTTGACGACGATGAATTTCTAGAACTAGTCTCGTTAAAGACATACACAAAATCATATTTACAACCTGGAAAACAAAATAACACTGCAAATATTGCGTAAATATCAATTAATATATTGTTTTTAATTTAATCATAAACTTTTTTTAATACATTAATAAATCGTTTATGAACAGACAAGAAGAAAGCAAAAAATAATACACATCGTTACATAGTCCCCTACCACGTCTGTTTGTCTGTCTGTTCTCAATATACACTAAACTAATAAACTCAAAAACTACTGAACAGATTTTCATGAGGTTTTACCCGTGGATAAAGTGGTTCATGAGGAAGGTCTTCGTTTATAATTTGTTAAGGATATTTTTATAATCAGGGCGGGACAACATCGCTGGGCCCGCTAGTATTAGATAAAAACCAAACAATATTGCAAGAGGAATCTGGTCAAGTATACAATAAGTAAAATAATTCGTCGTATAATCATCATATTTATGGCTTCAATAAAAACTTGCTTGAACAAAATTAACCGTCGTACGTATAGGTATATAAATAAAGTCTGCTCAAACAAAGCACACATTAATAAATTGTCAATAAAATATATATTTCGTATTGTTGAAGTCGAAATCTAAATCGATAATAAATTGATAGTAATTTATATAAAAAAAAACTCTCGCACAGCTCCGGTTTGAAATAAAATGTGAACAAGTATCTGGACCATTAACATAAGCCTAAAATGTTATCAGTTTAATAAATCTCTTTATATTTTTATATGTTAACTAAAACAGGTTTTAGATCTATTGTACGCATTTTCCTTTGTTAAAGCTTAATCTATTAACTATTAAGAATCGTAAACGTACGAATGAATTATTTAGGAACTTATCTGCAATTGTTAGAAGAATATCAATTTTAAATTTAATGGTGTTTGATAGACTTACAGTAATACTATTAAGTATCTAATTTATTTTTACATAGAATTTTAGGATGTAAGGGGTGTTTTGGGGTGTAAGGGGTGTCAAATAATGTCTAACACTTGAGACATCCAAGCCAACCTCACCTGCACGTGGTGCACCCTGCTGAATAACGAACGAGGCAATGGCGAAAGCGGGGTGGTATAGCATAGTTTTATAGCCTGGGGTGCTATGTCAGGAACCTCCACGTGGTGCACCCCGGGCAACGTCGGTCCCTTTGACCGGCGGTTGATACCTGACAAACTGGGCTTGCTTAACGGACTTAATTATCACATCGTCTCGACGATGGGGCGCTGGCGTGCACTTGCACTGCCGTCGGGCGTGTTGGTTAGGGCATTTACCCTTACCTCCCACCGTCGATCTCGTAATCCCAGTTGGAGTGTCGTGGTCATGTCTCGCGGCTCCAATGGAACCGAGGGTCTTGGCTTAACCGCCCGGACCGCGAGGAAGACAACCTCTATAAAAAATTACCCCAATCCTAAGCGGCGGCGCACCGCGAGAGGATGCATGGCTGATGGGAGATCAGTCTCTAGTGCGACCCCCGTCAGAGGACCGGCCGACTCTCTTGACGGGTTACGCTAGGCTTACCCAGGTACAGGGGGCACTGCCTGGGTGGACCGTTTTTCCCCCATACTCGTGGGAACCAAAATGACACAAATTCTTTATTTTTAAAATCAAATAGTATTAAGGATGGGGCGGGCGTTACCACCCGTGCGGCGGCTGCTAAGGCAGAGGGGGTGGAGTTGGCTAGGGCGGATACCGCTAATACAAAGGAAAAAGCGGCTAGGCTCAGCGTTCACACTGATCGACACAAGATCGTTCCGACTGAGACGCATTAGCGGGTCGGGAAAAAAAAATCTGGATTCCGACACGGAAGTTGAGGAGGGCGGGGCTCTTAGTTTATAAAGCATCCCTCATATGTAAATGATCAGGTTTTGTCTATTATTCAGTTTAAAATTTGCTTCACTCTTCAAACAATTGTTAAATTATACTTACGATGATTTTCATTTATTTAATTAGTATGGTATGTATGGTTATGGTTATATATAAACATATTTATATAAACACTAGCTGTACCCGGAGCTCAGCATGCGTTTTTTAAAATTTGTATTAAAGATATATAAAATTGTGAGACCATCTACAATTATAGAAATGCTCTTTAAAAACATTTGTAAGTACGACACGCACGTCCCATACAGTAAAATGTAACACATACATTAGATATATAAATACTGATAGTGTGGCAAATGAGGTTTATCATTACCAACATATTTGGAAACTTAACCCACCATATCCCCTCAGTGCTCACTTACACTGTATAAGGAACTAATGACAAAGTGACTTAAAGATAGATAATGATACAATATGCCCATATTATTAATAAGTAATACGTTTACGGTCTAATATCTTATTAGAAAGACCCCTTCTATCTTTAAAATTACTGACGTCTTGAAATCTTGCATAAATATAAATCAAGATATAAAACATTATATCTATCTAAGCAGTTATTAACATTTCACAATTTAAATAAAATAATATGGGCGCCAAAATGACTAAAAAACAATATAATTCAGAATACATACATACATTTCAATTATATTTATTCTTGGAGTCCAGTACAACGCACGTCTTACGCACACGTTTACAGTGAACTACATGTTTTTGCTAAATATCACGCGGACGAAGTCGCGGGTTATAGCTAATCTAAACTAAAATAACCTATTCGCTTTTGCGGGTCGCGTTTCGGGATCAGCCTGTGCATACCCAGCTTTTCGCAGGCCGGCATGATAGCGGCGACCGGCGATGAATAGTGTGTCACTCGGTGGTCGCTGTTGTTTTTGGATTGCACTGTGCTTACCATCAGGCACAGTGCAGTTATTTTGTCGTGTTACAATAAAAAAAAAGAAGTTTTAGATAAATCAGCCTACGACTAATAGGAGCGGTGTCTTTTCTTCTGAGAGATTCCGCTAGCTGTTAGCGTTTGTCCAAAGTAACTAACTATTCCACGCGGGCGTTGTCACGGGCAGAAGCTAGTGAAATATATGATGGGTTGAGTCACGCGCTCTGCTATATAACTAAAGCGAAACGATATATATTGAAATGTTTTGCCATCAATCATAGTTAAACAACTTTGAAATGTTTGGCCCTCAACTGAAAGGGTTTAACTTAATATGGTATAGAATTCAATTATACCATGTAACTATCTAATTATTTGTATTCAACAACATGTTCCTATCTTTGTTAAATAATTCTTTACGTTAGTAGAACTGGTTTATATGTAATTTATTATACAAGAGCGGCTAGTCCAATGTACCCTCGCATTACCCCGTATCATTACCGTAACACACTAAACGATAAAGATAAATGAGTTTGCGTACAAATTAAACACCCACGTTGATCGATCGGTTCTCTTCATTTTTGTACCTACCGCGTTTATTAATCATGCCGTCGGTAATCTTGTGAAATTTATTACCTCTAAGCGAATCTGCTAGAAGATTTATCAACGGGATGTGTGGGCCTACGCACACGTTGATTATAATCAACTAGATGCGATAGTCTTTTATATTATTATTTATTTATTTATAAGACAGCAAAGGCCCACAAAAACAAAAACAAATTATATACTAATATATAAATTTGGTAGTAAATATAAAAATAAAATTAATTTCTTAGTTTAAATCTTATTAAAGAATTGAAATTACATCTTCTTTCAAACATAATCTTAACGTTTTATTATTAATAGTTTATTACTTATACCAAGTCATATACCACAACATGAGAAACATGTTGTACCGACCCTACTTATGTGGGATAAGGATAAGTGGAAGAAGAGTTTATTATTTATACCGGAATCCTACCTAGTATGAAAATACTCTGTAGCCCATAAAGGCAAACACGCAAAATAGATTTAGGTAGAGAAAAACTATTATATATTTAACTTGCGGCATTTGCGCGCCTCCTCACGCCACCGTAGCCGGATCAGAGGGGATGGGCCGGGGGGCCTCATTGCATAGGTCCGGTGGACGAGGAGAGGCAGCTGGTATGTACCCAATCTATTTCCCTATTAGAAAGTAGCCCGGCGGCTATCTTCCGCCGAGCGGACCCTTGGGGCGGCTATCCAAGGAGACTAGCATAGTTCGATCCCTTGCCGCCCCAACAATACAGTCGTTCGGTACACCGTGGGGTTTTAGTCCGTGCGAGTCGGACATAACCCACTCTCTCCCCCGAGAGAGTGGTGTATCCATGAGGTATTTCCCCTCGTAAAAAAAATGTTACGTCGCGTATTTCATGAACTAGGCAACAGCCCAAGCCGAGGTTGCCATGCACCCTTAAGTTAGTTGTCAAAATTAAATCGGCTGAGTGTCTTGCGCTTGTCTTAGTCCGGTGAAGTTGTTAAGGTCTTGCTAGGCTAATAACGTAGTCACTTCGAGAAAAAAAAAACAAAAGAAAAATAATGCGAATTAAAAATCACACACCTTCTAGTAATATTATTAAGTAAGCTACTGTTATATTGAAAATGTATCTTGTAAATATATCCCATATTATTTTTTTAAAAGGCTTTCGAGCTAATTAATAATAAATATATTCATCCTTAACAATTTATTTACTTTGTTTACTTACATTACGTTGAATTAAAAAATTTGAGCATAAAAACAAATTTTTAAATAAAAAAATAATATATTTTCATTGAAGTAAAATCTGTTTCAATCTATGGTAACAAAATTCTACTATGGTAATAATTACATAAATCTTAAATAAACAATTCAAATATAAAATGCTTTATTAAAAGAAATGTAATTGTAATTAGCATAAGTGTTGAAGTATTAAATTAAAAATTAGCATTTATCGTATTCTATTAAACTTCTATTCTATTCTTTTTTTTTCTTCTATTCTATTAATCTTATAATATCTTATGAATGCCAGCTGTTGGTGTATCAGTAATTATTTTATAAATAAATATGTTTCAATATTCACGTTGGAATATATATTTATTCCGACTTTATTACAAAATAATGCAAGTCGTATCTAGTATTGAACTATTAAACGAAAAGGACGAACATAATAGAGATGACCGGCCACCAACAATTAGCCTACGCGTATTAGTAACGCAAGTATCTACGCAAATTTGATACGCCCGCCTTTCTAATTTAATTTAGAATATTTTTACATACACTACAAGCGAAGATCGATGGGTAAAAAATAAGTAACGTCGAAATGTCATCTCGTGTTACCTAGATTTCGTTTTATGTCCAAATGATTTTTTCCGCATCGCGAACAGGTTTTAATAAACACGACGGACCACTAGATCAAAAGGCGTTGATGGATGAGTTATCAGTATTCATCAATTATTCATTAAAATTAGTTTTGTAAATTATGTTATCATCTTATTACCAGTATTACAGGAGTTTGTTAGACTCAGTAAGATGTATTAAAGGTATATAGGTGAATATCTTTTTTATACTTTATCGGTGTTATTACAAAAAAGTTAAATACTTGGTTCAATAAGGTTTCGAATTAAATGCACCGCGCTCGCCCCAAGGCAAGTTCGCGTTATACTTTGTGGTAAGTCTAACCTAATGTAACTAAAGCGAGACAAAAGAGCAAGATGGCGAACATTAACCGACCGCGGTGCATTTAATTCGAAACCTTTATTAAGCAAGTATTCAATACGTATTTAAGTTTTTTGTAATAACACCATATGGTTTTTAGCGTCTAATCGCAATCTCATCTGCTGTTTAGTGACAATGCGATCTGAGGTGGTAAACATGATAAGCCTAGAGGTGGCTGACTCTCAAGTGTAGCTGCTGGAACACACCAGCAAGTGCTTGGCAACAGACCTTCAACTTAAGCATGGTAGCTGGCTAGGCGGACTTAGAAAAAGTCCTTTTTTTTATTAACGTGGGGTTATCCCTTATGGATACGCCACCCTCACGGAGGGAAGGGTGGGTTATGTCCGGCTCGCACGGACTAAAACCCCATGGTGTACCGACAGACCGTGGTTGTTGCGGCGACAAGGGATCGTACAATGCTAATCATCCTTGTAGAGCCTCCCCAACGTCCACCGCCGGGCTCCTACCTATAGAGAGGCAGACTGGGTACACATCAGCTATCTCCCCTCGTCCGCCGGACCTGTGCAATGAGGAGATGGGCCCCCGGCCCATCCCCTCAGGTCCGACAACGGTGGCGGAGAGGGCCACTTAGAGGGTCTACCTCGCGGGCCCTCTCCGCCACCTCCTTCTGTGGGATGACCTCCTCGTAGAAGGAGGCCATCGCTCGCCAAGCCTGGTCACTGCCGAGTATCGCCGAAAACACGCTCGGCAGCGACAAATCACGCGCTATAGCCGAAGCCAGAGCACGGCGCTGTCGCTCCCAAGCAGCACACTCAGACAGTATATAGTGTATAGCACTATAGCTAACTTCAGGGTGTCGGTTTTCGTGACGGTGTGCGCGCGCATCGTAAAAATTTAGTCTCATCATTTTTCCCTAACGCACCAAAAGAAGTATAACTTCAAACAGTAATTAAGAAATAACTACAATTTACAAGAATTATATACAGGTTTTTAAAACACAACATCTTTATCATTACAATTAATATCTCATAGAGACACCGAAAAATCTTGCCGAAGGCGTTATGCTCATGGCATATCTTTGAATGTACGCAGAGTTGGTTAAAAAATCTCGTTGCTCTTTATAGCGCTTCCGTAATCAACTTTAATATGTCTAAAATAATAAATGCTTCTCTTGTTGCGTCTTAGATTAATATAACAAAAAATATAATTTACATTATTACCAGTTACATAATAAATATATTTATTAACTGCGACACCTGATAAAATACTGATATGAAACCTTATAAAAAGGAAAATAATAATAGTTTATTAGTGTAATACTACTTTAATTGTAATATACTAGCTTTTGGTTGCAACTTCGCTCACGTTAGTGTACCTACATTTGAGTTGTCTCACGGGAATAGTAGTTCTTTTGAAGTGAAAACTTATTAAAACGCGTTGAGCATTTTTTTTGAGTGAACAAAAATCATGGAACGCGCGTCATCGTCACCGAATGCTTTCCGTATATGTAAACTCTGTATATATGTACATAGATATACCTTCGTGTGGTATTACTATACATTATATTACAAATTATGAAATTTAAATAATTCACAGTATAATTAATTTAATAATTCAAAACAGAGTCCAGTTATTGTATTGAGTTACACTTCTGTCGGCAATCCTTATGTCGGTTTTATAGATATTTTTTTTGGTAACAACTACCCTTTTTCCTTCTCTGTGCCTCTTACAACGTATATACAAAATTTCTTGATGGTCGGTTTATGAATTAGGGAGTGAAAAACTTACATTATTTTTGGTTTTCCCTAGATGACCCGCTAACAAAATTATCGTGTACATCAGTTTAGACGGAACGCTCGTTACGCAGACTAGTCCAGAATAATAAACAGCAAGACAAATGTACTAAAAATATATATTTGGCTTTTAGTAAAGTCCGAATAACTACATGAACTTTAAAATCACTAGACACTTTAGTTTAATTTATTTCTATAGATCGTGTAAGATAACTTTATCAAACCTTATTTCGTCTTTAGCGTAGTATATTTATCATACACTATTTGTGATAACTAATTTAAATCATGAGATTACTTCACGGAATCTTGCCATATGAGAAACTGAACATAATGATAGAAATATCCTAGACATGTATATAAAACCAGTATTCATTGTCGGTTTACGTTAATCTCCGATATGGTTAGACCATTTTAGTTGATGTTTTCTAGCAGATAGCGGCATTTAAGAGCATAATCTAATACACATATCATTACACTTTTTCATAGGGGCTAAGTGAATTATAATATTAACAACAACAAACTAAATACTAACAAACAGAAATGACTGTTGTTAATATAAGTAACAATAACAATGATGACAAAACTATAAATTGAAAAGTAGAGTACAGCTGATATTTAAAAGAAATCACTTCTCATGACACATATAGTCACATAGCTTCGACATTTTTTATATTATAACGTAGCGTTCAGAAACGCACTTGATATTAAATGTCCACTGTATCATGTTAGGTCAGTCGCTTCTGCGAGGAAGTCGTCTCGCAGAAGGAGACGGCGAAGAGGGTCCGTGAGCAGGATCCTCAAAGTGACCCTCTCCGCCAACGGAGGACAGGCAGGAGGAGGCGGCAGTTTGACGGCCTCCTCCCACCGTAGTCGCACCTAGGGAAGATGGGTCGGCGGGCCCATCTTCCTAGTGCACAGGTCCTGCGGACGGAAGAGACGGCTGGTGTACGTAGGTTGGAATCCTTACGAATGAGCCGGTACTTTCGAAGTTTTCTAAATCCGTCCGGTTAGCTACCACCCTTAAGTTGACAATCTATCGTCAAGCACCTGTTGGTGTGTTCCGGTAGCCGCACTTGCAATACAGCGTCATTTAACATCAGGAGCGCCGCAAGCCCACCTCCAATCCCCTCCCCACACCCTCTCTTCCCTCCCCCAAACACAAGCTGGCAACACACTTGCGACTCCCCTGGTGTTTCAAGTGTCTATGGGTCTATGCACAGTGGTGATCACTTAATATCAGGTGACCTACCTGTTCGTTTGCCTACTATGATATAACAAAAAGGTAAGATACTGGTCAGACACTATAGACGACAGAAAAAAAAGTTAGGTATAGTCGATCTCATAAGGACCAAAATGCTAAGGCCAGTTATGATAGGTCGCTATCCTTGCAGACTAGGTTGGAATGCTTCATATGTCTAGGTTATGATGCGAACGACACTTTTTGAACCAGGACATCACCACCATCACTTTACATTGCCATATAAAAAGGTTGCCCGTGATGCTCCTATAGCGCCAATCCGTCACTCTTACCAATAACGATACAGTATCGATTCGTAACGACAATACACTTGTTACATAACAATATAATAAAATAACAATTTATGCTGTGATTATATACAATAAAGGATCTAGATAAAGGTAATGGTGGAGTTAGTATTGTAAATGTGACCGCTAGCGATCTACCGTAGGGCTATCTGATTGTTGGGACCATATCGGATGCCACCGGAATAACATTACGGCTATATCGGGCACGGGCGCAACGAAAACAATAATATTATTAAACCTACCTGGTCACGGAGAATGTACGGTATTCTACTGATAATTTATTGAAAATATTATCAAAAGTCTTATAAGATTTCATTAGATTATTTTGTTTTGGAGAGCTATAGATTATAATTTAAGTTTATTTTTATATCACCTACACATTATGCGGGCATCAATTTATACTGGTTTTTCTCCGGACTTTATACTCGTTTATATAAACAAAAGCAACTGTCCAGTGTATGCCAGTGCACCATTTCAGAACTCTGATATACGTCTTTGGCTAACTATTGAAAGGAAAACTTCTATCGCTGCGTTTAGCGATTTTTGCTAGGTTAAAAACTTATGGTTTCGCGATTACCTCGCCATGTTCGTGGCGTATTTTACTTGCGCTAGACTAGAGGCGCGTAGTATATATAATATAGCGGCTTGTGTACATATAATATTGATATTCTTTTTTGAGCTTGTGCAGCTCATTATAATTATGTTTGGTTAATAATAAACTGTATAAAAATGTACAAAATTATTGCTCGGAGTGCCAATAGATATGAAAACTGGACTCGTGTTAATAATTTAAATTTATACATTATGAAATATAAATAATTTAGACTGCGATTGTTTTCAAAACACAAAGAGAGAACAGTCAATTTTTTAAAGTTTTTATTTCTGTCGACAAATGATTGCTTCGATTTTTTTGTTGTGTTTGAATTTGCCAGTACAAGGTTTATGTGAATGAATATGAGTAACAATTATATGGAAGAGTAAAAAATAGGTTTAAAATTCTCTATATTACACATAAAATAAGTGAGTAAGTCAGAAGGCAATGGGAAGATTAATAAAAGTAATAAAAGGAAAATTTTGGTTACATTTTCTTCATTAGTGTAACCGTGCGAAGCCGGTGTTGGCATCTAATCTATCTATATTATAATAAAACTGTAGCAAGGTCAAATCTGTACATTAAATATTTTTTGAAAATTTTGATCGGGGTAGGCTTTGTTATCGATATAGAAGCCAAAACTAACCCTTTTAAAATTTTTGTCTGTCTGTCTGTCTGTCTGTCTGTCTGTCCCTGTGAACGCGCATCACTCGGAAAGTACTGAACCGATTTTGACGAAACTTGGCACAATGATAACTAATGTTACGAGATTACATTTAAGATA
>MU158739.1:327742-341183 GCA_015888305.1 Antheraea pernyi | reverse complement strand
TTATATTGTACTAGCTGACCCGTGCGACTTCGTCTGCACCAAATCGGTTATTACCGGTTTCGTTTGTACTTTTAAACGCGAAAAATCTAAATACATCTCAAAACCCGATTGCAGCGATACCTACTGTTTCAAATTGTGAATCCCAACTATCCAGGGACTCACTCAAACATATACCCAGTTGGTATGTGAGAAATATTTTAAAATAAGCTTAGAACCCATTCGCAGCATCACCTACCGGGTCCAATTAAGACAAAAAAATAACCTACATATATTGCCTATAAATGTCTTCCCAGTACGTTGTCCCAGTAACTTCTATCCCAATAAGCCTACAACCCGTTCGTAACATCATCTACCGGGTTCAATTAAAATAAAAACTAACCTACGTATATTGGCAGTAATGTAAAAAAAGCTTGAGAGGTCCATGGACCTCCAGTTGGAACGTAGTTTCTTTCCCTTTTTTGTAGGCGTTTACTATACGCTCAGTATAGTTTACATTATAAAATATCAAGTTGATAGAGTTAAATTGTAATTTAAACGTTAAAATATATTCATAAAATAAATAATGATAAATTAAACACTGAATGACATCGTCGGCAATATATGTAGGTTATTTTTTTGTCTTAATTGGACCTGGTAGGTGATGCTGCGAATGGGTTCTAAGCTTATTTTAAAATATTTCTCACATACCAACTGGGTATATGTTTGAGTGAGTCCCTGGATAGTTGGGATTCACAATTTGAAACAGTAGGTATCGCTGCAATCGGGTTTTGAGATTTATTTCGATTTTTCGCGTTTAAAAGTACAACCGAAACCGGTAATAACCGATTTGGTGCAGACGAAGTCGCACGGGTCAGCTAGTTTTAAAATAAAAATTAATAATTAGAAATTAGAACGCTAAATGAATGTCACTCAGGAAAACTGTTGTATCCTATTAGAGAAACAAAATACAAATAAATCAGTACTTACTTATATGTACTTTTTAATCCACAACGGTGGCAAGCGTGCGGTCAGTGTGACGGAAAGCGGCTATTGCCATGAAAACATTATAAATGTGTTACCAATGTGTTTCTGAGTCACATTTATCTGTTCAGCAGCGTTATCTGTTCGATAAGTTGTCAAATTGGTTCCTGAAGACACAATCATACGTTAAACCTCCGTTAAACTTAACTGAATAATCTGGGTGTTTATCTATTTGATAAATTTATTTGACATTTTAAATAGTTTTTAATATGTTGACAATGACATGTCATTGACGAACAACTAACGAAGTGAAAAGTTTTGTATCGAAAATAATTAAATTTATAAATATACTAGCGGGCCGGGTGGACGTTGTCCTGCCTTGACAATAAGAAAAAATCTAAAATTAATCAGCAGCGCCACCTACCCGTTCCCATTGAATCTAAACCATCCTCAAATCCACTGGAATATGCACATAAACTTTCATCAATATTGGTCCAGCCGTTTAGAAGGAGTTCAGCGACATACACACGTAGAGAAGAAATTTACAAATAAAGATAATTATAAAATACAATTAAACCATCTACTAATCTCCAAAGTTTATTTTATCCAAAGTATTTTTTAATCATAATATTACTACTATAAGTTAAGAATTAAAATAATAAACCAATTTTTAACACTATTTTCTAGTGAACATCAAAGAACTAGTTATGGATTTCATAGTTATTTAACAACTCGTGTACTCAGAAACGCATTGACAGTGTATCTTATGGATAAGTTTAGTAAGTCAATAACTAATGACAGTTTAACCGAGTACCTCAGAAACCGGTCACAAATCTTTAAAAACTTGGAATTTGGAAATATTCCAGTTTGAGTAACGTCCATACCTGGAAAATTCTCAGCGGGTGTTCATCTCACAACTAGATATTCGAAAAAAGTAACTCCTTTGAATCCAGACTTTCTGCAACTATTTTGGTTCTTAGAGTTGGAGAAGAACTGCCAGCTAAAATAAACTTGTTTTATCATGGAAGACTCATTTATAGAAGTTTGGGACTATTGATTTTTTAAGTTATTTGAAGTAAACATCTAAATATTTTATTTCATGTTCATGATGTTTAATTCAAATTTTCGAATAATCTGTATCGCATAGGGAAATTTATACAAATATTTTCTTAGGTTTTGTATCATCTACCTAATGGTTTTATACCGCAAATTGGATATTAAACAATCTTTCATTCCTTAACTGAACTGAACTGAATTCCAACTGAAATCTTTGTTGTTATTTTAGGAAGTATTCTTCTAGGCCCCTAGGGTGAGTCACGTTGTTTTGCTGAATTATATTTATCTGTAAAGTCATTAATGATGATGTATAATCGGATAAGTATAGGAGAATCACATTTGCAAAAAAACATACTATGCAATTCTAATGCGTAAATATTAATCAAATAATATTTCGATAAAACTCTTGCATAATTAAGGGATACACTAATTAAAATTATATATGTCTAAAGCAGTCTTTTTCAAAGTGTGGGTCGCGAAGCCTCTTTAGGGTGTTCGCGAAGCTTCTATAGCGGAGTTGCAAAAGGTTGGAAAAAGTACTGCAGTAAAAAAAAACAATAGAGTTTTATACGATTTATTAAGAAAAATAGTAATTAAAGGACATAATCATCTGTATTAAATAAACAAAAAACTTAGGAGAACTTTTATATATTTATCCAAGTTTAGGACTTATGAAAATGAATAAATATGTTAAATTGAATATTTGTTACAGAATAAAATACATGAAAGGAAAGCAACGGGTAGGGGGGTCGCGAATTTTTTTCATACTAAAGGGGCCGTGTCAAGAAAAAGTTTGAAAAACACTGGTCTAAAGAATTATAATTCAAACAGAGTTACCAATTGTTAATAATTGTAGCAAGTAGTGTAACACATTAAATGAATGTTTTTTATAAAATAAATAAAAAATATACAAATAGACAAAGATAACCACTAATATACCATATTTAACTCAATCTCATCTAAAATGTATTTTATTTAATATAGCAGGACTCGAACACTACTCACATGAAGGATTGTTATTTCATGCAGTCGTGCTAAAGCCTGGCAAACTAAAGACATCTTAAGCAAATATTAACGACCACATCAAGGCACAATGAATATACGTCGGCACCAACACAGCCCAACAATAGTGAAGGATTTATCAAAGCCGGGAGCCGCGAGGAAGTTGCCGGTTATTTATACGCGTACTGGTAAACAGATGTGCGCCGCGGGACATCGCCTGGTTGAATGCCCACGCGGCTTTTGATTTACTTTGTCTAATTTAATATGTTAAGGGAATCCTAATAGAGAGTTTAGCTTTAATTTTATACTGACCATATTATCCAGTGTTTTTCAAACTTTTTCTTGACACGGCCCCTTTAGTATGAAGGAATATTTCGCGATCTCCCTACCCGTTGCTTTTCTTTCATGTAATTTATTTTGTAACAAATATACAATTTAACATATTTATTCATTTTCATAATTAGGGTTCGGATAAATACATAAGAGTTTCTTCACCGGACTACTAAGGCGAGCGCTTAAGGCACTCAGCCGATTTTATTTTGACAACTAGCTCAAGGGTTCGCGGCACACCTCGGCTTGGGCTGTTGTCTGATAAATGTAATTCGCGAGCTATCTTTTTTTTTTTAACGTGGGGAAATCCCTTATGGATTCGCCACCTTCCCGGGGAAGAGGGTGGGTTATGTCCGACTCGCACAGACTAAAACCCCACGGTGTACCGACAGACCGTCATTGTTGGGGCGGCAAGGGATCGTTCTAGCTAATCTACCTTGTAGAGCCGCCCCAACTGTCCGCCCGACAGAAGGTGACCACCGGGCTCCTACCTATAGAGAGACAGACTGGTTACACACCAGCTGCCTCTCCTCGTCCGCCGAACTTGTGCAATGAGGAGATGAGCCCCTTGGTCCATCCCCTCTGGTCCGGCTACGGTGGTAGGAGGAGTTGGGCAAAGCGCCACCTCCTCCTGCCGGTCCTTCGTTGGCGGAGACGGCCACTTAGTGGGTCTGCCTCACGGGCCCACTCCGCCGCCTCCTTCTGCGAGATGACCTCTGTTCTCTGCCGAGCATGGCCAAAACCACACTCGGCAGCGCCAAATCCACTCCTACCGCCGCCGCCAGAATGCGGCGTTGCCCCCCACGCAGCACACTCAGATAGAGTGTGCTGCGCAGTGTCTTCGTCAGCGCCACACTCGTGACAGGCGGCGGTCGTCTCCCTGCGAGCGATCCGGTGCAGGTACCACCCGAAACAATCGTGTCCAGTAAGTACCTGCACCAGTCGGAACCTCAGGGAGTCCCACTTCCTCCCCATCCAATCCCACAGGACCGGGCAATTCGCGACCTATCTGAGCTAAGCTAACTATTCATACATACTAGTGGGCGCTTAGTGGTCGACATTCGACCATAGTTCATTGATTTTTTAAAGGGATAAATATTATAATAATAGTTGTATGTTATAATAGCATTGTTGAATGTAGAATGAAAAAGGGTAATTGGAACGTAAGAGTAAAATAATACATACAGTCGTGCATAGCAACCTCCTTAACAACCTTTTTTGAAGTCCTTAATTGATAGATGTCAAAATGTCTTTTTTATTTACATGTGTGTATATGCTGTGTAAAATTGAAGCAGTAGTGTGAGTAATGCATATTTTAATTAATTTAATGTACTTCTAATGCATTTTATATAAAATAAATAGCTTTCTGCACTTCTCCTCCATATAAACTTTAACTATGCCAAATTTCACGTTCATCCTTTCGCCCAATTTCGTTAAAAAGGGATACAAAGTTTAGGCTTCACGTATTAATATATAGATATGAGTTGTTGAAACATATATGTGTACCAAGTATGAGCTATACATGTAATATTGATATTTGGCAAGTAATCATACGTTTGATTGATTAATAGACTTTATAAAAATGTATATAATTAATGCTGCGAATGCCAATAGAAATGAAAACCACACTAATGTTAATATTTTCAACAAACAAAATCTAAAATTTAACTATTGTCATTCACGCTATAATTAATATGAAAATTCAAAAGAGAACAAATTTATTTTAGTTTTGTGTTTTCACTTCTATCGGCAGTCTTTATGACTGCCTCGACTTTTTTTTCTACGATGCGTGTACCTTTTCTGAAGAATACGGCGAAAGACTCATCTATCAAAACCTAAAGAGACTAAAAGAGAATTCTTAACGGAGTAACCACTAGATATAAACATTCTCAAGAGGTTTCATAAAAATTTACAGAGAAATATTAAATTTTGATACTTTTATAAATAGATAACTATAAACACAGACACCGCTCTCCAAATTTGCAAAAAAAAAAAAAAATTAATAATTAAACTAATTTAAGATCAGTGTTGAGATGAAAACGATTAAATTATAATTATTTCAATTAATTTTTTACATCAACATTTTTATGAGATCGGGCACTGATAACCGCTTTATTAATGTAATGTCGACGAAATAAATATTTCCTCTATGGGCTTCCTGTCTATCATAGCCAGTAGCGTCTTTGATGTTTAACATCTTCATATATTTTAATAGCAAATAATTAATATTTACAATAATTACATTATTTAATTATATTGGTAAATTTTCAATTACCAATATAAGTAAAAAATAGTATATATATTTAACAATTTCCATTACATAGTTACAGGCATTTTTTTTTATTTAATGGCTTTTTTTGGCTATATCAGCCTCATAGTAACCTTAACTTAAATCTCAAATAAAATACATTATTAAAGCTAATATAAACTACTATAGCGTCATTAATAACGACTCAACACCTTAAATAAATTCAGTGCTTCACTACTATTAGGTTTGGATAATAACCCATGAAACATTCCAATATCTTGTAAATCCAAGTTAAGAGTCGACATCAGTAACCGTCTACCCGCTTGAAACCGAATACATTCTGTTAATACATTATGCACATCTACTACCCCACACATTTCACAGTTTGGTAAGGCTAATTTCTATATTATACATAACGAAAGTACACTTTTTGATTACAGCGAAATATCCTAATTTGTAATTTAAAAATTGTAATTTATCCAGTGAAACATCTGTTGTTTCCACATACCTGCTTAATCGGGAAGCCTCTTAACTGCAAACCCGTATATGTACAAAGAATGAGCCGATTCCACCTCGACTACACCTCGTTATCGAATTCTTATGATAATACAATTTAGAACGCTTATTATCGTTATATTTTTTATTCTGTAGTTACTTATATATATATAAAAACTTTACTGAATATATACAAGCACATCAGTTCAGAATGGGTTTACTCATTTGGCTATCTTTCTTTTTATAAATGGTTTGTAAAATTATTAGGTCGATAAAGGATAAAAGGTGTGAAGTGTCCATTACAGAAGTGGAAAACTTCTATCCTACCTTCTCCCCTCTCCCTCACCCACCCTCTTCCCTGTCCTCCCCCTCCCTCAAACACAGGCTGGCAACGGACTATGGATGGCGGTGATCACTTAATATTAGGTGGCACACCTGTTCATTTGCCTTCTATGATATAAAAAAATAAATTAAACTAGCTCTGCCGGCGGACGGTGTCCTGCCTTGATAATTAAAAGGGACGGAACCCCCGAATACCCACGACCGGGCCCAGTCACGGGTGCTAGGGGGTAGGAGGGGTAGGAGACTAGGGAGAGGGGAAGGGTAGAGGGTGAAGGGGAAAGGATCCGGGACGCTGGCGGGCAACACCAAACTGCACGTTTCACCGAAGGGGAATTTATTCGATAGACTTACAACAGTCCTTACAATTACGCGAATCGCGGTTACAGCGTTCACTGTACTCGGGTACAGGTCGCAGGACAGGCAGGCCAGTAGCCACGGATCAGACCGAAAAACGCGGGTTCTTCCTGGCGTAGCGACGGCTTGAATCCGATGACTCACGGCGAGCGATGAATTTTCCACGATGAAACGATGCACGATGAATTCCGATGATCTTCTTACGATTGACACTCTGTTGTAGATGGTCTGATTAGCTAAGAACCTGCCACAATTTTACGGGGCCCCCGTCGAGCTTAAGTAGTTCGAGGCTATACCGTAATGAGAGCCGCGGTGGCTCTTACGATTTTTACTTGTTTACATCGTTATTTTTACTATGAATTTGCGATATTTTACAAAATATTTTCTTAATTACAATTATAATAATTATGTGTTATATATCAATAGATTCGTCTCGGAAGGCTCGATACAATGCAATAATTAGCTTAATTATACGATAAATACATAAAAAGTTATACACGAAAAACATATGTTTTTACGACAAAATTCCATTTTCCTATTTTTCACTTTGGCCTTTTTTGGCCGTTTTATATACTTTCATTACTTTTTATTACTATTTTATACAATTATACATTATTTAACACGTAATTTACTCAAAAAATCCACAAGTTCTAATATTTTACGTAATATGATACAGAATGTTTACTTCTACAATTTTAAAGATTCTACGTTAATTTTTATTGCTATATATGCTTTTTAGCTTTAAACCTATTAATACAATACAATTATTACGCAATTCCTATTAATTACCATGAAAAACACAAATTAACACAAAAAATTGGGTACACTAGAATTGTCCTCACAGTGCCCTATATGGCGTCAGACCGATAATGGTATGTGCGCGCCAACACATTTTTATATTTCGCTAAATTTACGCTGCGTCGCCAACAGTCTCCCCCCCAGTGTACGCTCCGTCGTGCACTCCATCCCGTGGACGCGACGCTGCAGGCACGATGACGATGAGACGCGAAGTAGGGCGCCTCAGGATTCCGCCTCTCGAAGTCCGGACATCCACCACTCTCGTTCTGCCGTCTGGTCCAGGGTGACACGCGATGACCTCTCCTCTAGGCCAGGTGTTGCGGGGTAGAGATGCGTCGGCGATAATCACAATATCGCCTGGCTGCGGCTGACGAGCTTCTTTCCCTTCTATTCTCCTGGGCATGAGAGTTGGCACGTATTCTCTCAGCCACCTTTTCCAAAAATGATCAGCCAAATGCTGAGTGGTCTTCCAATCTGCTTTCCCGATGAGGTTGTACTCGTTGAAGCTTCCCACAATCGCAGAGCCACATGAACGCCCGATTAGGAAGTGATTGGGCGTTAGGCTTTCCTCGTCTTCCGGATTCACGCTCAAGTGGGTGAGTGGGCGTGAATTGACCGTATGCTCGATTTCGGTCAACAATGTGTGCAGGACTTCTTCTGGAGGGCTCCTCTCGTTCAGCACTGCGGATAGTGCGGTCTTCACCGTGCGCACCATCCGTTCCCAGGCACCTCCCATGTTGGGTGCTCCAGGTGGTATGAATTTCCAGCGTATCCCCTCTTGATTCGCTGGCTATTGTTTTTATTACAATATAAAACAATCTTCTATATATATAAATAGGCCAAGACAAAATAGGTACATCTTCTTTCCCTTTTCTCTAAACCATTTTCTTTATTATCTTTTTCGGTTAGAAGGTATTAACAAACAAAATCAAAAATACTTTATTAAATTTAGCCCTAAGCAGGTGCTTATAAACGTCAAAACCACCGTCGGTTCAGAAAATAACCCAGTCAACAGAAACTGCAAGAATCTCGATTTGGTTTATCTTTTTAACATGTATGTACAATACATTACATATTACAATCATTTTTAGTGGATATAGAGAGAGAAGTCAATTCCAGACATCACCATCGTTCACATATTGACCCACTCTATAATAGCGTTTTCAAACCAAAACCCAGTTGACATGGCGCGTAAACTCACAATCCGGCAAATCGGTAATATGCTTTGGGACTTTGTTGTAAAACCTAACACTGTTACCTAAAAAACTGTTACTGGTTTTACTGAGTCTGAATCATGGGAGGAAAAGCTTATCACAGTTTCCAGTATTTAGAACATGTTTGTATTTAACATCACATTCTTGTAAAAAGGGCTTTAGACACACATTTAGTACTTTATTGCAGATTATCAGTAATTCAGGACGCGTATTGTATTGTATTGACGCTTAACTAAAATTATGTTAAGTGTAGCATATTTTGAAGTTCATTCATCTATACATTTAGCTCCTTCTTTATTATATTTTTTCATGGTACTGTAGCTACCGAGTATGTCATCCTCTTTGGCAGACAGGCTTAAACTTTTGTATATATTGTAAATAGAACGTCGTTCAAACAAATGATCGATCGCGTCTCTATAAATACTTTATGTGGTCATAATAAATAAACAGTCTATTTTAGGCATTCCGAGTATTATTATTAAGCTGTCCGTGTTAGTCTAGAATCTTCTAGTAGTGAGCCGAAGATCCTACAGTACTATTGTATCACTTCTAAGTAGATAATTTATTACGAAGCACTTACAGATGTGTTTAACAACTACACTTCAAACCTTATCCCTAAATTTAAGGCCAATAAACACTTAACACTAGAAGATTAAGAGATTTGTAGTCTATCCCTAAAAACAATAATTAAATAAATTATATAAATTGTTATAATATTGATAGCGAGTGAAAATTTAATAACACTTACGTATCAAAGTAGAGTTTTCTTATTCAAACACTAACACTACTGACGAATATATATTATATGTAATATATAGTAACGTATATTTATATTAAAGAAACAATAATATATAAGTTTAAATCTAGAAGTACGGAGCGAAATAATATTTCGTGTTGCAATCTCACGCTTACGCGAACTGATAGTGGTGGACAAAGAGTGTACGTACCCCTACCAACATTACTCGTCTCACTTAATATGTTGTTATTGGTCCAAGAGCTCACAGTTAAATAACCTACAAGGTCATAAGATTGTCTCGTTACGCGGTCGGTAGAATTTAATTTCTTCTTTCAAGTAAAACTTCTTATGGTACAATAGGGAACAAATTCATTACGCGTTAAACGTAACGTGTGTGTGTCTGGGTCTAGTAGTATACCAAACTGAGTAAATGTATAGTTAAGTATTTATACTACGGGACTTCGAATAGTATATAGTTTATGAGCATTGTCATATATTGTATATAATTTAATACATATAAGCTAAAGAAGTTTTACTTCCACCACGTGTACACACAGATACACGCCATGTTTTTTTTCTACGACGACAAAGTGGATGTGCTGTACTTCTTGGTATGCACAGTAAAATCCAGCAAGCAACGACGATCACTGAGACACCTAGAATCCACCGCCAGTCGCTACCATATTGAATCGACGATTTCAGTACGACAAGGTGACTACACTATATCTGATGATATGCGCAGTAAAAATCAGCAAACATAAGTAAATAAGTACAGAACATAAGTACATATTCTAATAGATACAATTTAATTACATATGCTAGCTTTTGCTCCTGATTTCACTTGAGTTAATATAGATTTTGAGAATAAAATACAGCCCATTTAGTCGCTGATATTGCGGTCTTCTATAGATGAAAGAATTTTTGTAACGCAGTTAAGTATGTTTTGGATTTTTTCATTACAAACAAATAGCGTATATGTGTACTCGTTAAAAGGGACGGAACCCCCGAATACCCACGACCGGGCCCAGTCACGGGTGCTAGGGGGTAGGAGGGGTAGGAGACTAGGGAGAGGGGAAGGGTAGAGGGTGAAGGGGAAAGGATCCGGGACGCTGGCGGGCAACACCAAACTGCACGTTTCACCGAAGGGGAATTTATTCGATAGACTTACAATAGTCCTTACAACTGACGCGAATCGCGGTTACAGCGTTCACTGTACTCAGGTACAGGTCGCAGGACAGGCAGGCCAGTAGCCACGGATCAGACCGAAAACGCGGGTTCTTCCTGGCGTAGCAGCGCTTCTTTTCTTTCTTCTTTTAACGATGAATTTTCCACGATGAAACTGCACGATGAAATTCACGAAGATCTTCTTACGATTGACACTCTGTTGTAGATGGTCTGATTAGCTAAGAACCTGCCACGATTTTACGGGGAGGTTCTTCTCGCTCGCTGCACCATTTTATTATTATTGTTGGCGACGCAGCGTAAAATTTAGCGAAATATAAACATGTGTTGGCGCGCACATACCAATATTGGTCTGACGCCATATAAGGCACTGTGAGGACAATTCTAGTGTACCCAATTTTTTGTGTTAATTTGTGTTTTTCATGGTAATTAATAGGAATTGCGTAATAATTGTATTGTATTAATAGGTTTAAAGCTAAAAAGCATATATAGCAATAAAAATTAACGTAGAATCTTTAAAATTGTAGAAGTAAACATTCTGTATCATATTACGTAAAATATTAGAACTAAATTTTACGCTGCGTCGCCAACAATAATAATAAAATGGTAATCGTCAACTGCAGCGCCACCGCTTCCAATTGTGTATCTAAACTATTCTTGAATTCATTTCAACACACAAAAAATCATCAAAATTTGTACCGCCATTTAGGTAGAGTTCAGTCATATATACACAGACAAAAGAATTATATATAGTAGAGTATAATATATCACTGTAACTTTTTTGAAACCTGTTGGGAATGTCTAAAATGATACCTTCTAGGTTTCCATCCCGCGTATGTGATCTAGTACTCCGTTAAGAATTCTCTTTATTTATGTATATCTTTATATATAAATTTCTTCTGTACGTGTGTATGTCACTGAACTCTCCCTAAACGGCTGAGTCGATTTTGATGAAATTTTGTGTGCGTGTTCCAGTGGAGCCGAGAATGATTTAGATTCACAATTAGACCGGGTAGGTAGTGCTGCGGTTGAATTTTAGATTTTTTTAATTATCATGGTAGGGCAACGTCCGCCCGGCCCGCTAGTAAATATATATCTATATATTAATACGTGAAGCCTAAACTTTGTATCCCTTTTTAACGGCTTTTGCGCGAACGGATGAACGTGAAATTTGGCATAGTTAAAGTTTATATGGAGGAGAAGTGCAGAAAGCTATTTATTTTATATAAAATGCATTAGAAGTACATTAAATTAATTAAAATATGCACTACTCACACTAATGCTTCAATTTCACACAACATATACACCCATGTAAATAAAAAAGACAATTTGACATCCGTCAATAAAGAACTTCAAAAAAGGTTGCGAAAGAGGTTGCAATGCTCGACTGTATGTATTATTTTACTCTTACGTTCCAATTACCCTTTTTCATTCTACATTCAACAATGATATTAACCTTAATAAAATTTAAACTTAAAAAAATCAATGAACTATGGTCGAATGTCGACCTCTGGGCGCCCACTGGTATTGATAAAACAATAACAACGTAGTGACATTTTTGGAACAATAAATTTATTTCGTTGAGTATATCAATTGAACTCGTAATATCTATATAGAAACATGCCTGTCTTTAATTTATACTACACGGTATATGGACAAGTAGTGAAGACGACATTATGTTAATCGATCTCGATAATAAAATTCTTAACATTTACATATGTTACATTATAGACCAGCTAATAGACATTGAATACGAAACCAGGTATACCAATGTGGATGTAGACGCGTCGTGAACCTCACGCACGCAGAACGTATCCGCTGAACACATAGACCATTCTCATTCACGAATAAGGTCCTACGTTGCTATTTGCTGCCTCTATAGAGATGTTACTGGCGATGCCGGCTGACATGAGTATAGTCTATGGCACCAACATTTGTAAATGGTATTTCAATAGAATGTTAGTGATGTTCTGTTAAGTTAAGAAAGTCCTACTTAAGAAGGATCGCTTCGTGTTTCTTTCAAACTGAAATAGTTTAGAATATTATCCGATACGAAATATGTATAAGAGTTGTTGAGGTATGTATGCTTGGTACACATATATGTTTCAACAACTCATATATGTATGAATAGTTAGCTTAGCTTAGGTTAGCTCAGATAGATCGCGAATTGCATATATCAGGCAACAGCCAAAGCCGAGGTGTGCCGCGCACCCTTGAGCTAGTTGTCAAAATAAAAACGGCTGGGTGCCTTAAGCGCTCGCCTTAGTAGCCCGGTGAGAAGGATGGAGAGATGGAGGCAGGACCTGGCGGACGCGCAGTACGGTAGATATACTATCGACGCCGTTCGCCCGGTCCTGCGGGATTGGTGTAACCGAGGATGGGGCTCCCTGACGTTCCGTCTGGTGCAGGTGCTGACCGGGCACGGGTGCTTTGGTTGGTACCTGCACCGGATAGCTCGCAGGGAGCCCACCGCTGCATGTCACGAGTGCGGCGCTGAGACGGACACCGCGCAGCACACACTTTCTGAGTGTGCTGCGTGGGAGGAGCAACGCCGCACTCTGGCTGCGGCGGTAGGAGAGGACCTCTCGTTGCCGGGCGTGGTTACGGCCATGCTCGGCAGCGAGGAGGTGTGGAGAGCAATGGCCTCCTTCTGCGAGGAAGTCGTCTCGCAGAAGGAGGCGGCGGAGAGGGCCCGCGAGGACGATCCTCTAAGTGGCCGTCTCC
>MU158739.1:292666-317685 GCA_015888305.1 Antheraea pernyi | reverse complement strand
ACAGCTTCACTGGACTACTAAGGCGAGCGCTTAAGGCACTCAGCCGATTTTTGTTTTGGGTAACATACACAAGGGTGCACGCACACCTCGGCTTGGGCTGTTACCGAAAAAGACGCGTCTGTCCTAGCTAAACTATGCTAAGCTATTCATACATATATGCATTTGTGAATTATGCAATGAAAATTGCATGATTCACCAATGAATACGTGTATATCGGATTTGAAACGAACTAAACTATTCGATTCAGTTCGATTGAGGGAAAAAAAGTAAACCCTCCAACAATGTGTATGTATGTGCACGTGTGTGAGAGAGATGATTTCATATGTGTGTTCAAGTGATGTAGGTGAGTCACTGTATCACGAGAATAATATCAAGAGGGCTCCGCGCGGGGACGACCTAGGCTCGAGATATTATTGAGAACCGCGGAGTGTGCGGGGGCTAATAGGGATCGATTACAAAAGCGTGGGCGCAGCACGCATTTTATAAGATTGAATTTAAATTTACTAACGGTGTCGGCACCGAAGTCTAAAAATAGACTTAACAACAATTATTATTATTATTGAACGGTTATTTTAGGGGAAGATAGACGTAAATACGCGATTTACTCTATCTTATTTGAGTTATTTATTTATTTGTTATTATTATTTTGTTTCTAGAACAAGGTGTCAATCGTTCGTTCGAGTGTCAATCCACGTCAATCGTATAGGCGGCCGCAAGGCCGGGCTTTGTTACTTTTCGGAGTGACAAAGAGTGCACTTTTCGGTGCGCCTGTAAACCGCACTTTTCAGTGCATGAAATCGTGCTTTTCAGCACGCGTCGAGTCTCCGTAAGGCGTTCAAGAAAGAAGTGTTAGGGCTTCCCCCCAAAAACTTACTCGGCTTCTCTGCCTCGCGTCGGACCTGTGAACAGCACACGAAAACACAGAAAAAAAACAACAAAGGAAATAGCAGGTAGGTGCGTAAGCGAAAATAAAAAATCTCACTCAAACACGTGGGTCGGTGTAAGTTACGAAAAAAACACGGAGCGCACGTGCGTACGCCACCGCGTCCTGATCGGAACTCCCCATTTGAATGCTGTATTCCAAATTTGAATTTAAAGTACTCATCATTCACTAATAGAGATATATTTCCCATAATATAATCTTCTGGTATGTTTGCAACGACATAAAAACTAATACGATTAGTAATTGATCAGTTAATTACACTTAAATAGTTCTTAATTTAAATTTAAAATCGTTTACTTCAATGTCGCCTTTAATTGCTAGCCGAACTGTATTCGTAAAATTTATTTTTGTCAGTAAAAAATATCAAATGATCATGTAAATGTTTTTTTTTTTTTATTTAAAAGTTTAAGTGATATTAATGGTAATTTGTTTGCTTTTAGAAGCATAGTAGCTCTACATACGCAGTTTTATAAAAAAGACTGTAAAAATATTGGGGTTATGATCGTTTTTACAATTATTATTGTTGCATAACCTTAGTTAATTTATAATTTAAATCCGATAACATAATTAAAGAAGCCGAAAGTCAGTTTTAATATATAGTTCACTTAGTAGAACATGATATTGTTTGAAATGGAAGAGTTTTGTGTAACAAACCGTTGTACGGACCTTTTTAGAGTTGCACTCGCTTTTGTAAGGAACTGGTTGGACCGGCAACGACGTCCACTCTAAATTAGAAGTGCTGTCTTTGAATTTCCCCCTTTCTTGACGCACCGACTGATTTACCTTATTTTCGAATTAACAATACCTTTAAAATACTCGTTGAATTGTTTTTAAAGTTAATTCTTTTTTTGTATACTATTATTGTAACATTTATTAGATTGTTTTTTGAAGTAAAAACTACTTTAGCTGTATTGAGCAATTTTGTAAGTAACATTTATTTGGTAGGTGAAAAACTTATGGGAGCGGGTCACCGATGATCGCAACATGCGCATGCGCGTATAGCACTTGACTATATATATGATTTATCATATGAGAGTTTGGATTTTTGGATGGATAGAATCTTGTGTTTCGCGTCACCGGCCGTCACCGATGCCTGCGACATGTTCGTGATGTATTGCGCTTGCGTCAGACTAGCGACATGACATAAGACTGTGTTAACTAATTCAGACAAGAATTGATTTAAAAATTCAAAAAACAGGAGCCATTGTTTTGGTTTTTCACTTCTTTGAGCAGTCTTTATGACTACCTCGATTTTTATATTTGTAAAACACGCTCACCCCTGAAACCGCCATTTTATTTACGTTTTACATTTTGGAGCCTATTGATTGACTTCGTTATTAGACTGGCAATGTTAAGCTAGAACCATTAGGATTCTAGTCATAGCCCAGAGGGGGAATTGGGAAACATTAGTGCGCTTGGCCACGGAGGCTACGACCCTTGTGGTTGGGCGCATTCGCTGGCTGGGCCTCAAGGTGGCCCTTGAACAAACAGAGGCACTGCTGTTCCACAGGCCTCGGTGGGGACCACCTTCTGGGGCCCACATAATAGTAGATGGCGTCCGTGTCAGGGTGGGGATCCGGATGAAATATCTGGGCCTCACCCTAAACGGGTGCTGACGGTTTGAGCCCCATTTTGAGGGGCTCAGATTGCGTATAGTCGGTGCGGCGGCGGCTCTTAGCCGCCTCCTGCCGAACACAGGCGGGCCGGGCACTGCTTGTCGGCGTCTATACGCAGGAGTTGTGAGGGCTATGGCCGCCTATGGGGCATTGCTGTGGGTGGACGCCCTAAGCGCCACGAACATTCGTGTGCTGCGAAATGCGCAGCGCATTGTGGCACTGAGTGAAATACGCGGATACCGGACAGTATCCTCGGCGGCGGCCCTGGTGCTCGCCGGCTCCCTTCCCTGGGAGCCGGAGGCGGAAGTTCTTGCCGCTGTATATAACTATAATGCCGGCGAGAGTCTGCAGGGACGAAATGGAAAGGTGGAGAAAGAAGGAGGCGGCGGGGAGGACCCGTGAGGAAGCTGTGAGAGGTCCCCTCCGACAGGGCAGGGTTGGCAGGAGGGGGAGACGGCACGGGGGGCCCATCTCCTCATTGCACAGGTTCGGCTGACGAGGGGAGGCGGCTGGCTGTGTACCCAGCTTGTCTCCCTATTAGGACGGAGCCTGGCAACCACCTAGGTAGATAGCAGGAACGATCTACAATGCGGTGGATGGTACACCGTGGGGTTTTAGTCCGTGCAAGTCGGACATAACCCACTCTCTCTCCCGGGAGTGTGGGTATCCGTAAGGATTTCCCCACTATAATAATAAAAAAAAGAACCATCAGGATCGAAGCAGTTATCATGTAAAGTATGTCAAAAAACGCGAAGTGAGAGTGACGTAACAATGCGGGCGGGTCGTGTAGCACAGTGCAAAATAACGTGTAATAACATATATATAACAGTGCTCATAACGGGTCAACTGCTCGACCAGAACCGAACATTACCGAGGATATGGCCAAATATGAAAGCTTACGTCATCAAGATAAATGCGACGCGGCTCACGCGTGTTTGCCGCCCTACGTAACAGTCGTGTTTTATACCTACTTTGTTCAAGCTTCCCGCCTCGTGACAGCTTTGACAGTAATTTGCTCTCCTTCTATCCCCCTCTCCCCTCCCTTCCGGCTCCCCTCAAACACAGGCTGGCAACGCACTTGTGAATTCCCTGGTGTTGCTAGTGTCTATGGACGGCGGTGATCACTTACCATCAGGTGACCCACCTGTTCGTTTGCCTCTAGTGATATAAAATAAATCAGAATGTTAAAAATGAAACACAAGAGAAACTACTGGGTATAGCTAGTATACAATAATTTATGAAAATTGGGTGTTCATATTACGGTATGCTTAATTCGGTATATACATAGTTGAAAAATGTAATAATATTTTTTCTATTACCAATCTTGTAGTAAACTTCTTTATAAAGAATAACGAATGTATTTAAATTGTTATAAGTAATTACAATTAAAATACAATATAATGAGAAAAGTAGAAATGACAGAGTACGTGTTTCCAATCTCTGTGTAATTATGAAAACAATTCCATTTTTTTATGTCATAAGAGGCAAACGAACAGGTGGGTCACCTGATGTTAAGTGATCGCCACCGGCCATAGAAACTAGCAACAGCAGGGGAATCGCAAGTACGTTACCAACCTGTGTTTGTGGGGACAAGGGAGGGGCAGGGTGGAGTGAACATGGGCTTCCGGCATTCTCTCTGACCGAACGAAACACAGCAATGCAAGCACTGTTACTTGACACCGGTTTTCTGTGGGTCGGGTGGTACTACCCCGGGCGAGCCGACCCATTCATGCTGAAACCAGTAATAGCTTCAGCGTGGCTATGCCACCTAGTTTATCTTTTGAGCCCAGTTTTATAAGATGAACTTAAAAAAGGATGTAATATTTTCTCGCTAAATTATAGGGAATGAAAATAATGCGTAGTAAATTGACTTCTTACATTTACAACTACAATACATTAAATTTTATTTTGTATATAATTAAATGATGTCGCTAATTCGATTTTTAACCAGAAAGTACAAATATCATAGAGGACGCTTTTAATTAAAATGAAATACACACTTTATTAAAATTATTTAATCTGTTACAAATCAGTCGGTCCTCGTACATACGTATCGAGGTCCGACACAATTTGTATCGCAACTAGAACCATTTTCGCAATGTTTCAATTGAATAGGCCACTTAGTTAGATAAAGTCCGATTTATTATTTTGTTAGCGTATTCTCTGGATGTTACATATTACTACTTTCACTATTAATTAATTATTCATCGAAAGCATAATTAAAAGCTATAGTTCTAAGCCATTTCAGTTGTGTTGGATAATAGAGATCCTTCTATCAAATTTTGAAACCACCCTGGTGGCAAATTCGAAATTTAGAGAGAGAAACAATACGGTATGATACGCAATCAGCACATAGTTGATATTTCATACATAAATTATAAATAAAAAAAAAAGAAATTTGAAGGCACTCATCTTAGCGTTCAAAATATTTTTGTGTAAAGAGGATGTGCATCACTTGATGATGGAGTGTGCTAAGAACCGCAACGAAAGAGAGTCATTGATGAGAAGTATAAAAAGTAGTTGCCAGAACATAGGTATTTGTCACAGCATCTTGACTGAACCCTGTTCGGATGAAGCTAAGGTGCTGTATGACCTGGTTATGATACCTCGTCAGCGACTCTCATGATAGAGCTAGAAAGATTGGGTAACAATGGGGCTGATATGTTCGGGGGAATAAAAGCCCCTATAAACAATGTAAAAAAAAAAACACACACACTAAAAGCGTATAGAAGAGCCAGAAAGAATACTCATTAACCCAAATTCTGGAAAGTATGATCTATTCACACGTATATAATAATTAATTAATAGAATGAATGAAGAAAATGCTTCCAAGCAATTAATATAATAAATCGATATTAACGTAATATAATAAGATATATTATGCAGAAATGTTGTATGCTATTAGCTCACCAACAATAAAAGGAAAATGAAGTTATTAAGATAATATCAAAGAATTTTATAGCATTTGAATGAATCACAATAAATGTTAGTTTCACGCGTACTTCTTGTAATACTCAACTGATTACTCGCCGGAATACAGACGCTTTAGAAACCGTCCAGAGGAAGCGATTTACGCGCGAGTCCACTTGCGCGCTTCAAAATATATTACGTTCAGATATCGCGTTATACGGACGTTTCTACGCCGGGATATGTCGTACGGATAGATGACTAACTACTATGTCAAATCGCCATGGACTCGCGCGTAGTACTGGACGCAGTAATGGGGCCTGAGTATCTCGAAACACGCGGCGCTCGTGCGTCGAACGCGCGAGTCGAGAGTCTCACTCATTGCACTCGTTTTATGTGCGAGTTAGGAAACGCGCGGCACCATTTGGACGGGATATACGAGTATGTAACTCCAGTATCTCGAAAACGCTTCATCTGGACAGACTCTTAACGTCACCGAAACAACAACAGTATTAACGAAATAGTTTGGTATTTCTGATAAATTAATTATTTTATGAGTATCATTAATCGAAAATGACACATTTATATGTTTATTCATCCAAAATTACATGTTTGCTGAAAGCTTTAAAATTTAATTAAATTCAAGCTAATCTCGTTTATAAAAAGGCTTTATGAAATTTGACCATAAATTGTTATTGTGCAGATCCTCGATATAGTTAGATACCTTCTCGCTGATAGATTATAAATTTATCTCCTTTTTTTTTTTTTAACGTGGGGAAATCCCTTATGGATACGCCACCCTCCCGGGGGAGAGGGTGGGTTATGTCCGAGTCGCACGGACTAAAAGCCCACGGTGTACGTCTGCCGCTATAGTTGGGGCGGCACGAGATCTCTATAGACTTCATCGTGCCGCCCCAGCGGTTGGCCCAGTAGCGAAAGCGCCGCCGCCGGGCCCCGTCTTGTTAGGAGACAGCCGGGTACACACCGGCCGTCTCCTCCTTCCGCCGGACCTGTGCAATGGGAAGATGGGTCCTCCGACCCATCCTCCCCGGTCCAGCTACGGTGGGAGGAGGCGATCAAACTGCCGCCTCCTCCTGCCTGTCTTCCGTTGGCGGAGAGGGTCACTTTGAGGATCTTGCTCACGAACCCTCTCCGCCGCCTCCTTCTGCGAGACGACTTCCTCGCAGAAGGCGGCCATTGCGTTCCACACTTCCTCAATACCGAGCATGGCCGCAACCACGCTCGGCAGTGACAGATCTTGCCCTACCGCCGCAGCCAGAGTGCGACGTTGCTCCTCCCACGCAGCACACTCAGACAGAGTGTGCTGCGCAGTGTCCGGGTCAACGCCGCACTGATGACATACGGCAGTCGGCTCCCTGCGTGCTATCCGGTACAGGTACCAACCGAAGCAACCAAGTCCAGTCAGGACCTGCACCAGTCGTAACGTCAGGGAGCCCCATCCTCTATTAAGCCAATCCGACAGGACCGCGCGTCCGCCAGGTCCCGCCTCCACCTTTCCACCACTTCATCCCTCTTCTCTCTTCTCCTTTCCTCTATTTCTCTGGGAGCTAGAGGCTCCCCCATCCGTTTCTTAACCACCGTATGTTGATATACGGGGATAATTTTTTTTTTTTTTATCTCCTGGCAAAAAAATACCGCTGAACGCGCCAAAAGAAGTTTTCATTTAAAAAACTACACATTCTTTTGTTCTAAAATTTAAGACATTATTTCTCCTTTTCACATCACTATTCAATTTGCAATCAAGCTCTCAGTATAATCTCTTTGTGTAGATTTCATTAAATTAATCACGACATAATTTAAAAAATGCAATTATACCTTATTTATTGTATTTACAATTGTGTATTATGATACATGGTATATACGTTAGTCACCCTCGGCAATTACCCGTTTTACTGCAATGTCGGATCTCGTAGTTTATTCTATATTTCATTTTGACACATCAGAGCTATCAGGCGCGTAGAACATTAACGCATGTTTTAATGAAATATTAATGTGTGCCTATGTATGGAAAGTGAGTTTTGCAGTCCACCGGTACTTACCTTATGTGATTATGACCCACAAGTCTAAGAATTTTTTCTTGTTTAGTATCGAAGGCATCTATCTGCTGGTTGGTTGGTTATCTGGTTACGGTTTTTACGCAGTTGCGTTTACTGACCGTTTTTTCAACAGGTTTTAAGGGTTTATTGAAGTGCGACTTCCAAGAAGGTTGCGTTAAACGTTTAACGCTACCATGGAGGGTGTATGAAAGCACTGTTGCGTTAAACTTTCAACGCTTCTGGGGAGGGGAAATAAAAAGAGACAGAGCGAAAAAATAATCAAACATTTTGTATCTTGCTTTAGTTATCATAATCCCATTGTAAATGTTATAGATTTGGATATTTCTCCACTCGAAAATGATAATTCAAACATACGATCAATTGTGAATTGTAAGCATTGTTAATAAAGGTTGTCTTAAAGAAACAATATGATTTCACTAAAAATCAATTTCTTCCCCTTCCTATTTTCATTTCCACATTACGAAGTTTACTTCTTCCGCGCGGAGGGCCTGCACGCACAATTTTTTTACTATCTGACCATTCATACGTTTGAGATTTTCAATTCCGGTGCTGTATTATAAATTAGCCAAATATATATACCAGGAGCCTTACCCCGTGGTTTTATTTGCGCTTATTATTATACCACGCAACCTATAATTATCACTGACTCGACCCTATGTTTGTTTTATTTCCATGAATCGAATATTATATTAGTCTTCCAAAATTACTACAATTAACTAATTATTACAAGTTATATTTAAATATATTCAGCGATCAATTATATGAAAGAAAAGCAGAATAGAACATACAGAATAACCAAATTCCATCTTAAATTAATTTTCAAAAAATAACTAAAATCGGTTCAATTTTGGAACCGGAAACAGTGGAATATAAAATCATGATTTTGTCTATTTTGTACAATCAGCCCAAGTTGCAGCTGTCTCTTTCACACTCCATTTAGCAGATCGAGCCAAATGCGACGACAATAGATTTGTATTTCCACTTGTTCTACTAATTTCTTGTAGACCGCGTTTCCTCTTAAGCCACTTCCTGACTTACACTTTATATAATAATTGACCCAGATGCAAAATATCGTGGTGTTATATTCTCAATTAATAAACTGTAAATAAACAAGAAAAATCATTAAACCTAACGGGTAATACCAGTTATTGCCAACATTTAAACAAAGAAAAAACAATCAATCACTCGAATTGTCTAATATTAGTAGGATTCGCATTCGTTTTTTCCTAACCTATAGACTAAACTGATTTCTAATATTAGTCACAATTAAATGCGGTATAGAAAAACAACCTTGTAAACTTAATTAACGTAAAAATCGAACGTTTATAGTATTTATAAACTTTGATGCAATCTTTCTCGGGCTACCGAGAAATCGAATATTTATAAACCTCTCAATACTTACTCAGTTGTTCAATATATATATGGATAAGAAGTAGAAGTGTAACAACTTATTAGGAGCACATTGGATAGGCTCATTGAAGTACTATTTCCTAAACGAAACCAGCCGGTTGATTCGTCAGACAACGTATCGTTTTAACAAGAAATTGTAAACATCGACTGAGTAACGCACGATCAAACCCGATTTGTTCGATTTGAATCGATTACGCAGCTTCTTGTTTGCGTGTCTAACCTCAATTTCTATGACAAAAAGGCACTATTTTGCCATTACGGTCACTTTTATATTTTCATTTTTTTATTATAGACTAGTTGGTGTCCATGATTTCGTTGTTATGGGAAATGTTTTTTTTATGTTATCTTAGGACCCATCTATTTTATTTGGAATGTTTATGAGCAGTCTTTTGTTTTTTTTTTTTATATTGGAACTGCCATGAACTTTTGTATCATTATTGAGTCGTAATTAATATTATAAATGGAAATGTTTGTTTGTATTTGTTGGTTTGTTACGCTTTTACTCCACAAATGATCATCACGCACATTTTACATGCACGTTGTGAGAAGTACAGAATAGGATATAGGGTACTTTTTATCTAGAAGTATTGCTCCCTAAGAATACGTCAAATCCATATTAACGCGTAAAAACCCTCGGGTAAAAGCAGTTAACCAGTCAAACAATAGGCACTTCAATTTTATTTGTATTTATAAGGAAAGAAAATTAATATTTACAAATGGTGAAATATGGTTATTTTTAAATATTATGTTGAACAGTAAACATGTGCCTGTAATATAAGCTATAATATAATTAGTTGGCCCACCCGATTATATTTTATTATCAATTATTTTAAATTTCGTGCCCATCAGAAAAACTGTGCGCACGCTGAGTTTATTAAATAGATCCCAGATAACCCGACCGCAATACGTTACTTATGATATAAGGGTTATACCAAGCTTGTTTTATTGGACAATCATAAATTACTACATTAATACGTCCTTAATGTGAAATTACGTTTTTTTTATTTAATACCTTGATATTTGTAGTTTGCGGACAGCGACACCATGCGTGAAACGTGTTTGTCGCCCGTTTAAAAAATAGGTTGAGTGCCACTGCTTTAGAGGTAAATAAAAGTGTAAAATAAATTTTGTAATGTTTTTTTTTTCTGTAACCTTTAAGAAATTACCGGGAGAATAATGCATTTTAATATTGTTTGGTCCATCGCCGTGTAATTTACTACACTGTGCTTTATCGCGGAGATTTGTGTGTTATCTCGTTACTTGATGGCGCTGTAGTACATTTTGCTATGGGTAGATATTTAAACATATATAGAACATATATGTATCTCAACTATTTATATATAGATTATGACATAAAAATGACCATAAAGATCAAAATGTAACTACCATAAAGACAATAAAACTTATTAAAAAATTCGTCCCAAAGTAGCTAATAGTTATGTAAAAAAAATCCCAATAGTTTCTCACAGATACAACGATTTTTTACGTAAATAATAAATTAAACGAAAGCAAAAAAAGGTCTGCAGAAAAAAAATCTTATTATAATAGTAACTTAAACAATTAATAAACGACAATTATAATCGTATTAAAACCTAAAAGACTTTCATAACCGTAAAACACCTAAAAACCGTAAAAAAACATTCATTTACATCATGAATGAATCACATTTATTTACCTATATAGTTGAAAAAGTTTAGAGACCGCACTAAACTTTTTGACAACTCTAGTTGCGCAGAACACAAGTCTAGGTATAAGTACGTATTACGTGGTTTTTGGCGGGATATTGGAATGCCAAGTAGTGGTCTTTATATTTTGTCCATAATCTTGTGTTATTTGGGTCTATATTGTATAGTGTTAGTGGTGTTTTACGTTATATAGTTTGTTTATTGTGCAAAAGTGAAGTGGATCGAAAATAATACCGCGGACCATGAATTCTGATATGTCACAAAAACTCCATGGACAGTAGTGACAAGATGGCCACCACCTTGTTAGTTCATTGAAATTATATCAAGAAACTTGCAATATCTATCTATCGATAGGATTGTATTCCATGGAGTTTTTTTGACATCTCAGAATTCATGGTCCGTGGTATTATTTTCGATCCACAATAGCAGAAATAGGCTACTAGAAGACTGGTTGCCAAAAATGGAATGGAAGCAGAACTTGTAATACTATTAACTACTCGACAGTAATAATCTAATATATTGGTCGTCAAAAATAAAATACAAATAAAGGCAAAAAATATACTAAATAATATTTTAACTTTGTTTGCATTAAATTCTTGTCTGTCATAGCGTATCAAACCCGCGCGTAGTTAAGTGTAGTTGTAAGTGTAAGCGGTTTCATAATTCTATGTTGTCTGTATTACGCGCAAGTACGAACATACGTCTTAAAAGATCGATGAGGACTGTAAATATTTTGTGGTAATTAAATCAATTTTAATTACTATCACACCGTTCGAATTCACATGAATGACTCACAGCGTTCCCAAGACTGATGTGATATGATGAAATCGATCGAGTGAATGCGTTCCGTAGACGAGAGAATCTAATAGCAAAAAATTTAATACCACAAGCGTTTGTAGGGTAACTTTTTCAAGCATTTAATTGCAACGCGTCTCCGCCATATAGAGAGGTTTTCTGACTGGCCGAGCCAATGTAGACTTTAATTACAATACAATTAAACAGTCCAGTGAACTAATTGATGTGATAACATCTTTAACGTACTTGGTTAAGGCTTGGTCTTATTTTTTATAGTGTTAACGACACTACTAAAAATGTGGTTAAGTTGATTCACGGTATCTTTGTATAGAATTCTGTTACTTAAAGAATTATTTAACTTATACGTATACTCAAAGATTTGTATTTGAGAATAAGTTAATTGTTAAGTAAAAAAAACGATTAAAAATAAATACTTAAAATAAGTGACAAATACCCTAATTAAACTGGGTTTTGACGTCATTGTGAACGTCGCTATTGGATCAGTTGATGTGATTTTATTTAACAAACCGTGATCAGCATTCAGTACTTAATTTATTGTGACTCAATAACAATGCACTAGGTTACAGACTTATCTCCTCATTGCACAGGTCCGGCGGACGAGGGGAGGTAGCTGGTGTGTACCCAGTCTGGCTATAGGTAGGAGTCCGACGGTCACCTTCCGCCGGGCGGACCATTAGGGCGGCTCTACAAGGTTGATTAGCATTGTACGACCCCTTGCCGCCCCAACAATTACGGTATGTCGGTACACCATGGGGTTTTAGTCCGTGCGAGTCGGACATAATGCACCCTCCCCCCCGGGAGGGTGGCGTATCCATAAGGGATTTAATAAATAAATAATACGTTAATACAAAAATAGGTTAGGTTGGTCTTGTTAGAAGCGACAGGGCTAGCCACTCGTGAACCTATATTTGAGTTTATTGTTTTTATCACTTAAAATTAATTTTACTAAATATTTTGTAAAATATGTAGATAGAAAATTTCATTCTTTCTGCTACAACAATCATCGTCTAAATGGGCTAGATATTATATATTCGATAAGTATGATACATTATATTCAACATTATCTTATATACATGTAATAAAAATGAAGTGCCAGTATCAAAATAACATTTTTTTACTGATTGGGTATGAAAGTATGCACGCTACTGATAACAAAAATGTCATTTTTAAAATTTTTGTCGGTCTGTCTGTCTGTTTGTTCCGGGTAATCTCCGAAACGGCTGGACCGATTTTAACGGGAATTTCACGGGGATGCAGATAAAATTACAGCGGGTTACTTAGGCTACTCTAATTTAGACTAGCTGATAACCGCGGCTTCATCTGCAATGCTATCTCCAAAACGGTTGAACCGATTTCCACGAGACTTTCACTGTCAGATAACTGACTTTACAAAAAGTAATTTAGGCAATTTTACTTTATACTAGCTGTTAATCGTGGCTTCGCTCACAGTGCTTTCTGTAAAACGGTTCAACCGATTTTCATGGAACTTTCACTGGTAGATAGCGAACCTTATAAAAAGTAATTTAGATTATTTTATTTTAGACTAGCTTTTACTTTGTCTGCTTGAAATTTTCCAAGATTTCAACTCATTCTTTATTTTTAATTAGAGAAATAATTATCAGCTTATTGTTTACAATTAACACATTATAATTATTAATAACTTTAGTGATATAGAGGTCTTCCTAATAAGATCTTAGATTATAAATGTATTACGTAAAGAGTTCCATAATAGAATTTCTTGCGGAACAGACAAGCGTTTATTTTTTGTATAGTCACAGAATCTTAATTATAATGGCAATGTATATTAAATGTAATGTAAATGTAAATCTTTATAATAATATTTTAAGTTGTTGTTTCATTAGTTCCTTATACAGTGTAAGTGAGCATTGAGGTAGTTATATTGTGGGTTAAGGTTCCAAATATGTTTCTGATAACAAACCTCATTTGGCACGCTGTTAGAATTTATATATCTAATGTACACGTTACATGTTACTGTAAGTGGCGTGCGTGTCTTAGTTACAATTGCGTTTAAAGAGCATTTCTATAATTGTACATAGTCTCACAATTTTATAATTCTTTTATACAAATAAAAAAAACGCGTGTGGAGCTGCGGATACAGGTAGTCATCATATATGATTCTACTATACATGTATAGTTCAAAAAACGTATTATAATAACTACAAGTTTTTGTTGCGTTTTTCTTTTGCGTTAATATTGTAATCACTTGGTAAATATATCACAAATTATTAACATATAAAAATAGTAATTTCATGCTCAAAATAAATCTCAGGACATACTTCGATGAAGGGTATATTATTGCACAAGCTTTCATTATTGGTAAACAAGTTTTTATGTTTATTTTTAAAGAGATATGTTCATGTTACTCAGAACTGGTTGTAATTAACAAAATGCATATTTGTAGTATTTTCTTGTTCTTCGATCTATTATTGCGGAATTTTAAATATGTATCACCATACAGATCGATGAGAATTTCGTTTTTTACTCAAACACCTATTAATTAAGTAAAGTCTTCATCTAACGTGGAAATGTTGTAACGTAGCCTTTACGGAGATTGAGAAAGAAGTCACCGCATAACATCGATCTTCATTACGTATTGCAAAAGTGCAATAATTTAAATTGTTACATATTTAATAATATTATAGTGACGCTACTTTGCACTTCCGCGTGGAATTCATTGAACACTACTACGTCTAACTGCAATAAAAACGAATCAATTAATTAATATATGATATACACACAGGCACATATATATACTATAGGGTCGAGCGGACGTTGTCCTGCCTTGATGATAAAAAAATATCTAAAATTCAACCGCAGCGCCACCGGGTCCAATTGTGAATCTAAACCATTCTCGGATCCACTCGAACACGCACACAAAATTTCATCACAATCGGTACAGCCGTTTAGGAGGAGTTCAGTGACATACACACATTTGATGGTGGTAGAGCCACGCTGAAACTATTACTGGTTTTAGCATGAATGGGTCGGCTCGCCCGGGGTAGTACCACCCTCTCACAGAAAACCGACGTGAAGTAACAGTGCATGCATTGTTGCGTTTCGTTCGGTAAGTGAGAGCGCCGGAGGCCCACCTCCCCTCCCCTCTCTCCTCTCCCACTCCCTTCTCTAACCCTTCCCCCCCAAAGGGTGGCAACGACTCCTCTGGTGTTGTTAGTGTCCATGGACGGTGGTGATCACTTAACATCAGGTGACCCACCTGTTCGTTTGCAACCTATGACAATTTATATATATAGAGAATATATGATATGTTGATAATTGATTCGCTTTTTGTTGCAGTTAGACGTAGTAGTAGTATTCAATAAATTCCAGGCGGAAGTGCAAAGTAGCGTCATTATAATATTAATTTTGTATTTCCGCAATGTAGCAGCGCCTTTTTCAATCAAACATATTTAATAGCTATAGTTTATACAAATATATTAAAAACAAATGCTTACGTTAGCTCTCCTTATTTAAATTTAATGTTAATTCCAATTTACTCTGAAAGAATAACTGTCATGTATTTCTACTCATGCGCATAATTCAATGTAGCTGCGTTTGATACAAATCATGAAGAAGAAACAAAATAAAATCATATTAAATTCTTGATATTATATTTAAGTAGTAACTTAAAAACATGTTTACGTTTAATTTCTACATGAAAAACTTCAGAATTAAGTAACTCATAATTTAAATGCTATTGAAATTGTGTAACTTAACAGCAACCACTATATCAAGTATCGAAATGAAACTTCTAATGCGACTTCCAACAAGGTTGCGTTAAACGTTTAACGCGCGCGGAGGTTCTTCGCACGCGCGCCCCGCAAGGGGCGTGCGTTGGGAGACCGCGTCAGGGAAACCCCTCTGGCGGTGGCATCGCTCTCCTCCCACCTTCTGTGGGGGTGTCTAGTTTGCGGGGTGGCGCCCTTATCTGGGGCGATACCCCAAGGGTTGGTCTCCGATCCTCGTCCACGGTGTTCTCATGTGGTCTCTACCCACGATGATCACGGGTGAGTTAGGCTGGTTCGTGTAGGCAGCCTGGGCTGACAGGTCCGCTGGCTGTACTTCGCCGTGCGTAGTGCATTTCCGTCGCGTTCGTCGGGTCTTCGTTTTTGCACCTCTGAGAAGGGGATCGTTGGCGGGAGCCATCAGGCTCGCCGCCGCGGTTTCTACAACCGTATTTTGTTGCGGCCTGGCAGTGCGCGTGGGCCCGGGGGCGTTTCACCTGGCGACGGTGCCGGCGCGGCGATTTCTCATTTCCCGCCGAAAGACGGGGCAACTCTTTTTATTATTTGCAGTATGGGCGCCTCCGCAATTTGCGCAGGTCGCCGGCATATGTCTCGGGCGATCACATGCGTGTGCAAAGTGCGGTCCCCCGCACCGTACACAGGCGACTTCTCGGTGGCATTGTTGCGATGAGTGCCTGAACTGTTGGCACCTAAAGCATTGAGCCAAGCGGCTCTCCATGCTTCTATTTGCACGGGCAATCTCAAAATCATATCTGTCTCGTATATGGCGGGTATAAGTTCAGGCGTTCTCTTGAGGGCGGCGTGGTATATGCACCCATTTCTACCGTTCCGCTCGTTTATTTCTCTGACAAACTCTGTTACGAAGCCTTTCTGTTTCAGGTCCTCGATGATTTTTTGTGGGTCCGTCTCTTTAGGGAGGCTGCGAATAGCGACCTTCAATTCTTGGCGCGATTGGGGCGAGTAAGTAAACCAGCTCGCCCCTTTCTGGGCTTTGAGGTATTCACAAATCGTTTGATATTCCTCGGCGTCATCTGGGAAGAATCGTATGCCGTTCCCGTAGGCGCGAGCATTCGGGTTACGTCCCAGCATCTCTTCCAGACGTTGTAGGTGCTCTGCTAAAGGCTTTCTACAATGATCGGCGGGAGGCGTTGTTTGGTTTCTATTTTTTCAGTGGCAGCTATACTTTTTTGTTGTGGTCTTGTTGCGTCGGCGGCTAAACTTTCAGATGGTCTTGTGACCGTTGCGTGTGACGACTGCGCATGCACGGATGGCGCCACTGCGCGGTCAGTGGTCTTTAGCTCGCGCGGTATAGCTTTCGCGGGTTCCGTATATTGCGATACGGGGGGGGGGGGCTGCTCGCGGGCAACCCCTCGCGACGAAGCAGGCGCTGGCAAGGGTGCCATTGCTTGCGCCGCTAGTTTAGCGCGCGGCGTGGTCTCTTCTGTTCTTACATTGCTAATCTTGCTTTTCTGGCTTTCTGGTATTGGAGGCGTCTTCAGTATCCCCCTGGCGGCAAGTTCTAACGCCGCGACGTCTTCTTTAGACGGTGTCTTCCTCTCGCCCTCAGCCTCCTGGAGGCGCAAGTACAGCGCCATCCAGCGGATCATCCCCACAGACGTCGACCTCATCCGATCTGCAATTAGATCGACGAGAGTGAACGCATCACTCTCGGAGTAAAACGCCTGTGAGGATTCTCCTCCAGACAGCCTCTGTCGCGCCTCTGAGGTTAGAGAGCGAGTTGCGGGCACGGTGTTACGGTGTCCGGTGAGCGGTGCAGTGGTCTTCGATGTGGAGGGTACAGGGTCCGTAGGCGGTGCTGTGGTCGTCGGTGGTCGGTCTGGTTGGCCCTGAGAAGGGCCTTTTTTTGGTTTTCTCGAGGCCGCGGCCGGCCGGGGTGCGGCGGCGGCGGTTGGACACATCGTCACGCAGGACTTAGCGAATCGCGGAATCACTGTGAACGTCCTCGTGCGTGGGACGACGGGACGATCTACGTTTAACGCTACCATGGATGGGGTATAAAAGCACTATTGCGTTAAACGTTCAAAAATTTTGGGGAGGGGGAATAGAAAGAGACAAAGCGAGAAAAATAATCAAACATTTCGTATCTTCTTTTAGTTATCATAATCCCATTGAAAATGTTATAGATTTGGATATTTCTCCACTCGAAAATGATAAATAAAAGATGTGATCAATTGTGAATTGTAAGAAATGTTAATAAAGTTTGTCTTAAAGAAACAATATGATTTCACTAAAAATCAATGTCTACCCCCTTCCTATTTTCATTTCCACATTATGAAGTTTCACATCTTCCGCGCGGAGGGACTTCACGCACTATTTTTTATTAATTGTTTATTAAAACGTTAAATCACATATTTATGTGTAATTATTACATTCCTTAATTTGTTTTCTTATTTTCTTAGCCATTGTAAATTATTAAGACGTGTACTAGTATTTATTAATTACGTGTGTAGATCGTGCTAGTCTAGTGGTTTGACCGAAGGAATACCATTTCGATGTCCGCAGGTTCGAACCCCCCTCTCATGTACCAACGAATTTTTCAGAATTCACATACATTTACTATTTTAAATTGGTAACACTGTCGGCTGACGGTGAAGGAAAACATCGTAAGGAAACCTGAACCTGAGAAACATTCTTTTGTACTACACTACTAGATGTGGGAAAATATAGAACTGTGGATTTCTCAAAGTTTCAAATCGCCAATACGTCGTGGGCTGGCGTGGTGATTATGCCCATAATTTTCTTTAGGAAGAAGGCATATGACCCTGCAGTGGGTCTCTTACAGGCTGACAATAATGATGTGTAAAATACTATACATTGTTTTTTTATAAAATAATTAAAGAGTTATAGATATCGAGTTACCTATTATTCATAGATGCAGAAATGTTTAAATTGGTCCCTTAATGAATCGCTATATTGCGTTGAGTTTAGATATCCGTCGATATATATACAGAACGTGACAAACAATATTATTAACACCTTTATTATTTTTGGGAGCTTTGATGTTCATACGCGCCTTCTTAGGACCTAAACTGTATAAACGTATTTTTGATTTGATTTTACTATAGCTTACAATAGTCGTTTATAAATAAATCGTAACTGTATTTTATTCATCATCGAAGAAAATGTAAGGTTAAAAATATAAATAATAGGTCTATACCTATGAAATTGCCGTCCTGCAGTACTGGCCATTTTAAATCAAAATAATTTTTGTTTGTCTAAGAATTCTAATTTCAAATTAATTTTATTTAAAAAACATGGAATTCTTTTTCCAACAGTAGTCATTTGTTTATTGATTAGTGTTACATTTTTACCGCATTTCAATCTTTTTTATCATCATGGTTACGTTAAAAATTCCAGTAATTATGGAATATGAGTACCGCCGTGGCAGCAACGCGGCACAAGCGGCACGCAACATCAACGACGTTTACGGAGCTAACACTACAAACCAACGTACCACCTTTTATTGGTTTGCTCGCTTCCGTTCTGGGAATTTCGACCTGAAAAATGAACCTCGCGGTCCTTCGAAGACTTTGGTCGAAAATGACGAATTAAAGACGATTGTGGAAGCTGATGATACACAATCTACGGCTGAAAGCAGCAGCTTTCAACGTTAGCGTCAAAACAATATTGGTCCATTTACGTCAAATTGGCAAGGTAAAAAAGCTTGACAAATGGGTACCCCACGAACTCAATGATCGCCAGCGCGAAGTACGCGTTGAGGCGTGCCTTGCACTGCTCAACAGACACACAAATGAAGAAATTTTGAACCGCATTGTTACCTGCGATGAAAAATGGATTCTGTTTGATAACCGCAAGCGCTCAGCAAGTTGATTGGATCCTGGTTCAGCACCTAAACAATGCCCTAAACGAAAACTTACCCCTAGAAAAGCGATGGTCACTGTTTGGTGGTCTAACGCCGGTGTGATTCATTCACAGCTTCTTACCAAACGAGGTGAGCATTACTGCAGATGTGTACTGTGAAGAACTGAACACAATAATGGAGAAGCTGGCACATCTCCAACCAGCACTGGTCAATCGCTCGTCTCCGCTGCTCCTGCACGACAATGCGTGACCTCATACTGCACAGCAGACGGTCTTCAAGTTGCAAGAACTGGGGTTCTCGGTCATCCGCCCTACTCACCAGACCTTGCGCCTACAGACTACTACTTTTTCCAGAATTTGGATAACTCCTTGGCGGGAAAAAAATCCAATACCCGAGAGGCAGTAAAAATTGCCTTTGAAGAATTTGTTGGCTTCCGTCCAGCTGATTTCTTTAAGAAGGGCATCAATAAACTGCTACTGCGTTGGCAAAGATGCATTGATTGCATGGGTAATTAATTCGATTAATACAAATAAAAAATACATGAAAAAAAATCGTTTAAATTTTTTCATACAAAACGGCATTTTCATGGGTAAAGACCTAATATCAATGTTTTATCGATTTTAATTAGGCATGTAGAGAAAAGGGTATTAGAATAATAAAACGTCAACGGTCAACTGGGCCATATTGTTATCCTATTCAAAGAATCGATAACAACGAATAGTCCGGTGAAGTTGTTAAGGCCCATAGCGTAGTCAGCCCAAAAAAAAATCGATAACAACGTATGCTCTTTCCGTGAACTTATTAATTTATGGAAAATAAAAATGATATTTTCTGTTGTCCGTACATGCAATAGCGAATATAGATAGAAATATTTTACGCTCGAGATACCAATAATAAAGCCACGGCCTTTCTCAAACTCTTTCTCTATGTGAACTAACCAACTGTTTCATTATCTTTAAGCAATTGATTTCATACTTAACATTGCGCAGCTAATAAAAGTAACCTAATTCTTGTTAATTTGGCAATCTATATATAAATATATTAGCATCTTGGTAATTAACTGAATGTGATAAATGTTGATTATTGCTATAACAATATTACTAATGAAACAATGCGTAACCCAACATTTGATTGACTACAAGACATTGCAGCAAAAACAATTAATTACTTATTATTCAGTTAATATGTCTCTATGTTTGCTTTGTCACATGTACGACGGAGTGTGTTCTGAGAAACTTTTTGATATGGTCCATTCATTACCGTTCCAAACTCGTATTACCCGCCACTAGAGCGCGTTTTTAGAGGTGGTAGAGCCACTCTGAAGCTATTACTGGCTTCAGCATGAATAGGTCGGCTCGCCCGGGGTAGTACCACCCTTTCACAGAAAACTGACTTGAGGTAACAGTGCTTGCATTGTTGCGTTTCGTTCGGTCAGTCAGAGCTCCGGATAACCTACCTTCCCCCCCCCCTCACCACCGGCCCTCCAAAGACGGGGTGGCAACGCACTTGCGACGCTTCTGGTGTTGCAAGTGTCTAGGCACGGTGGTGATCACTTAACATCAGGTGACCCACCTGCTCGTTTGTCTCCTATGATATAAAAAAGGTGGTTGCTCATCCACACACCTGAAAACCTAGCAAAATAAGGACAACCGTAAGGTTCTCTAGAACCTTCATTATGCGTACGCTAGCGTTGTGGAATGGGTTATCTGATTTTCCCCTAGAATTATAAAATGGGACTATTTAAAAAGCGATTCGAATATGCTCTTCAAGGTCAGCAACACAATAATGATGCCCTAGTGTTGCCGTTCTCTATAGACCACAGTAACCATTTTACATCAGATGGGCTATCTGTCTATTTGCTGCTCCTTGGCATTAAAAAAATGTTAAGCTCCCAAATGATAATTGAAATTTTAGAACTTCGTTATACGAATCACATCAATATGTAATTAATACTTGTGACCATTATTTCCATTGTTTTTTTTTATTTCTCTAATTTCAAAACATAATTAAATAAAAATCCTTTTTTTTAATATTTATTAATAAACAGACAGTAATACGATAATTTATACATTAACAAGTTAAATAACATTAACTAAAAAAAGAATTCTCAATGTACATACTAAATAAATCGGTTATGTATTCCTTATTAATGTTACTCCGCCATAGTAAAACTCTTAAGTACAGTTAGTGGGACTTCAAATACAGACGGGCTACTTGAGTCTTTACTTTGATATCATAAAATAGGCATTAAATAACGAGAGTAAACAAAAAATATCAGTATTTATTTCTTCGATAATATATCTATGGAGATTTTGAGAAAAGAGAATAAATGTTTCATAACATTCATTGCTCTTATATCCATGAGGCATTTTGTTGGTGCAAAGAAGGTCTTTTGAGATTCCACCCATAATTCTTCTCTTAACCTTTTGCTCATACCACATTGTTCTTAAATGTTGTGAAAGTTATCGAAATATATAATATAACATTTAATTACTACTAAGCCCTCATTCAACAGAATGCAACTTGAAAGATATAAACATAATATTAGACTGTTTATTAAACAACAACTTTGTTTAGACGTATATACTGTTCGTTCTTATTCTAATGGGAATGGATTAAAAGCATTGACAATTTCTACAACGCTCGCAAATCCTAGTACAAAGCACAGGGGCTCGCGTGCCGAGGTTGCGACATCGTGCCGCGCCCAACTAGTGATGTGCGTGCTATCGAACAGTATCGATGTAATGTAGATTGCGAGTACGCTTCCGCCTCTTCGTTAATTTGAAACGGTCTTGTTCCACAATACATTTCCTAGGTGATTTAAATTATTTTTACTATTACATCTTTTGGGTGTTTTGTAATCTTAATATAGATTTTGAAAGATTCTTTCGTCACGAAAGACGATAAGGGCGAATAAATTTTTACTATAAAAATTTCAAACTAGCGGTCCTGGCAGACGTTGTCCCACCCTGATAATAAAAAAACCTTGATAAACTATATACCCAAAATCTTCCTCACGAATCACTTTAACTACTGGCGACCGTATGAAAATCCGTTCATTCGCTTTTGAGTCTATCGCAAACAGACCGACAGACGTGGCAAAATACTTTGTTTTATAATATGAAATGATGTCGACGGATTGAGTATATTATAATATCTGATCTTTATCAATGTTTTATTCCTTGGTTCAATGATTATAAGATCGATAAGGCTAACAGCTGACATTTATTAATTACATCTATAACTGTACACCTGTAAATTGTACATATTTAATCTATTTTATACTCTTAAGAATTTAGAAAAATATGCCGTTATATTTGAAAATCTAAGTAGGAGACACGCGTTGAAACATATTAAAATACGATACTTCTCAAATTACGTAAGTTAATTTAAACGAAATTAATTTCCGTACATTCACTATAATCCTGTTGTACTGAATATCGCATCATTAATTAGTACAACACTAAAGTGCTTAGCGATAGCACAATTAGATGTTTGCGCTTGCAACACTAGCGGCGCACGCGCGGACCGTGCCCCCAGTCCAAGTATTCGCTGAATAAAAAATAGTACACAACAATTTCCACAGCGTGTTCTAATTACAAATAATATATTATAATTTTATACATTTAATAGGATTTCTATATCCTATTACGTACATATTTTAGGCCTAGGCATCCTACAGAAAAAAGTCCAGATACATATCGCTAAAGTCCATTTATCAGACATTTTATTGCGTTAGAGATCTGCTACTAGTTTAAAAAAATATGTTAATTAATAATAAGAACTTCAGATGGGCAAAAATATATAGATTTAAAAAATATTTTCTTTTCATAGGTGACGTCCGTGCGAGTCGAACATAACCCACTCTCTCCCCCGAGAGAGTGGCGTATCCATAAAGGATTTCCCCACGTAAATAAAAAAGAAGGGTCACCTATGAAAAGAAAATATTTTTTAAATCTATATATTTTTGCCCATCTGAAGGGTTATGTTCGACTCGCACGGACTAAAACCCCACGGTGTACCGTGCGCCGCATGGTAGGGGGCGGCCAGGGATCGAACCTGTTGTCTACCTGAGAAACCGCCCCTGCGGCAGCCTGGTGAGTGAACCCCAGGCTTCATCCTACTATAGAGAAACTACTGGGTACACAACCAGTCATCTCCCCTCGTCAGCCTCACCTGTGCAATGAGGAAATGGGTCCCCCGACCCATCTCCACAGATTCGGCTCGGTTCATAGGTGACCCTGATGCTGATATATAATTCCTTCTGCAACCAAGGCGGTTACATTCTCATTTGTTTAGTTTTTGCTCGCGTCTTCGTTCGTATTAATACAGGTTTGATCTATGCCTCAGGAACAATATTTTTTCTGGATAAATGGTACCCTATGTCTTTTTCTGTACTTCTGACACCGTGAATTTAAACTTGATAACTGGGTAAGTTGTTAAAGCGTCGAAGGGTGTCAAACAAGCAAACTCATATTAGCATCTATGATATTAGTTATGATTTGTATATTCTAAATAAAAAATGTCCATTGCATTGTGTTTGCTATAGCAACAGAATACAGTGGAAGTTATTTCGTACCCGCTTATTTCACTTTTAACGTCATAAAATATTTATATACTACCTGTTGTATCAAAAAATACACTAAAATATATTAATTAAAAAAGAATCACGTAAATCTGTTAGGTTATTTTCAAATGTTAATAAGAAAACAGTGCTTTTATAATTTATGTTTATAACTTCATAGTTATATGTTTAATTAAAAAAAAGTGTGTGTGTGTGTGTGTACTTATTTACACGCGTTAGAAGTTGGCGTAACAAGATAAAAAGCTTTTCAAATTTTTAATCTTTCGCTTTATTCTACGTATGTAGAAAAAACGACACAAACAATAGAAAAAGTTGACTATAGCTAACTTCACAGTGTCGGGTTTTCGTGAAGGTTTGCGCGCGCATCGTAATAACATCAGGGTGTCGGTTTTTCGTGACGGTGTGCGTGCGCACCGTGAAATTTACTATCATAATTTTTCCCTAACGCGCCAAAAGAAGTATAACTTCAAAAATGTCCACCTAAATTCTTAACCTAATGTATAATACAATAGTTAGATAATATAATCGGTACAATCGTCACCGTAATATATACGTCATGTTTCTTTCATATCGATAACATACGACTGTTTATTCGACTTTGAAGTAACGATATAATAAACGGACTACGATCCATCATTTGGCTGTCAAGACTGAGTACTTTATCGACTCAATTTCATTTACTTATATTTTTTTCGTTATATACATTATCCATTTAATAAATAAATATTAAAGGTTCATAATCACAAACAACGAACATAAACCGTCAAGTTTAGCAACGAATAAATCCATCTGATAAAATTATACATACTATATCTTATTATTTATATAATACTAGCAGATGCCCGCAACTTCGTCCGCGTTGAATACTTACTTTGGGCTAACGCTAACACACAGCGGAAGCTCTCAAAAGGTAAAAACACCCCGGTTTTGCTCTTCATTGGTGCTCCGCTCCTATTGGTTTTAGCGTGACGATATATAGCCTTCCTCGATAAATGACTTTTCTAACACTGAAAGAATTTTTCAAATCTAACCAGTAGTACTTGATATTAGCGCGTTCAACCAAATAAACAAAGAAACCTTCCAACCTTATTTTTTTTTTATAGTGCACGACATAATGCCTGCACTGTGCCTGATGGTAAGCGCAGTACAATCCAAAAACAATGGCGACCACCGAGTGACACATGATACATCTCGCCGGTCGCCGCTGTCATGCCGGCCTGCGGAAAGCTGGACATGCACAGGCTGATACCGAAACGCGACCCGCAAAAGCGAATCACTATGACGAGTTTTTTCGCCATATACATGGTGGTTGCGACCCAGTCAAGTTGTAAAAAGTTGTAAAAAGTCGCCCTTGCCTCGTTCGTTATTCAG
>MU158739.1:222290-282146 GCA_015888305.1 Antheraea pernyi | reverse complement strand
AAAGCTTGACAAATGGGTGCCCCACGAACTCAATGATCGCCAGCGCGAAGTACGCGTCGAGACGTGCCTTGCACTGCTCAACAGACACACAAATGAAGAAATTTTGAACCGCATTGTTACCTGCGATGAAAAATGGATTCTGTTTGATAACCGCAAGCGCTCAGCAAGTTGATTGGATCCTGGTTCAGCACCTAAACAATGCCCTAAACGAAAACTTACCCCTAGAAAAGCGATGGTCACTGTTTGGTGGTCTAACGCCGGTGTGATTCATTCACAGCTTCTTACCAAACGAGGTGAGCATTACTGCAGATGTGTACTGTGAAGAACTGAACACAATAATGGAGAAGCTGGCACATCTCCAACCAGCACTGGTCAATCGCTCGTCTCCGCTGCTCCTGCACGACAATGCGTGACCTCATACTGCACAGCAGACGGTCTTCAAGTTGCAAGAACTGGGGTTCTCGGTCATCCGCCCTACTCACCAGACCTTGCGCCTACAGACTACTACTTTTTCCAGAATTTGGATAACTCCTTGGCGGGAAAAAAATCCAATACCCGAGAGGCAGTAAAAATTGCCTTTGAAGAATTTGTTGGCTTCCGTCCAGCTGATTTCTTTAAGAAGGGCATCAATAAACTGCTACTGCGTTGGCAAAGATGCATTGATTGCATGGGTAATTAATTCGATTAATACAAATAAAAAATACATGAAAAAAAATCGTTTAAATTTTTTCATACAAAACGGCATTTTCATGGGTAAAGACCTAATATCAATGTTTTATCGATTTTAATTAGGCATGTAGAGAAAAGGGTATTAGAATAATAAAACGTCAACGGTCAACTGGGCCATATTGTTATCCTATTCAAAGAATCGATAACAACGAATAGTCCGGTGAAGTTGTTAAGGCCCATAGCGTAGTCAGCCCAAAAAAAAATCGATAACAACGTATGCTCTTTCCGTGAACTTATTAATTTATGGAAAATAAAAATGATATTTTCTGTTGTCCGTACATGCAATAGCGAATATAGATAGAAATATTTTACGCTCGAGATACCAATAATAAAGCCACGGCCTTTCTCAAACTCTTTCTCTATGTGAACTAACCAACTGTTTCATTATCTTTAAGCAATTGATTTCATACTTAACATTGCGCAGCTAATAAAAGTAACCTAATTCTTGTTAATTTGGCAATCTATATATAAATATATTAGCATCTTGGTAATTAACTGAATGTGATAAATGTTGATTATTGCTATAACAATATTACTAATGAAACAATGCGTAACCCAACATTTGATTGACTACAAGACATTGCAGCAAAAACAATTAATTACTTATTATTCAGTTAATATGTCTCTATGTTTGCTTTGTCACATGTACGACGGAGTGTGTTCTGAGAAACTTTTTGATATGGTCCATTCATTACCGTTCCAAACTCGTATTACCCGCCACTAGAGCGCGTTTTTAGAGGTGGTAGAGCCACTCTGAAGCTATTACTGGCTTCAGCATGAATAGGTCGGCTCGCCCGGGGTAGTACCACCCTTTCACAGAAAACTGACTTGAGGTAACAGTGCTTGCATTGTTGCGTTTCGTTCGGTCAGTCAGAGCTCCGGATAACCTACCTTCCCCCCCCCCTCACCACCGGCCCTCCAAAGACGGGGTGGCAACGCACTTGCGACGCTTCTGGTGTTGCAAGTGTCTAGGCACGGTGGTGATCACTTAACATCAGGTGACCCACCTGCTCGTTTGTCTCCTATGATATAAAAAAGGTGGTTGCTCATCCACACACCTGAAAACCTAGCAAAATAAGGACAACCGTAAGGTTCTCTAGAACCTTCATTATGCGTACGCTAGCGTTGTGGAATGGGTTATCTGATTTTCCCCTAGAATTATAAAATGGGACTATTTAAAAAGCGATTCGAATATGCTCTTCAAGGTCAGCAACACAATAATGATGCCCTAGTGTTGCCGTTCTCTATAGACCACAGTAACCATTTTACATCAGATGGGCTATCTGTCTATTTGCTGCTCCTTGGCATTAAAAAAATGTTAAGCTCCCAAATGATAATTGAAATTTTAGAACTTCGTTATACGAATCACATCAATATGTAATTAATACTTGTGACCATTATTTCCATTGTTTTTTTTTATTTCTCTAATTTCAAAACATAATTAAATAAAAATCCTTTTTTTTAATATTTATTAATAAACAGACAGTAATACGATAATTTATACATTAACAAGTTAAATAACATTAACTAAAAAAAGAATTCTCAATGTACATACTAAATAAATCGGTTATGTATTCCTTATTAATGTTACTCCGCCATAGTAAAACTCTTAAGTACAGTTAGTGGGACTTCAAATACAGACGGGCTACTTGAGTCTTTACTTTGATATCATAAAATAGGCATTAAATAACGAGAGTAAACAAAAAATATCAGTATTTATTTCTTCGATAATATATCTATGGAGATTTTGAGAAAAGAGAATAAATGTTTCATAACATTCATTGCTCTTATATCCATGAGGCATTTTGTTGGTGCAAAGAAGGTCTTTTGAGATTCCACCCATAATTCTTCTCTTAACCTTTTGCTCATACCACATTGTTCTTAAATGTTGTGAAAGTTATCGAAATATATAATATAACATTTAATTACTACTAAGCCCTCATTCAACAGAATGCAACTTGAAAGATATAAACATAATATTAGACTGTTTATTAAACAACAACTTTGTTTAGACGTATATACTGTTCGTTCTTATTCTAATGGGAATGGATTAAAAGCATTGACAATTTCTACAACGCTCGCAAATCCTAGTACAAAGCACAGGGGCTCGCGTGCCGAGGTTGCGACATCGTGCCGCGCCCAACTAGTGATGTGCGTGCTATCGAACAGTATCGATGTAATGTAGATTGCGAGTACGCTTCCGCCTCTTCGTTAATTTGAAACGGTCTTGTTCCACAATACATTTCCTAGGTGATTTAAATTATTTTTACTATTACATCTTTTGGGTGTTTTGTAATCTTAATATAGATTTTGAAAGATTCTTTCGTCACGAAAGACGATAAGGGCGAATAAATTTTTACTATAAATATTTCAAACTAGCGGTCCTGGCAGACGTTGTCCCACCCTGATAATAAAAAAACCTTGATAAACTATATACCCAAAATCTTCCTCACGAATCACTTTAACTACTGGCGACCGTATGAAAATCCGTTCATTCGCTTTTGAGTCTATCGCAAACAGACCGACAGACGTGGCAAAATACTTTGTTTTATAATATGAAATGATGTCGACGGATTGAGTATATTATAATATCTGATCTTTATCAATGTTTTATTCCTTGGTTCAATGATTATAAGATCGATAAGGCTAACAGCTGACATTTATTAATTACATCTATAACTGTACACCTGTAAATTGTACATATTTAATCTATTTTATACTCTTAAGAATTTAGAAAAATATGCCGTTATATTTGAAAATCTAAGTAGGAGACACGCGTTGAAACATATTAAAATACGATACTTCTCAAATTACGTAAGTTAATTTAAACGAAATTAATTTCCGTACATTCACTATAATCCTGTTGTACTGAATATCGCATCATTAATTAGTACAACACTAAAGTGCTTAGCGATAGCACAATTAGATGTTTGCGCTTGCAACACTAGCGGCGCACGCGCGGACCGTGCCCCCAGTCCAAGTATTCGCTGAATAAAAAATAGTACACAACAATTTCCACAGCGTGTTCTAATTACAAATAATATATTATAATTTTATACATTTAATAGGATTTCTATATCCTATTACGTACATATTTTAGGCCTAGGCATCCTACAGAAAAAAGTCCAGATACATATCGCTAAAGTCCATTTATCAGACATTTTATTGCGTTAGAGATCTGCTACTAGTTTAAAAAAATATGTTAATTAATAATAAGAACTTCAGATGGGCAAAAATATATAGATTTAAAAAATATTTTCTTTTCATAGGTGACCCTTCTTTTTTATTTACGTGGGGAAATCCTTTATGGATACGCCACTCTCTCGGGGGAGAGAGTGGGTTATGTTCGACTCGCACGGACTAAAACCCCACGGTGTACCGTGCGCCGCATGGTAGGGGGCGGCCAGGGATCGAACCTGTTGTCTACCTGAGAAACCGCCCCTGCGGCAGCCTGGTGAGTGAACCCCAGGCTTCATCCTACTATAGAGAAACTACTGGGTACACAACCAGTCATCTCCCCTCGTCAGCCTCACCTGTGCAATGAGGAAATGGGTCCCCCGACCCATCTCCACAGATTCGGCTCGGTTCATAGGTGACCCTGATGCTGATATATAATTCCTTCTGCAACCAAGGCGGTTACATTCTCATTTGTTTAGTTTTTGCTCGCGTCTTCGTTCGTATTAATACAGGTTTGATCTATGCCTCAGGAACAATATTTTTTCTGGATAAATGGTACCCTATGTCTTTTTCTGTACTTCTGACACCGTGAATTTAAACTTGATAACTGGGTAAGTTGTTAAAGCGTCGAAGGGTGTCAAACAAGCAAACTCATATTAGCATCTATGATATTAGTTATGATTTGTATATTCTAAATAAAAAATGTCCATTGCATTGTGTTTGCTATAGCAACAGAATACAGTGGAAGTTATTTCGTACCCGCTTATTTCACTTTTAACGTCATAAAATATTTATATACTACCTGTTGTATCAAAAAATACACTAAAATATATTAATTAAAAAAGAATCACGTAAATCTGTTAGGTTATTTTCAAATGTTAATAAGAAAACAGTGCTTTTATAATTTATGTTTATAACTTCATAGTTATATGTTTAATTAAAAAAAAGTGTGTGTGTGTGTGTGTACTTATTTACACGCGTTAGAAGTTGGCGTAACAAGATAAAAAGCTTTTCAAATTTTTAATCTTTCGCTTTATTCTACGTATGTAGAAAAAACGACACAAACAATAGAAAAAGTTGACTATAGCTAACTTCACAGTGTCGGGTTTTCGTGAAGGTTTGCGCGCGCATCGTAATAACATCAGGGTGTCGGTTTTTCGTGACGGTGTGCGTGCGCACCGTGAAATTTACTATCATAATTTTTCCCTAACGCGCCAAAAGAAGTATAACTTCAAAAATGTCCACCTAAATTCTTAACCTAATGTATAATACAATAGTTAGATAATATAATCGGTACAATCGTCACCGTAATATATACGTCATGTTTCTTTCATATCGATAACATACGACTGTTTATTCGACTTTGAAGTAACGATATAATAAACGGACTACGATCCATCATTTGGCTGTCAAGACTGAGTACTTTATCGACTCAATTTCATTTACTTATATTTTTTTCGTTATATACATTATCCATTTAATAAATAAATATTAAAGGTTCATAATCACAAACAACGAACATAAACCGTCAAGTTTAGCAACGAATAAATCCATCTGATAAAATTATACATACTATATCTTATTATTTATATAATACTAGCAGATGCCCGCAACTTCGTCCGCGTTGAATACTTACTTTGGGCTAACGCTAACACACAGCGGAAGCTCTCAAAAGGTAAAAACACCCCGGTTTTGCTCTTCATTGGTGCTCCGCTCCTATTGGTTTTAGCGTGACGATATATAGCCTTCCTCGATAAATGACTTTTCTAACACTGAAAGAATTTTTCAAATCTAACCAGTAGTACTTGATATTAGCGCGTTCAACCAAATAAACAAAGAAACCTTCCAACCTTATTTTTTTTTTATAGTGCACGACATAATGCCTGCACTGTGCCTGATGGTAAGCGCAGTACAATCCAAAAACAATGGCGACCACCGAGTGACACATGATACATCTCGCCGGTCGCCGCTGTCATGCCGGCCTGCGGAAAGCTGGACATGCACAGGCTGATACCGAAACGCGACCCGCAAAAGCGAATCACTATGACGAGTTTTTTCGCCATATACATGGTGGTTGCGACCCAGTCAAGTTGTAAAAAGTTGTAAAAAGTCGCCCTTGCCTCGTTCGTTATTCAGTTAGCAGGATGCGCGAGGTTGGCTTGGATGTCTCAAGTCTTAGATGTTATTTGACACCCCTTACACCCCAAAAATTTTGTAAAATTTGTAATATTAGTATAAATATTATGATATACAAATCTATAAAAATAGTCTTATTTTTAATATTCAAATATATATAGCTTTATAGTAACCATATTCATTGATAAAGTCAAGGAATATTGGGAAATTAAACTCCAATACCTATAGTCATTAATTTCGTCAGTAAAAGTTATACAGCAGAATTTACGTGCAAAACTATCCTGGTGTAATTCACTCTCTCTATTCTCACATAGCTTAAACTTCGTTCCAATTATATTTTATTTATCTTTATTCATTACTATTACTTATCTATCCAACACTCGATATTTTTAATATATTAAACCTTTTGATTTATATAATTTATTTGAAAGCAACGATGGTTCTGGATAGCGTATTATGCTTAGTCCTGTGAAACTGTGATGGGCCGTCATGTCAGGTCAATAGCGTAGTCAGTTAGTTCGAAAGAAAACAGAAAGCGTATTATTACACCGCTTTGACCGACGTAGTTTCGAATCCTTGGAAATCAGCCTCGATGGAACCATAGTACGGTGGTAGTTTTTTTTTTTTTTTTTTATCGTAGCACGGCAAAGTGACTTTACTGTGCCTGATGGTGAGCACAGTATAATCTAAAAACAATGGCGACCACCGAGAGACACACTATCCCTCACCGGTCGCCGCTGTCATGCCGGCTTGCATAAATGTCTCTTCACGTTACGCTTGAAGGACCCCATATTATAGGAAGGAGGGAACACACTGGCCGGGAGATTGTTCCACAGCTTCACGGTACGGCAGAGATAAGAAGTTGCGAACTTTTTAGTTCGTGCCCAGATAGGATTTACCGTAAAACTATGGCTCCGGAGCCCAGCACGCGTGGTTCGGGTATGAAAAGGAGAGGAAGGTATTAAATTGAATAGCTCTTCAGAACACTCGCCATGATACAGACGGTAGAACACGCTCAGTGAGGCAATGTCTCTGCGCAACTGAAGCGGCTCTATAAATTGTGTAATGTCTGAATCATTAACAATGCGGACAGCCCGTCTCTGCAACCTGTCCAGGGTATCTAGTAGGTATTTGGCGGAACCGTCCCAGAGGTGCGAACAATACTCCACGCAAGGCCGAACTTGTGCCTTATAAAGGAGGTATAGCTGATCTGGCGTGAAAAACCGTCGCACCCTGTTCAGGATTCCGAGTCTCCGAGATGCAGTGGAGATGACGCTCCCGATGTAATCCCTGAGATTGAGGTCGCTGCGAATATCTATACCTAAGATATTGAGGCTGTCTCGCATTGCGAGCGAGACGTTCTGGAGAGCAGGAAGAGGAGTAAATGGAGATGTTTTGCAGGTAAACGCGCACACCTGTGTTTTGTTAGCATTAAACTCGACCAAATTGCTTGCTCCCCATGTTGATATGAGATGCAAGGACCGGTCGAGTTCAATCACAAGATCCTGCCGTCTCTTTTCTGTTTCCCCCCGACTGCAAGAAGGCTTGCTGTAATAGCACCCATGGATGGTGCTGTCATCTGCATAACAATGAATATGGCCTAAAGGCAACATATCATTGATATGCAGAAGAAACAGAGTAGGTGAAAGTACAGAGCCTTGGGGGACTCCAGCATTTACTGACATGAGCTGCGAATCACATCCATCGACAAGGACACGAATTCTGCGCTCATGTAGAAAGCCAGAGATCCATCTGCATAAATTGTCGGGGAGACCGTATGCCGGAAGCTTGGACAGAAGACCACGGTGCCAGACCCTATCAAAGGCTTTGGCAACATCGAGACTGATTGCCAAGGCCTCGCCGTGCTTGTCAATTGCCTCCCCCCAGCGGTGTAGTGCGTAGGCCAGAAGATCACCCGTTGATCGGTTTTGGCGAAAGCCATATTGCCGATCATTAATCAACGAGTGATCCTCGAGATAGCGGACAAGCTGGGTGTTGATGATCCGCTCCATTAACTTGCACAGCACTGAGGTTACGGCAATTGGGCGATAGTTATTGGGATCAGACCGATCCCCCTTCTTGGGAATCGGTTGCACGTTGGCCTCCCTCCAAGCCCAAGGCACGATACCAGAAAGATAAGACAGGCGGTATAGGCGCGTAAGTACTGGAGCCAACTCGGCTGCACATTTTTTTAGTACAACCGCTGGGATACCGTCCGGACCACTTGCCTTTCGGACATCGAGCGATCGCAGTTGTTTAAGAATGTCACGCTGCCTGAACTTTAATTCAGACATAGTGACACCGCAGCAAGGAATAGTGGGCGGTTGCGCTTTTCGATCGTCGAGCCGAGAATTAGCCGCAAAGAGATTAGCTAATAATGTAGCTTTCTCCTGCGGTTCGTAGGCCAGTGACCCATCAGAGTACCTCAACGGTGGCATTGTTGGATGACAAAAATTGGCTTGCACAGCTTTGGCCAGACTCCAGTAGCCTCGACTATTAGTCGGATGACTTACGAGTTCTAGACCTAAGCGTGCAACGCGCTGGGCATCCGCTCTAGTGTATGCCCTCTTACAGGCTTTGGTGGCAGAGTTATAGGCTGATTTGAGGAAGCTGATATTAGGATCCTTATTTGCGCGACCCTTGATCCATTCGCGATACGCGGCTTGCTTTTTGCTAACAGCATCGGCGCACTCGCGATTGTACCAAGGGCGTCCTTTGCGATTACCGCCGATCACGGAGGAAGGAATATAATATTCCATTGCAACTGCAATCTCGTCGGCAATTTGCATCAGCAATCGCTGAAGGGTCCTTCCCGTCAAAACAGCGTTGCCGCCAAGGAATGGAAGCGAAATAATCCCGCATTCCATCCCAATCTGCTGATGAATAGTGCCACACCTTGCGCTTAATTCTTACGCTGGGTGGAGGTGGAGCGCGTGGCACAGACGATATAACGAGGCAGTGATCCGATTTGCCCAGGGGGGCATCGACTGACACATCATACCCAGTTGGATGGCTCGTCAACAGAAGGTCCAGCAATGAGGGCGCATGACCTGTGACATCCGGAATCCGGGTGTGCTGGATTAGTAGTAGGGCTTTTTCTAAACTTTTCTGTGTAGCTACACCATCCTCAAGTTCAAATTTGTCACAAGGTAGGTGGTAGAGCCACGCTGAAGCTATTACTGGTTTCAGCATGAATGCGTCGGCTCGCCCGGGGTAGTACCATCCTCTCACAGAAACCCGACGTGAAGTAACAGTGTTTACATTATTGCGTTTCGTTCGGTCAGTGAGAATGCTGGAGGCCATCTCCCTTTTTCCTCGCTTCCCTCCCTCCCCCTCCTCCCCCTCCCTAAACTGTTTTTAGGCTGGCAACGCACTTGCGATACCCCTGGTGTTTCTAATGTCTATGGACGGCGGTGATCACTTCCCATAAGGAGACCCGCCTGTTCGTTTGCCACCTATTATATAAAAAAAATCACCTTTGTGAGTATTAGATGCATTAGTAATTCAGTAACCCTCTAGGTTTGGCTTGTTTACCATTTTAGACTGTATCGTCATTTAACATCAGGTGAAATGTTTGTGGTTGTGGTGGATGTTTATGTGGGTGATTGTGGAAAACACTAAAATCTGTATAGGATAAAAAAAGTGTGTGTGTACTTATGTACACACGTTAGAAGTTATACTTCTTTGGCGTAACAAGATAAAATAAATCTTTTCAAAATTTTTATCTTTCGCTTTATTCTACGTTTGTATAAAAAACGACACTAACAATAGAGAAGAGGTATTTAATACATGGAAAGTTCTAATACAAAGAAATACAAACAACAAATACAAAGAAACATAATGTTGACTATAGCTAACTTCAGTGCTTTTCGTGACGGTGTACGCGCGCATCGTAAAAATTTACTCTCATTTTTCCCTAACGCACCAAAAGAAGTATAACTTCAAAAATCGTTTATAATAATAATATATTTATTTTAATTACTGTTTCTAATTGTTGCGTTATAATTTGTATAGTAACTTATATTATTTAACTAGCTTCAGCTCGCGACTTCGTCTACGTGGAACCGTATGTAAATAACGGTGATCAATAAAGTGATCGGAATGTATTAAGTCCATTTACTTATCAATTTACTTTCGTATTTACGCCGCGTCGTCATTAAAATTACAATAACTTTTAATAGAGTGGACCGATTTTTATGAAACAAAGACTAAGTTATTCTCGAAGATATGCTTTATTTTCTTAGTGAACTCAGTACTTTAACAGTGATGCGTGTTCATACAAATAGACAGACAGATATTTCTAATAATTAGTGAAATTTATTATATTAATTATTCCTAGACACTTGCAAGATGTCTGTTTACGAAAACCGAAAAAGTACATACATGATATTTTTTTTTCTCGAACTGACTACGCTATAGACCCGGCAGGGTCTTCACAGCTTCACCCGACCGCACGATATATTTACATACTTCTTATATGTATAGATAATATAATTACAACAACTCCACAATCCTTCGTAATATAAATTAAGTCATAAACTAATCGTGGTAAATATTATATACAATAGATAAAATCTCGTAAGGATCTGTCAGACCGGTTACAGATATCTTATCGACTCAAACACTTGTCTAACAAGAACATTAGTATTGTTTTATATATTTTTTTTCCGCGCTCAAAAGGCATTATCCTTGATAAAACCCAGATTCATGTATCCGCATGTCATACGTGTTTATGACACGATCATTGGTCAGTTGATAATTAAAACGGATGTCGTACGTAAAATTATTATTTCTGATTTATCTACAAGCCGGTGGGTGGAGGTTTTATGTCGGTAGACAATTATAACCCACCTAGTACCTTAGTTTGATGGCCATATTTTTTATAACAATACTAACACACGCATTTGTTATTATTTGTTGTAATTACTATTGTGTTTTAATATGCTAATGCTATCATGGCTCAACGGTTAGTGTATTCAGACACCGAGGTAATTGACCGTAGCTTCGAATGCTTTCGATGAAGCAAACCATCCGACGAAGCCCTAACTTAGTAGTAGGGCTTTTTATAAACCCACCTAGCTAGCTACCACCCTCATTGAATATCTGTCGCCAAGCATTTTGGGTGTGTTCTGGAACCAGTACTTCAGATCGCATCGTCTTTTAACAGCCGGATTTTTCTAGTCCGATGAAGCTGTGAAGGCCCGTCAGGCCAATAGCGTAGTTTTGTAGGTGGTAGAGCCAAGCTGAAGCTATTACTGGTTTCAGCATGAATGGGTCGGCTCGTCCGGAGTGGTACCACCCTCTCACAGAAAGCCGATGTGAAGTAACAGTGCTTGCATTGTTGCATTTCGTTCAGTCAGGGAAAGCGCCCTACTTCCTTCCCCAAACACAGGCTGGCAACGCACTTGCGACTCCCCTGGTATTGCTAGTGTCTATGGACGGTGGCGATCACTTAACGTCAGGTAACCACCATTTGCCTACTATGATGTGTGATTGTGGTCAAGCGCTAAAACCTACAAAATATTAAAAAAGTTGAATGAGTAGGTACTAAATTGATATTGTATATATTTTTATGGCAATCGGTTAAATAATAAGTACAGAACTGATTTTTGGTAATAGTTGGCAAACAAACAGGTGGACCAGGGGAGTCGCAAGTGCGTTGCCAGTCTGTATTGGGGGGGCGGAAGGGGAGGGGAGGTGGGTCTCCGGCTCTCTCACTGACCGAACGAAACGCAACAATGCAAATACTGTTACTTTACGTCGGTTTTCTATGAGAGGGTGGTAGTACCCCGGGCGAGCGGACCCATTCATACTGAAACCAGTAATAGCTTCAGCGTGGCTCTACCACCTACAAAATTTGTTGAAGCGCTACCCAGTGGTGAGTTATTGTAAAATGATAAAATGCTTAATTAAATAACTTAAATGCACCGGCTTCTATACAGATGTTACCAACTTCTACCTTATTCGTGAAGATAAACACATATCGAAAAAAAAAAAAATAGTGCGTGGAGTCCCACCGCGCGGAAGAAGTGAAACTTCGTAATGTGGAAATGAAAATAGGAAGGGGTAGAAATAGATTTTTAGTGAAATCATATTGTTTCTTTAAGACAAACTTTATTAACATTGCTTACAATTCACAATTGACCGCATCTTTTAATTATCATTTTCGAGTGGAGAAATATCCAAATCTATAACATTTACAGTGATAACTAAAGTAAGATACGGAATGTTTGATTATTTTTCTCGCTCTGTCTCTTTCTATTCCCCCTCCCCAAGAGCGTTTAACGCAACACTGCTTTCATACCCCCTCCATGGTAGCGTTAAACGTTTAACGCAACCATGTTGGAAGTCGCATTAGAAGTTTCACTTAAAAGAATATGTATACTCTTTATTTATGTTATAAAATATCAGATTGAAATGAAATATACTGGACTTTAAGTGCTTAATTTAGTATATAACTATTTATAACTGACCTCAAAAAAATATTATGGCAATTTTTTCTCATTGAATAATTCTTAGTAAGTTATTGCCTTTGGCAACGAATTCATCTGATGCTAAATTATTATGTCTTATGGTAGCAAGTACGCTAAGACTAATAACTTTCTAGTGTGCACCTATAGATGCTTTTTAACCTAAGGGATGTAGTTACCCAAACAGGCATTAGGAAAATTCTTAAGACCATGCAAAAATGTATCATCAATGATTAATAACAGTTGTTACTCCTACGGAATGGATGAAATTCTAAGTATAGCTGTCATATTGCCAACCACACCCTGCGGACTAAAACACATTTACACGAGCACTACTTCTTGGTAGCAGGAATAGATGTGGTGCTTTCTTATTCGGATCTTACAAAGGTTCTCTTGCTTTCAAGACTAACACGAGAACCTGCCTTGAGCTTTCACTTTTCAGTATTCCTCACGATCTTCATTCATCTTAAACTAACTGTACTATTATTTCAATTTAGTGATTAAATTATAATCTAACTTATAAAAATACTACTATTTGTTAAAACAGTTTCTGCACTATGGATGGACTTAACAAACAAATGATTGACGGCCACAAAATACAAGTATACGTGATACATGATTTAAATCTGAACGTGTTTATAACTGTAAATACTCGAATTAAAGAAACCTTATGTCGTAAATACTTGCCGAAATATAAATAGGGGTAGACTCATAGAATACTGAACTCCTCGCAGGTTTGTTACTCTATGGGTAGACAGAAAATATCATATCGTCAGTTTAATAATTCGATCAACATAACACTTGAATTTCTATGATTTTTCGATTTAAATTAATTGATATATATAAAAAAAAATCCAAAAAAAAATAAACCGCCTTCGATGTGAAACACAAATAAGGCACTAAAAAGCGAAAAATAACTGAATTATTTATATACTGAATTATATATAATTACCTGCAACAAATTTGAAATTTAGGTTGGCATCGACTTCAAATATATTATTCGGTAGCGCGAATATCAATATTTTTTATTTCATTTGGTTAATTTAATAATTCAGTTATTTTTCGCTTTTTAGTGTCTTATTTGTGTTTCACATCGAAGGCGGTTTATTTTTTTTTGGAAAAAAATTATATTTCTCCATTTTTAGCGTCCATAAATATATCTGGTTTCTAATGGGTATAATAAATCGGTTCCAAATTCACGAAAATACGTAAATATGAAGTGGATGAAAATCAAATAAACGATTTTTCACCCCTTTAGGGGTTGAATATTTTCTTCAAATTTATATGGGACCACCTCTGAATATAATAGATTCAAATAAAAAAAGAATCATTAAAACCGGTTCATAATTGACAGAGATGTCGATTAACATACATAAAAAAAAATACACACAACCGAACGTAGTAACCTCCTCCTTTTTCGAAGTCGGTTAAAAACCTTGCTGATATCGCTCGCCTCTTCAATCATCAAATAAAGACGAACCCATAGTCAAAATTGTATAAATAGTAAATATACGAATTTATCTTCACCCCAATTAATTCTACCTCTTACTAAATAATACCTAAAGGCTAGCCATAATGGGTTACCTCCCAAAAGGCCTGAGTTAGAGCACTTTGTATGGCGGAACATAGTTGGACGAGCACAGCCAGTTTGCGGACAGAAATATATAGGTCATTTTGCTCCTACACTCTACAGTCGAAACTAACCCAGGCTTTCCTTCTCTAACTACATATTTACAATCACCTATATAAATAAAAATAATGTGCCAAATGTATGTTAGCGTGTCATTTCAGAAAAGTTGCACCTTAAATAAGTCTTTTGACGTTTTTGTAATTATCAGAACAATGTTTTTATGAAAGAAAATATAAAAAAAATGTATAAATCATATAAATTTGTGCCAAAAAATCTCCATATAAAAATGAATGATGTGAATTAAGTGAATGATAACGGTACTATAAAGCTTGTTTAATTTTTTTTCTTTAGTTAGCCACTCATCTCTTAGGCAGGTCGAGGAGGTGAGATATTATAGTCTATTTTATTCTGTACTAGTACTATACTGGTAGTTGCTTATCATCATCATCATCAGCCTGTAAGAGATCCACTGAAGGGTCATAGGCCTCTTCCCAAAGGAAGGTACGGGCGTAATCACTACGCCACCCACGACGTAGTGGTGATTTCAAACTCTGAGAAATCCACAGTTCTATATTTTTGCCACATACAGTAAGTACAACAAGAACATATTTCAGATTCAGGTTTCCTCACGCTGTTCTCCTTCATCGTTAGCCAATAGTGTTACCAATTTAAATTAGTAAATGTATGCGAATTCCGAAAAATTCGTTGGTACATGCCGGGGTTCGAACATCGGACATCGAAATAATATTCCACCGGTCAAACTACTAACCCATGACTTATACTTAACTCTTATTGCCAGGTTAGTCTGCTTCGTTTATTCGTGTATTTTAGATATATATATTAACTTTAAAGACAACAGCTGTGGTAGTTACTACATTTTTATTACAAAACAAACATTAAAAAAAAAATACAGTCGAATTAATAACCTCCTCCTTTTTTTGAAGTCAGTTAAATAGGTAATTCTACACCTGTGCGAAGCCGAAATCTCCTAGTTTATAATCAATAAACAAGTGAGTGGACTGGAAGTTTTGTACTAATTATCAATTATGACACTACCTAGTACATTATGTTGATGGTCGTTCCAGAAGGTTCCGAGAAAAACCACAATTTAAAATCATAAGTATAATTGACGTTAAATAATTGTCCTGTCAAATGAATTAAATGGTTGCAAGACTCCGCATTGCAATGTTTGTTTTAATGTGTTGAACATATTTTGTACGTTGATTGGACTGGAAAAAATAACACGTATCCGAACTTATTGTCAGTGACGAGTTTATATGGATTCAAGTTGACGTATCGAGGAAACATTTTCTTGCTGAAGTAATTTTGTGGATATTTTTCTATTTTTGTATGTAATATTCTTTATATATATTCAATTTGTAAGTTTTACAGCTTTTACGATAAAAAAATTTGATAATTTTTTTTGCCCGTTCTAGGTAGTTTTTATTTCGCTCTACAGATGAATATTGGAATGTTCTCCAAATGAAATCGTTTAACAATATATTGTTCAAAACGAATTCCAATATCAGCACTAATATCACAAAAACTGGAAGTAACTGTTTATTTGTTTGTTATGTTTCACGGCTAGATTTCTGAAACGATCGCAATGGAATATGCTACAGGAGTAGCTAAAGACCTGGAGCAGAACATATAATACTTTTTAGAAGAAAAAAAATAGCCCAACGAAGCGCAACGAGGTCAGCTAGTTTTAAATAATCTACTTCTCCGCTATAGCAATTATTATAAGCTTTATTAATTTTATTATTACATTTAAACTTATAGATTAATTTATTCCAAACCTTTTTGCAGATTAATTTCAGCTTAACTCGAGACAGAGCTGTCATGAAAATAAATTCTCTAATAACATCAATAGGTGTAATTAATTCAAAATCAATAATGCATTTTATAGATTTGATAGTTGTGTCCACGGACTCGCTCGTGTTAACTAAGGGATTATTGTACAGTTGTATTTCTGATAAAGCTTTTTAAATATCAAAAACGGTACGTTTTATATCTAAATATTGGTTATAGAACCTTTCTGTACACAATATATTTTATCTAAATAATTGGACCAGAATCGATGTTGTAAGGACTGGTATATTTGTAACTGAAGACGAAATTATTTCGAAGTTCGAAGGTCGGTTAAGATTCATTCTTTGAATATCAAATATATTACTTTTAGTTTACTTTGATATATAAAAGTGGCCACTGAGATTACAGTATAAAGGTTACGTTAGATTTTTTAATAATTTCTATTCTAATCAAGCGTTCTCGTTTCAAGCATTTAACTTGATTAGTATTTATTACATGAGACAAAATATAGCAAAATATTTTAATATTTTTTCCATGTACTACCATGAACCATCCTTAATAAAACGTATATTATACAAAAATATAAAGAATAACTGTGTTATTTAAAAAAATAATCATGTGAACCAATTCAGTTGTTTTCGAATCATAACCGCACTAACGAGACTAAGAAAGACGTTGGGTTCCTTATATAGGACTTCTTATATAGTTTTATTAAATGAATGCGGAACCGAAAGAAATCAACTCTCTTACATTGTTTCGACTTGGCATCACAATGCTAAAACATTTCAAGTTCACATTCTCCGGTTACCGTCTGAAAAAGTCACCGAAAAGATAATGAAGTTCTTAACGATGGTGACCGGACAGAGAGAAAGATTTATTGCTTCAGTAATGACCTACGTATTTTTATTAAGTACAAAATGCATGTCTTGCTATAATTACATAAAGCGAGTTTCTTGCGAAATGCATAAAACCGAGTGCAACAGATAATTCATCTGACTGTAATTGGGAGCGAAGTTATCATACAACCCTGATTACATTAATATAAATAACTAGTCTATACCCGCGACTTCGCGTGGAATAGTTACTTAGGGCCAACGCTAACACGCAGCGGAAGGTCTCAAGACGAAAAAATCCCGATTTTGAAACATTCTTCATTGGTGCTCCGCTCCTATTTATCGTAGCGTGATGGTATATAACCTATAACCTTCCTCGATAAATGAGCTATATAACAAGGAAATAATTTTTCAAATCGGACCAATAGTTCCTTTTTTTTTTTTTTTTTTACGTGGGGAAATCCCTTATGGATACGTCACCCTCCCGGGGGAGAGGGTGGGTTATGTCCGAGTCGCACGGACTAAAACCCCACGGTGTACCGACAGACCGTTTTGTGGGGGCGGCAAGGGATCGTTCGCGCTAATCAACCTTGTATAGCCGCCCCCACGGTCCGCCCGGCGGAAGATGGCCACCGGGCTTCCTACCTATAGAGGGACAGACTGGGTACACACCGGCTGCCCCCCCTCGTCCGCTGGACCTGTGCAATGAGGAGATGGGCCCCCCGGCCCATCCCCTCAGGTCCGGCTACGGTGGCAGGAGGAGTTGGGCGAAGCGCCTTCTCCTCCTGCCTGTCCTCCTTTGGCGGAGACGGCCACTTTCAGGGTCTGCCTCTCGGGCCCTCTCCGCCTCCTCCTTCTGCGAGACGACCTCCTCGCAGAAGGAGGCCATCGTTCGCCAAGCCTGTTCGCTGCCGAGCATGGCCGAAACCACGCTCGGCAGCGATAAGTCCGTTCCCACGGCCGCCGCCAGGATGCGGCGCTGCTCCCCCCACGCAGCACACTCAGACAGCGTGTGCTGCGCGGTATCTTCCTCAGCGCCGCACTCGTGGCAGGCGGCCGTCGGCTCCCTGCGTGCGATCCGGTGCAGGTACCACCCGAAACAACCGTGTCCGGTGAGTACCTGCACCAGTCGGAACGTCAGGGAGCCCCACTCCCTGGACCTGAGATTACCCCCTACAACTTCACAACGTCACAAATTCACAAACTTTACCTCCCTATTACATATATTAGTATAGATAGTATAGATATATTACATACAAGTGAGCGACTACGACTTTATTCACATTTGTAATAACATAAAAATATTTATAACAATAAAATTAGCCGTAGGCCGGTGAAGCTGTTAAGACCTTGACAGGCGAATAACGTAGTCAGTTCGAAAAAAAAAAATCAGTAATTCTAGAGATTATCTTGAACAAATAAAACGTGTCCGCTTTTAATAATAGTATCCATTAATCAATAATAATTAGATTAAGTTTCAATTAAATTTATTCCAATAAAAAAAATTGTTTTTGTATGTGTCAGACACTTTAATAATTTATTGTTGTTAATATTAAAACTTAACAAATCACCATACTCTCTATATTGTTAATTTGTAAAATGTATTCTATCAATAGTCTCAAATTGACAGAGACAATAATTCTCCTGCATGCAGAAAACTATTCTAATTATCCTTTCTATCGATAATGGAGTGACAACTAGCATAAAATTTTCAAACGTTTCTAGACTACATGTAAAAATATAGGCCAATTTAAGTATACCGTAGTGGGGCATAAATTCGTGACCACCAAAACTTGAGTACACATCTAACCGCTAGACGCAACAGGTGGTCCTAATAACCGTTCAATTTCTTTTCAATCGAAATATATGCAAAACATAATTCAAGCCAATACGTTTTAAAATGGACTGATTTTAATAGTCAATAGTTTTTGTCAAACCTTTATACATTTTTGCTTATAATCTTTTAGTTAATTATTTTTTTTTTTTTCGGATTATTGTACTGTCATCGACCTTTGACAGGTGTGCAAAGTTTGAATTAAATCTGATCGTTCAAAGTAGGACAAGATCGAGCTCAAAGGGGTCGGTTACAAACATACATACAGGTGAAGCTAATAAAAGCGTGATAAAAAGCAAAAGTATGATTTTTTGTTTTATAACATTCAAAGTTCCTGTAGCCATGATAGGAACCACTTACACATGCAGTAAAATAACAAAAAATGTTTTCTCTTCTCTAATTTGAATAAAAAAGAGAACAGTATCAACGGTCGCACTCAGTAGAAGTCACATGACCGCGCTATGACATTTCTAAAGAGCGGCTAATAAGGCACATTTCTCGTATAGGGTGCATTCGCGATTGTGCAAAACGGGACAGTGGCGCCTCGCAGAGGGAAGCACAATGGAAGTTGTGTCAAGATAATTTAGCGCGGGATTACATGGATTATAAACGTGAACGTCTGAATATAAAAAAAAAACTTTCACATAATTTAATACATATTTCGCTTTAACACTACATGTGTATCCGGGTAATCCCGGTAAATAATATACAAAATCAATACCATTTTTTTTTCTTCTTTTCTGCAGACTCTCGGTCCGCACCATTTTTTTGCTATCGTTTTATTTAATGTATAAGTTAAAAATCGTTTTTATGAGAATCTATTGGGAAGTTTTTATATATATATATATAGTTAAATTGAAATTAGATGCATAATTACCATTACTTCTAACAAAAATACGCTATGAAACAAACATTGTTTAAAAAAATATGATTTGTTATCATCCACCTCCGGTGCCACTACGTCACATTCAAGAAGCAAGACACGACCGGAACATTGACATTAGCGCCACCATATTATAGATGCACATTGATACTAGAGAGAGAGAGACCATATTAAAAATACACAAATAAGAATTGATATTATTTATTACTTGCATAACATTCGTTTGTTGGTTATTAGGGACCAGGAATATGCGAAAAATAAATAAAAAGCGTGGAAGCGGTTGATGGCCTTGCCTATAAATAAATAAAATAACAAGAACCCCAAATAAAAGCGTGAATTGACCTGCAACTCAACACCTCGTATGGAGCAGCGGCATCCCAGGCAAAATGTGCGGTGGTTGCGGATTGTTCTACAGCTTTGAGCGGGTGCAGCGGTGCCGATGATGTGAGATATTATATAACTTTGAAGTCACAGGAAAAAACTTAAAACGTTAAAGCACAATGCTTCGACGGCGGCGCGGCGGTATGAAGCGAACTGTGATGAAAAAACAAATCGGTGTGGTGCGTAAAATTTTTAAATTGTTCCATTTTACTTCTTATTCAAATTATTTTTCTTTGTTGATAATTTTGACACCCAGGAACGTCCTTTATAGCGCCTGAATGCTCCGTACTCGACCAATGAGGTACAGACCAGAAACACATCTCATTATTTGGAGCGCAGCTATTAAATTTATTTATAAGAAGCCAACCAGTTGTCATTATTTTTGTGTCACTTAAATTATTTTGCATAGTTATGAATAAATAGTAATTGCGTTGACTTCCATAGTTCGGCCTATAAAAGGCAAGATGTCGCCAATCTACATGTAGAAACACATTAGTAAGCACATTAGAGATACATAAATAAGAATAATTTTATAAAATTGTTGTATACCTCAAATAACATTAATTTGTTCATTATTTATTATTCGTGTGTTGCTTAAATTATTTTGCGGAATTATGTGTAAATAATAATTGCTTTGACTTACAAACATCGGCCATTAAAAGCCAAGATGTCGGTGATATTTACGCATTATTATGTATAAAGTATTGTAAGGCAAAGCTCTGCCCAAATAAATAGTGACAGTATCTACGGAAGTTTTTATTGGCATTCCAGATCTCATCGACACTATACGTGATTATTGTAATAGATTACTATTATATATATATATATTTATTAAAATTATGTATCTCTCACAGCCATGTAAACTGCATCTAAAATGTAAGTGGGCAGTATTACGACTGCACGTAACGATAACGTCGCCAGATGTAGAGTCAGTACGTGAAGCAAGAACTGACTGAGACCGTGTTACAAATGTAGCCTGGTCACTCTACTATCTGTTTATACGAATCTCTTGTCACTGCCATAAATATTTCATTACTGTAGAATTCCTTATTTATATTTATTCGAATGTAATATCGATGGAAAATATGAAAATTATGGATAACTGTAAAACAATGTCAATAAACATATTATACTTGATATGGTAATCTCTGGTATATGGTATATTATAGTATGTATGGTATAGTACATTATTAGAATATGTAGAAATTAGAAGGTAAAGTACATTATTAATTACAGGTACACTTATTAGACAGAGATTTGATTATCCTTAAAAGAAAAAAAAACAACAGGTGTTACAAATGTTAGGGCCATCCACAAAATACGTCACACGAATGTCATTTTTTTTTAAATCCCTCATCCATTCTACTCATAAATGGTCACGTTTAAGTGACCCTTCTTCTGTAGTCACATATTTGGATAAATTGTTAAATTAAAACAATTCTTACCTTACAAGATGCGGCCATTACACCTTGTTGAACTTTGATTTAAACAGGCCCCAACATTTGACGTAATTTATGGATGGCTCACAATTCTAATATTGATTATTTTTTTCCACTGAATTGCAGTTATTTGTGATTAAATAGATAATAAACTTTCTCCTAAACAAATGCAAGAACAAATAGACAAGAATGTAAAAAAAATGTTTTTGTTATAGGCACCATATAAGATTTTCAATCTCATTTAGAAATTTATATATTAATACCGGTCCCGGCGGACGTTATACTGCCTTGATAATAAAAATAAAATCTAAAAATCCACCGAAGCGCCATCTACCGTGGCTAATCTAAACCATTCTCAGATCCACTTGAACACGTACACAAAATTTCATCAAAATAAGTCCAGCCGTTTAGGAGGAGTTCAGTGACATACACACGTACAGAAGAAATGTATATATAAAGATAAATAAATATATATTATAAACAAATAATTAAAATATTTTTCTTAGTGTGGATAGAATTCCAAAGCTCAATCAAAATATTGAAATCGATATAATTTACAAACTGAACATATAATTTTGACTTGTCTCTATTTTTACAATTATTACATTTAATTCTTCTATAAGAATTATTACATTTAATTCTTCTATAAGAATTATGCCATTTAATTCTTCTATAAGAATTATTACATTTAATTCTTCTATAAGATTTATTACATTATTTCTTCTATAAGAATTATGCCATTTAATTCTTCTATAAGAATTATTACATTTAATTCTTCTATAAGATTTATTACATTATTTCTTCTATAAGAATTATGCCATTTAATTCTTCCATAAGAATTTAATTCTCCTATACGAATATTACATTTAATTCTCCAATAACTCTTATACTATAAATCACTACTTACCAGATAACTCTTACAACTGTAGAAAAAAATATCAAGTTATAACTCGAGAAGTATGAAATACCAATTACATCAATTAATACAGAAAAGATATCCAATTATAACCCATTTAATATTTATCAGTGTTAAATTGAAAGGGTTTGTAAAAAAATATCATATTACCATCGTTTCGATTCGGTAAAACTCATTAGTTCTGTCCATAACAACATTCATATTATACATTGATCAATTTTGCGACCGACCGCTATAAACCGAGTTGAGAATAATAAATCTTAATAGGTACTTATCGATTAATTTAATCAGTATAGTTCCGCTGAGAATGATGAACGTAAATCCGTATCGTGGGTGCGCCACTTCTTTATGCTAGACAATGAGGCGTGTCACGGACCAAACTCAATCGCCCACTTGATCAGCCACTATTCCACTTAGGGCTGTCAAGGGAGATAATTCAAGAAAGTTAACTTTTCAAGTACTTTAGGCGCGTTGAGCGGTATTTTTGGCAGGAGATAAATATATAATTTCGCGTCATGATATGCTACATAAGCATGACCGGCCGTATTGCGATTGCGCGGCTTGCGCCACACTAGCGACACGTGGTATAGAGGTCAGAGTACATGTAATATTGATATTTCATAACTCATCATACGTTTAATTGGTTAATAGACTTTATAAAAATGTATATAATTATTGCTCCGAGAGCCAATAGATATGAAAACCATACTAAAGTTAATAATTCCAACTTAATAATCACACTATAATTAATATGAAAATACCAAAGAGAACACGTGTATCTCATTGTTTTGAGTTGTCATTTCTGTCGACAGGCCCTGTGACTGCCTTAACTTTTTTTATGTTATGAAATAGCCAATTGATAGTCTTCCATACTAGTAATATAAGAACACTGCAGACACACTCACACACAAGCACGCGAATGCACTATAACAAATTGCAGTCTATGCATTTCTAGTCCATACGGAGGGCGTCGACATCTCTTGTTCCTTATTATTACCTTTTGTTACGATTGTCATATTTGGCTTCCTCTGGATAAATGATCATTTTTGTGGAAAGTAAGCTCTAGCAATAATTATTTAATTATTAGGTACAAGCAAACCACTTAGGTCGTGGTGGTCAAGTGATTTGACCGACGAAATATGAATTCGTCATCCGAAGGTTCGAATCCTGGCATGTACGTAAAAAATATCGGAAATCCCTTGCATTTATTCATTTTAACTTATAACACTTTCGACTAACGGTGAAGGAAAACATCGTGAGGAAACCTGAACCTAAGAAATATTTTTGTTGTACCACTACCGTATGATTATAGAACTATGAATTTCCCGGAGTTTGAAATCGCCAATACTACATGGGTAGAGTTAAGTATAAGTAATGGGTTAGTGGTTTGACCGGTGGAATATTATTTCGATGTCCGATGTTCGAACCCCGGCATGTACCAACGAATTTTTCGGAATTCGCGTACATTTACTAATTTAAATTGGCAACACTATTGGCTGACGGTAAAGGAGAACATCGTGAGGAAACCTGAACCTGAAATATGTTCTTGTTGTACTTACTGTATGTGGCAAAAATATAGAACTGTGGATTTCTCAGAGTTTGAAATCACCACTACGTCGTGGGCTGGCGTGGTGATTACGCCCGTACCATCCTTCGGAAAGAGGCCTATGACGGCTATAACCCTGCAGGGGATCTAATATAGGCTGACGTCATTATGATTTTATCCTACTAACATTATATAGATACTGCATTAGACATGCATGTATAACCAATATCAGTAATACCGCACTACTGATGCGAGCTATATTACCGCCCGCGCCCTAAGGGAAAAGAGAGTATCGCAGTAAAATACAAATCGGAGGAAAATCGAAAAACCTACGCCTGAAGTACGTCTAACTTTTGAAGCTATACTTCTTCTGGCGCGACTGTGAAAAACAATAAGAATGAATTTTTACGATACGCATGCACACCGACACCTAAAAGCGACACCATGAAGTTGGTTGCAAATTGTCTGTGCAGTTTTCCTGAGAACTGATAACTATATCCAAGTTATTAATTCAAGTATATATGAATCTACAACACGTATTCTGTAACAGTGGAGATAAAAAGAAATTTATGTGTATTTGAGACTCGTAATGAAAGTGTTTTTTTAATATTATAAACTTTTTAAGTGAGTTTATAGATTTGTGTAACTGTCGAAATGTATTCTTTTTATTTCTTTGTATTTTTAACTATTATTATTTGATAAATAGTTTATTTTACTTATTTTCGTTATCGTACTTGGTTCTGTATACAGATATATAGAAAATTAATTTTCTAGCCTTTTATAGCTAATAATATATAATTAAATAAAACGTTCTCAATTATATTTAATGTATTTTTAATGTAATTAGATGAACCAAAGAATACTATTAAATATACCTTTTTGCCTGATGCCAAATATATATAATATAAAACTTAATATAGCAAGAAAACAGCGTATGCCCTTTTTTTGGACGGCCATATTATTTGACTATTTAAGATTAAATTAGACTAGACTAGTCTTTAAGATTGCGTTGGAATTCCTTGAAAGAGATTGTGCAAATCACACCCTTCCAATCGAAACTAATAAATGCTCCGAATAACCATTACCAATGATTATAAAATTGAAGATGTGTTTATGTTATCCATCTGTATATTGCATCTGTATATCCAAAAATGCATTACCAACAGTTTTCGTAGGATAAAATAAGTAATATATGTCAACCTATAATATTTAGCCTTCTGCAAATATAGGGTCTGCATATTTGTAAATAAATATTACTTTTTTTTCATAATACAAATTTGATATATTTAATACTTTACACGCTCGTAATACCGTTATGCTGAATTAGTAGGTTTTAAAAGTGAATCGAATGAAGTTAATTATTTGGCATGCCTTATGTTATCTTTGTAAAATGTAAAGATAAATAGAACTTTTTAATATCGCTTTACTAAAGTATTCTGGAAAATCCCGCACTAACCGGAAAATGCAATAACGTCGATTGTGTGTGACAACCCTAATTATAGGGTAACAACGGTGGGTGCCGGCACTGCAGGTGAACGGCCGTTCGATAATGAGTATAATTGCCTTATCGTTTGTCCTTGTTGCGTCCTTGCTTTCACTGATAACGGTACACCGAGGTTCCTTTTTATATAATAAGTAATTATAATTTGAAAGGTCAACCATTGTGACCCTTGATCTAGTGAACTGAATTTTGACATTAACTCTGAGGATCAATTATCAGATTTTTATTACATATTACCAACGTAATGAATTAAAGAACCGGCCGAAAAGTTACTTTATCGATTTTATATTTCTTTTTATGCAATTATCAAAATGGCCTGACGTAATATTTAATGTACATTGAGGGCAAAATAATTGTTCATTTTTAAACTAAAGACTGATTCATTGATAGCGTGTTTGAATACCGGGTTGAACGAAGTTGGTTCGAATTCTACAAAGAACCTGAACTTTGGGTACAAGAAACATTGTAATCAAAACATAGTATGACGCTAGTTTATTGTTAATAATCTACCCAGTTGGCTATTATCCTCGTATTGGGAATCTTTCGCCATCTACTGGTGTTTTCCAGTATATATAGGTTTATCATATTGTCTTCTTAAACCACATAAAGCATTAAAACCAGGAAAAATTGTTCTTAATCGCTAAACTTAGAGAATTAAAATATTTTTTTATTAGAGCGGTTTGCTATGTGGTCTAAGAAACATTGATTACAACAATGTATATTTGAAGTAAACATGTTGATGTTAAAAATAGTAAAGAAGTAAAATAAATTAAATATATTAGAGCATCTTGGTTGAGACAAAGCCAATCTGTACTTAAGGTCGTTTTAACCCATTGTTAAGAGGTACAAGACCCACAACTTTTAGAGGCGTAAACTAGCATAGGAAAGCTACAATTTACACATCGTTTCAGTAATTAAGAAAAGTGTAATTAAAAATATTGCAAAACCAAAAGTTTTGCACTAAACGTTGTAAATTATTACTATTGTCACTTAAAAAAACATCTTTTTTATTTTTAGAGAGGGCATAGTGTAGGTTAGTTTGACAACTACAGGTTTATGCAATTTGGTTATTCTTTTCCTGTTACTTTACTTTCTTCCTGTATTACTCTGAAACTTAATTGAAGACTGTATAAAACTTGTATATACCTGTATATGTATAAAAGTGTATAAAACAAAAAGGGAAATCAATCAATCAATACATGGTGGTTGCGACCCAGTCAGACTGTATAACCCTACCACCCCGCTTTCGCCATTGCCTCGTTCGTTGTTCAGCAGGGTGCACCACGTGCAGGTGAGGTTGGCTTGGGTGTCTCAAGTCTTATGATGTTATTCGATACCCCTTACACCACAAAATATATATAAGAGTAGTGGAAGACCGAAGAAACTATAGATTGATTATTTAATATGAATATTTAAATGACAGATGAAATAGAGCATTAGGTAAGGAAAACACTTTGAATCCATTTACTTAGATGAGTTGAAATTAAGAGGACGGTAATGACTTCAATTTTTATAATTTGAGTTGGCCATATCAATAATCATTAGATATCCATTCAAACGTAAAATCCTTATTAGATATAACAATGTCTAAATCAAGTTGTATAAATACAGTTTACCATAAGGAATAAGACACAGGTGAATATATTGTAATGTTTTTATTTATCAATGCATTACAAGGATGAAATTTAAAAAAAAAAGTACATGTTACGTGTCCTTAGAATAAGACGCGATCGTTCTGTGTAATTCTAAAAATTCTCATAATTATTTATCTAGTGCCACAAAGTGATACATAACGATATTAAAAATATCTAAATTTATAAATATTGTATATCTAATTTCTCAATTGTTTTAAGTAAATCGTATGAACAAGTACAATAATTGATAGAGTAAAAAGCATTATAAATTACATTGCCTTTAAAATTCTTATATGATACATAATAATAACAGTTGTGATCAAATGCAGCAAAACGTTTTCAAATTACGGATTTATTCACAGATTTATCATTTTATATTTATATTACGTTTATAACTACTATATTACATATTTATTACTTACTACATTTTTTTATTACAATAGCTAACTTTGAGCTTTTTTTTAATAAAACAGATGATATGCCTTTTATGTAATTTGCAAGTTTTATATACAACAACCGCGTAAATAACAAATTTAACAAAATACATTATTTTTTTAATTTCAAAAGACATACCTAATATTATAAATTAACAATTTAATTATGAATGTCGATAAAAAGATTAAATAGAATTTCCTTTTTTGTGTAATATAAGAATAGAGAAAACTTTGGTAAATTTTTGACTAAATTAAAATAATAGTTTTGACCACGTTATACATATTTGTTGGTAGATAAATTAGCCGAAATGAGCGAATACTTAGATTAGATTAATGCCACTTTAATTATTTTTTATTTAACCAGCAAAATTTCTGGCATTCGCCAACAGTCGCCAATAATTAACCACATTTGGTTGGTGATGGAAGAGGAATCTTATAGGAAGAAGAAATATAGGAGTTCGGTTTCTTAGAATTTATAATCAAGGCTGTGGAAAAGTTCTTATAAATTTTAATAAGATATTACTAATATTATAAAGAGGTAAAGTTTGTGACGTTGTGACGATGTAGGAGGTAATCTCAGGAACTACTGGTCCGATTTGAGAAATTCTTTCAGTGTTATATAGCTCATTTATCCGGGAAGGTTATAGGCTATATATCATCACGCTAATACCCATAGGAGCGGAGCACCAATGAAGAGTGTTTCAAAATCAGGGTTTTTTTCCTCTAGACAGTTTCCGCTGCGTATTAGCGTTAGCCCAAGTAACTATTCCACGCGGACAAAGTCGCGGGCAGAGGCTAGTAGAATATGTAAATTTTAGTTTTGAACTATTTCTTATGAGTAATTGCAAGTATATCCATCTCTATGAGAAAATATAAGTTACTTTGAACAATTACGTTACTCAATAAGAACTTACTAAAACTTATGAGACTCAAGAAACGTTTTTACTACGTTTATATAAATTTATTCACTTGTCTCTTAATAAATGTGATAGGTGATTTTTTACAACTTGAATAAAATGTCGCATTAAATATTATAAAACAGTTGTCATATCTACGTGTCTCATAAAATCCTGTCTCACTTATTTGCAGATAGAACTTACAGTGAATGAGTAAGTTCTTATTTACTTATAAGAAAATTATTCAATCAGATTTTTAGAGCCTTTTCCACAAGGAGTAAACAGTAGTTCGGAGTAAACAGTTGTAATTTAATTCTGTTATCTCTCACAAAATATTCTTCACACTGTCGTCAAATAGATATTTTTAGATAGTATCATTTTTATACAGAAGTAGATTGCAAAAAAATACTTCCATTAGATATTGTTTTTCGTCAAACATAACATACAGAATACATAACATACATATATAACTATACATATATACAATAACATACTAGCATAAATACAATCGTACAATATGTACATACTCATTTAGCATTTTATAATTGCAATTGTTAGATTTATTGTTTTAGATAAAAATTAAATATAAACATTAACACTATCCATTAGTCATATATTTGTGAAAATATGTAGATAATTTGCATAGTTTTGAAACAATCAGTTCAAAATGATGTCTCTCTGCAGTGACTCGTATGTATTCTATTAGAAAAGTACTGAAAAAGTGTCATAAAATTACTTTTACTTCTGTAATTTGCACTTAAGCGACATAAAAGATTACTTTTCTTAATACAACGTCACCTCATTCAAGCAAATTCATACATAAACTCCATTTTTACTAACTAATTAATTTATGTAGTATGTTCTTACAAAGTATTTATTGTACATAGAGTTGTGAAATTACTATAGACGTGTATGTCGCTTAGAAAGAATTTGTTTTTAAGAATAGTGCCTTTACAAAAATAAACCATAGTTCAGTGAGGCCCCTAGATTTTATCAATAAGTTTTAGTTCTTCTATACTACTATATAGAAATCACTGCCTTCTTGTATCCATTTTAATTGTATTCAATGTGTATTGTATTTATCTATTAGTTCTGAATTAGTACTGATATTGAAATTGATTATCATAATTCGATGAGCAGAGTTCCGTAACAGAGACAACAGTTTATTCAATGGATGAAAAGAAAAAAATAGTTTAAAAATTAATATAAAGCCACGCTATGAGAACTAGGAACGGTTTTTAAGACACACTTAATTTATCAACAAATCTACATGATATTTACTACTAAATACTTCAAATATCTAGGCGCTTTGTCATGTAGCTAAAGTGTACTTATAACAACGAATGAATATAATAACGAAATATTACAACTAACCATACGCTTATACTAATATTAACTGTGTAGGTACATTACGAGGACCCATTTTCATAAAAGGTCTATAACTGTTACTTAATAATAGGAATTTCTGAAATTATTTATGTACAAACGTTTTTAAAATCTTTCTTTCTTGAATATTGCTTTCTATTGCGTTAAACAACGTACTAATTCAATATCAATAAATTCACCATACGTAATTACAGTGTATGCAAGTGTATTTTCGTTATACGCTAAAACTCAAATTAGCACCGGACTCTATTAAAAAGGCCGTTGCCAATGTGAAGGTGGCGGAGGCAACACGTAGAAGGATGGCAATGGCTAGGTGGAGATCGCGAGTCCTGCACGAGGTGGAGGGTGTGGTGCGTGTGGATGAGGTGCATGTGGCGAGGTTGCAGGTGGAGTACGTGCTGTTGGAGAACAAGTCACCTTTTCCATGAAGGACCTGATATCATCAAAGCCAGCGTCTTCGCGCTCAGTATCTATTGAACTCGGCGAGTCCCCACCTTCAGCCTCATGTTTCTTGATATGACGATCTAAGTTAGTTTGTTGTCCGAAGCACCTATCGCATAATGAACATCGGAAAGGACGTTCTTTGTTGTGTATATTCCTGACATGCCGCTGCAAGTTTGATGAAATCGAAAAGGAACGCTCGCAATATTTACATTTATAAGGCTGTTCTCCAGTATGGGTCCTCAGATGACGCGTGAGATTTGCACTTCGGGGAAATACCTTCCCACAGAACTTGCACGCGTATCGATCACGGAGCTTCACAGAGCCACCGCTTAGTTCGCGAAACTTAGCGTACCCGCTTTGTTGCCTATCTGGACCGTCAGTTCCGAGAAGTGGGGATAAAAAATTAAACGGACTGGGAACGTAGTGAGGGTGTGTATTTAAAATAGTTTCCGAAGAATGAAACGACGGAAATCTAGGACGATACATTACATCCATTATGTTGTTATGTTGAGGATGAACAGGCATAGGGAATGCTAACTGTGGTGAAACTAATTGTGATGGGGAATCTTCTCGTTTCGGTTCTACTGCTTCCACGTCAACGTCTGTGGTATCATTCTCAGGAGTCTTACTCCGATCTGCTGGGCTCTCAGGAGGTGAATAGGATTTAACAGAGTTACGAAATGAGCGGTCGTCTTTATCTTCTTCTGAATCTCTATCGTTTTGTTTTCTAGTAACAGATAAGTCTAAAGGTTGATCACATTCTTCTTTGTTTACATCATCGTCATTTTCAGAATATAGTGAAATTTTGTCATCGTCAATCATATTCTTAGATAAATCTTTAGGCAACGGAGATTTGTTTCCTAAAGTACTATTATTATTGGGTTTTAATGAAAAATTAAATGGCGAATTTCGCTTTAATTCATCCCTAGTAAAGTTGTAAGATACAGCAGGCGTTTGCAGTGGCATAACTGGTGAAGGACGCTGCTGTGGGGATATATCATCTGACAATGAAGGATATTGTTTAGCGAAAGTTCCTTGAGATTTGCTTGGTACTACAATCTCTTCACTATCATTATCTTTTTTTATAGTATTAGGTTCCATGTCCTTAGACTTTTTCGTATCATCAAAGGAAGTAGAACTGTCTATACTCTTGACTGACATTCGACCTTCTTGTTGTTTTGAAAGTAAGTTAGCATTTGACAAAGCAATGTCGTGTTCCATCGCGAATCTTGCTCCTTGGACATTAAATAGCAATGGATTCAAGAAATCAGACGGACAACCTGCTGCGGCTGCAGCCGAAAATAAAGCTGGGTAGTGAGCAAACGTACTGTATGGTAATGGTAATGCTGGACCTCTGTACATTGGAAAGGGATTTCCATTACTTGGTGTATTCATCCCAACGTTTGACAGAGGTGGTATCTGTGGTAAACCTTGTGGCATTTGTCCTCGAAGACTGACCGAAGCTGCAGCAGCAGTATCACAAAATCTCTTATGTTTAGTAAGTGACGCATAAGATGAGAATAACTGCCCACATTTCCTACATTCGTTTGTTGCTCTGCATGCGGCGTGCATCCGTTTGTGACGACAAAGGTTAGAGAACTGAGTGTAAGCCTGAAAACATAAACACTAGTAAGAAACTCTCTTTAAAAAAAATCAAAGTGTAACAAATTATTATATGTTTAAGTTGTATATATGAAAATGTTCTGTAATGGAATGTTATTTATACCTTCAGGCAGACCGGACACTGGAACGGCTTCACGCTGGAGTGTATGTGCGTGTGCTGCTTAAGGCCCGAAGACGTGGCGAAGGTCTTGCCGCATTCAGGACAGGCGTGGCTGCGGGCTCCGACGTGCTGCGCGCGGATGTGGCGCTGAAGGTTGGAAGGATCGGTAAATACCTGAAATAACATCAGGTTTCGGAACGCGTGAAATATTTTACTCCCAAACCTATTGTTATTGTTTAACGCTTGAATAAATTTAATATATACCGAAGGCAGTATATAATTAACAAAATCTAGCAAAAACTAAGACAGCGCAGTTGTTTTCAACATAAGATGAAAAGAATTTCTGAGAAAATTGTATAGTTGAGAAACCAGCACATACATAGCGCTTTCTATGCATACCTAATAATTCAATAGTTTTTATTGTTCGTTACCCATGTTTAATAGATGTGTAATTACGATTTGATGTAGTAATTCTTTATAGCAAGCACTATTAAAGTTTTTATCATTGTTGAACACATTTTTTGGGTCTTCTGTCTTAGTTTCACGAACTTCAAAGAATGTTGTACGATGGACAGTTACATACAATCAGGTTTAAAGGTAACGTCTTCAGACTTCGTATCGATCGACATTAGTTTGAGTATCTACAATGAACCGGAGTTTTGGGAGAAAGAAAACATCGTGATGTTACCCTAAAATAATACTAGGTAGGGCTTTTATTTTAATGCCCACCAAGATAACTTAAAATTAAATCATTTTTTGGATGTAGGATATTTATTACCCTTCGTAGGTTATATCATCACTTACAATTAGTTGAGATTGTGGTCAAATGCTAAAAAACCTACGAAGTGTAGATTATTTCAAATATAATTTTAGTAAGAACAAATGTTCAAGTCACACCTTAGGACAATTCTCACAGGGATATTTCCGTATATCGGTGTGAGCAAGAGCTCTATGGCGCAGTAATAGGGACTGAGAACTATAAGCTCGGTTGCATAACGCGCACTGGAAGGCGGCAGCAGGCTGTGCGTGCCTCTGGATCAAGTGCTGGTCAAGTCTGGAATTTCAAAAGAGTTATATTAATAGTATAATGAAGTAAGCTTAACGTACATGTCTATATGTTTTGATATACGTATATCTCTGGAATTACTTATCCTATTCCGATTTTTTTTCCTTTAATACAATACGTTCAGGCAGGTTTGTTATTACCAAGTAATATATTGTAACTGGTTATGCCCACGGGTCCGCATGAATATGTCTTTATTATCACCTAGTAACAGGTTACAGCGAAATAAATAAAAAAGACATTAATGAAAAAACACTTAAGTTTACCAATTTTTATGATTTACGATCAATCAGTGGCGGAGTTCATCAATGTCAGATACATATACCGATAACCATTTTTATGTACAACTAGCTTTTCCGCGGTTTCGGTCGCATTTATGTAAGTTTGACCTGTTCCCCGGGAACAAAGTTTTTTTGGCTCTTTTCTGTACTCTGACAATGTGTATGTGAAATTTCATGATGGTCTGTTGAGTAGTTACGATGTGAAAACGTAGCAAAAATTCGCATTAATAATATTAGTTAGAATGTATAGATTAACACGTACTAACTTATGTGCTGTTAATAATAAAATCATTGACAATATAAACATTGGAGAGATCTTATGGAGCTTAGAAAAGATTACTAGATGTTTTTTGTCACATAACATTTTAAATATTTTTACCAAAAATATATTTTTTTTTACTTTTGCCACCGCTTTTGTGTAAGTAGGAATCAATAATATAAATTAAATAAAGGTCATAATATAAGAATTTGTAATTAAAATGTTTTAAATATTAACAAAGATCACATGAAAAAAATGTTATAAGTTTTGTTATAAGTAATTTTATAAGTTTTAAGTAATTAGGTAATATTTATTATATCTTCGTTTGAGTGCTTTTTATAACCTTATATTCAGCTTGCAACGTTTGTTAGTTTTTTAGGACAAATCTTGCAACAAACTTTTTAGCGACATTTTTTTTAGTGCAGTATTTAATAAGTTATACCTTCTTAAATAAAAGCATATTGCGGCATTATTCCTTACTTGCTACATATTATTTGAAAAGCATAACGGAAATAAACTGAAAAGAAGTAAAACTTTTACGTAATATAATAATTATAGTTTTTTAATAATATAGTGGAACGCCAAAAACAGATTAAGTAATTCAATAACTATCGATTATATTTTTTAACGATTATAATTTCATTGATTTTCTTTCATATTCAAATGTTGAAAGCTTTAGTATTGAGTTTAAATAAAGACAACTATCTGTACGTAGATCCCTTACAGGGAAGACATAATAATAACATCTTTATGCATAGGGTTCGCCCACGCCATCATAACTTAGCCCATACATAATTCAAACGAGTTTAAATCCGTAAGGAGAATCTATGAATCCATTTTTGCGACGGCATGTTAAGGTTTTATAGGTAAAATCACCGCTACATAAATATTTTACGACAAGCATAGTGAACGTTGACTATGGTCGTAATAAAATACTTCATACGCACGAAGCAATGAAATTTGACTCTTATTTTAGGAACTCCCTCAAGGGCTACCTATCACTATAAATCATGTCGAGATTTGATGGCAAATATATATCATTTGCAGAAACGGTCTCAGCGAGTCTCCTTGACATAACTGGTCTGCCACACGCAACCCCTGCTGCCTCCGGCTATTCTAACGTTACACCTGCCAGTTCCTGTTTTACGATCGCGAAAAATAGTACTGATTACATCGCTTGTTTTGATTGTGGACGATATATAATCGTTCGGCTTCAAGTATGCATCAACTTCGAAGCAATCGTAAGCGTTAGTGAATTACATGGAGATGATCGCTCGATTTCGCTCTTAGGAAGGCTGGCCCGTCACTGTATCTTTTAATTAATCTGGGGAACAAAATCTACTGGTAGTAATGGTTTCGTCAGTTACATGCTCTCTGTTATTGTGTTGCGTTGTCGTGTTGTATACTATTTTAATAATAGGCATAGAATCATCATTTAATTCGCACAAATATTACAAACTTTCTAGGCTATGCTTACTTGTTTACTTGTTTTAAATTTGATTAATATTTTGGGTGTTTACAGCATTATGAAATATCCTAGGTTTTACAGTGATCAATAGAAAATATTTATTGTAACTGCTCTGTCTAGATTTACTTGGTCTCTTCACTTATTTATCTTTATATTTCTCTTTATATTTATTTCTCTTTATCTCTATCTTTATATTTAAAAGAATACCTGACAGCAAAATACCGGATTATCATAGAAACTTTCGACATCTATTTCACTACCTTAGAGATTGATTTTCTGAAAATTATTTCTTATTGCTCATCTACAGTATAAAAGGAACCCGCAAGCAAATTTACACAACCCAATTAAAATAATTCATACATCATTATATTTATATTTAGGTTTTATTTTCTCCGTTTAAAAAACATTTTTCATAAATAATCTGAAATATATATTTTTAAACAAAAACCATCAAATATGGTATATTTTATAACCGAATTGATTTTCATTAATCAACTTCTATCAACCGGTATTTCTGTATCCTCTGACGTAAAATTAAGTCTTTATCTTGCCTAAGGACGTGAACACAAAGCTTTTTTAGTACTCTACATAATCGCATATGTAAGCAGCTAGAGTAAGATTATTATTGATAATATATATCATGAATACGTTCTTGTCTATGCTTTACTTACATATTACTTTGCAACAATGCAGTTTCTATAATGAGTGCCTTTAGCGCTCGCCTTAGTAGTCCAGTGAAGCCGTTTTTTTTTTCTTTTTTTATTTATAGTAGCACGGCAAAATGACTGCACCATGCCTGATGGTATGCACAGTACAGTCCAAAAACAATGGCGACCACCGAGTGACACACTGTCCATCGCTGGTCGCCACTGTCATGCCGGCCTGCAAAAAGCTGGATATGCAAAGGCTGATCCCGAAACGCGACCTGCAGAAGCGAGTTACTATGACGGGCTTTTTCGCCATATACATGGTGGTTGCGACCCAGTCAGACTGTAAAACCCTACCACCCCGCTTTCGCCATTGCCTCGTTCGTTATTCAGCAAGGTGCACCACGTGCAGGTGAGGTTGGCTTGGGTTTCTCAAGTCTTATGATGTTATTCGACACCCCTTACACCCCAAAACCTTGTTAAGAACTTGGTAGGTGAATAGCGTAATCAGTTCGATAAAAAAAACACAGTTCCTATAAATAACTAATTAACTAACGTAATGAGCAGATTCGATTCAATATCTAGCAAAATTTCTTACAATTTATACAATATATTAATTTATAGTAGCTACATAAACGATTGGTAACCGATGCATGGGCTTCGATATGCTGTATAGCCTCAGGGATAATTTGCAACAGCTCGTTCTATCGGTTTATAAGATCTTCAACGGCAACCTCTGTTATTTTTTTTTGTTATTACAAACGCACAACAACATCTAAGTAAATGTTTCTAAGAGATCGATTATGTACAGTTTAATAGCTTATTGCGTAACCTTATGGTAACAATTGAAAGTCTTTTGCAATTATTTTTTTGGTCATTGATACCTGTGGTTCTTTTTATGTTTGTGATACACGAACGATCTAAAATATGCAAAAGTTTGAGTTTATAAACTGTTATATGCAATTGTTTTAACGTGTTATATTTATAATTATTAGTGATGCCCAAACTTATTATAACACCAGTAGTGAATTATCAATCCTAAGTACATTTTTCTATATTCGGTAAAATTATAAACATTACATAATAGTAGTATTGCAAGTCCATAGTAAATATCTAGAATAATTTCTAAATATGCCGAAATTGAAACAGTCCGTAGCTGACGTTGATATCCTGATCATAGCAATAATCTACATGTTCCCCAATTGATAACATCCAATGAACAACTTTCGTACAGAGTCGATCCATTAAGCTCCACCCACACGGGCCACTGATACAAGAAATGTGTTAAAATGACGCACTATTTTCTTTCAATAAATAACACTTTAATGTGAACCATTAATAATACGCAGATGTTTATTTGTTAAATTAAATAACTTTAAAACTGCAATACAATCTTAGTGCTTATAGCGCAAACAAACAACCATCAGCATCTAATCTAATGAAGCGATCATGGCTTAGTTGATACCGCGTCAATAGGTACGATAGGTTCGAATCCCAGCAACTGAGCCGGAGCTTTTAGTAAAAGAATATATCTGTCATAAACAGATTTCACACATTTATATAACGTTCGGGTCACATAAATGTTTAAATGAATGAACCTCTTGATATACCTGGATATAATCTTTTACGAATAGTAAAAGGGATATGCCATAATTAGTCAACAAAACTTATCCTCACCAAAAATCACAATTAATGAGTTTTTCTGACCAATTTCATAAAATGTTACTTAATCGATTGCATTACTGAGTTGGAGCTTTTGGTGAAAGAATATATCGTGATAAAAGCATAGCATGGTGGAAGATCTTTTTAATCTTCACTGTCCGGTAGCTACTATCTAATTAAAAATCCGTCGCATCCATTGATATGTTCCGACAGCTGCAGTTGAGAGCCAGTCATATTTATGTTTAGCGTGTTTACCACTTAGATTATATCGTCATAACTTTAGATAATGGTCAAACAAAAATGAAAAATGAAAGGAGTCACTCTAAGAAGTACATAAATACTTAAATATACACTGACTACTTAAATGTTATAATCGTACTATTCTGAAAAGTATTTGAAGCTACCACTGTCAAGGTGAAAATTTGTCACCAAGTAGCTCTTGGTCAGTTCCAGCAGTTGCACTTGAGAATCAATCCTCCTCTAGGTTCAACGTTTTTAGCATCTTGACCACACCGACATGTAACATAAGGTGGAATTATGGACCAGCGGTAAAAAAAAACTATAAAGTGTACAGGTATGATTTCTTTGTGTCAATGTTGATGACATTTTTAATAATTCAGCCGCTTCCTAGCATATGTCGAATTATTTAATTTAGTGGATAGCGCCTTTATTTTATCATAGTAATTAGTACAGTAGCTAATGTTGGAAGATTTATTTAAGCTGGTAATAGCTAGACTCTGTTATTCTGATTTGTATGAATTATTAGCTATTCTGTTCCCTCTCATTGCGTGTAATTTAAACCATAAATAACGTACGGAGACAAACAATTGGATATCGGAAATAAACATTAGTTGTTTTTCAAAACGATATACGAAAGAAACAAATATTATCTACGGCATTTTAGCGCTTCTCCGTCTAATGATGTACTACCGACGAACGTGCTTACATTTTAATAATCGATTGTATATCCCAGTACAGCTAACAATTGCTTGAGAAATTCCATAGATCAGCCGATGTCTGACCAGATAACATCGATATTGCTTACCAATATACGATTTGTTGTTTGTCTGTGCGGTTAGTATAATATTTTACAAGAACAATAGAATATCTTTATTACCGTAACGAAATCATATTATATAACTCCATTCCCTTACTTATTAATTTTATAGACATATAAATAAAACCATATAGCTGTACTCTGTAATTGTGCTCGCGTCACTCAAAAACTACGGGATGGATTTTGATGGTTTCCCTTTTGTATTGTTTCTTAAACACTTGGTTATTATCTAAGAAATAAATACCACGATAACTTCATTGAATATAAATTAGTTACAGTTTTAAAGAACGTTTTTTATAAAGACTAGGAGTTCAGCAATTTGTATTTTCTTGTCGTCCAAAAGTGGAGCAAACGGTATGGTACGTCTGTTTTCTCCTCTGTATAAGAAATTTATTTAAAAAATAATAAACAACATAAACAAAGTTGCGGTTATTAGCTAGTCTATATATATAAACAAAATTGTAACGTCTGTTGTTAGTTCAAGTTAATCTCTGAAAAGTTGAACTGATTTGACAAAACTCATTGAGACAGATAAAATATTTTTCAGAACATATAATTACGGGACCATCCAATGGGGATGTTTGATAATGTTAATTTTAAATGAAGCAACTTAAAAATTAGTTAACTATAGAGATTAAAGTACTAATGGGAAAATTACACAATTTTGAAAGTGGTAGAGCCACGCTGAAGCTTCTACTGGTTTCAACATGAATGGGTTGGCTCGCCCGAGTTAGTACCACCCTCTGATAGAAAACCGACGTGAAGTAACAGTAATTGCATTGTTGCGTATCGTTCGGTCAGTGAGAGCGCCGGAGGCCCATCTCCTCTTCCCCCGTCCCCTTTACCCCACTCCTCCGTCCCCCCAAACACAGGCTGTCAACGCACTTGCAACTCCCCTGGTGTTGCTAGTGTGTATGGACGGCGGTGATCACTTACCATCAGGTGACCCGTCTGTTCGTTTGCCTCCTAAAATATAAAAAAAAAATACAACGAAGTAATATATAAACCAATATCTATATCCAAATAAAACATGTAGTTCCCATGAAATGTCATGCTCATTACAACGAAGTCGTACCCATCAACTAGTGCATACACAGTACCCGGCATTTGTAAAGACGTGTGGCTAAGAATGGCTTGTTTCGGTTTTGTAGAGCATTATCTCTATCGCACAATGCAACTACTGCGATAGACAAAGATAACGAAACCATACGAAACCAAACTTAGTTGGTTATCTCGGTCTTCTCCCCGACATGCGAAATTCAAAGCCGGGTATTTTACATAATTAATTTTGAAACAAGTACTTTAATAAAAGGAGTACTGGTTATAGATGATCAATAACTTTTCCCTATTCCAACAATAATATATGAGTGCTCGAGCGACTGAATCTGATCTGTGATTGATAAAACGTTATAGTTCCACCTAACGTTTCAATTCAGTTCTCATGGTTGGCGTCTCATGAGTGACAGCTATCAGTAAGTTGCCTCGAGTGAGATAACAATCCAGTTCTGGATTTTTTTGTATATATATGGCCGTGGACTCCACTGACCACTTGATATCATGTAAACAACATACCCATATTACACATTATATTTTTTACTAATATTATAAATACGAATGTGAATTTGTTTGTCACGACTTAATTACCCTACCGATTGTCATTAAATTTTGCACATACCTTGTCTGGGGTACAGAAAAGGAGAAGCCTACATTTCATTAAATATTTTGTAACTGTTACTGAGGAATAGATCAAATCTATATTAACGCGAGAACTTTAATTCGGTTCGCATGATTGACATCAATCCCATACTATTCATTCAATTAAATGCATATAATCAATTGCATATGAGGGTTGTGAGTCTTGCCGTTTAGGTGAGAGGTTGCGGGTTCGATACCTATACATGGTGTGCGTGTGATAAGCATAATGTTCATTTGAGTGTCTGGGTTAAATATATATGTATTAGCGGACACGGTAGACATTTGTTCTACCACAATTAAATAAAAAATATTGAAATATTCTTGGAAGCCAAAATTTTGTATTTATAGGTGTTGTTTTAGGTAATGGAAAAAAATTGACAATTAACAACATAATAGAACTCGACAATTTTTTTTTTATAGTATCACGGCAAAATGACTGCACTGTGCCTGTTGGTAAGCCAGTTCAATCCAAAAACAATGGTGTCCACCGAGTGACACATTATCCATCGCCGGTCGCCGCTGTCATGCCGGCCTGCGAAAAGCTGGATATGCACAGGCTGATCCCGAAACGCGACCCGCAGAAGCGAATCACTATGACGGGCTTTTTCGCCATATACATGGTGGTTGCGACCCAGTCAGGCTGTAGAACCCTACCACCCTGCTTTCGCCATTGCCTCGTTCGTTACTCAGCAGGGTGCACCACGTGCAGGTGAGGTTGGCTTGGGTGTCTCAAGGCTTAGATGTTATTCGACACCCCTTACACCCCAAATTCGACACCCCTTACACCCCTTATTCGACACCCCTTACACCCCAAAAAATGTCATCTATCGGATCCAACCATAGCTAAAAGATTTCAGGTGTACAAAAAAATAATATCAGTAAGATAACAATTACAAACGCAATCGCATCGTAATTTTACATCTCTATGCAAGTATTATAAAAAAATGTTTTTTTGTTTGTAATGGATATACAAAAATATAATTAACCAATTTTAAAGATTCTTTCACATATAGAAAACTACATTAAAGCGAGTGAAGAAACGAACAAAAACTAGTACAATATAAAGTTGTAAAATGATATATCAGATGTATAATTATCATCGTACAGGTTGCACTTAGTTTCGAATTAAATAATCGTCTGTGAAATAGTGTCCCGATATTTATTTATTACTCTGTTGCTTATAATTTATTATTATTAATTAAGCTAATTGCTTATAATGTGCATTGATATCGTAAATATTTGTAATTGAGATGGTATTTCTGTAAAGCAGTGTTTTCCAACCTTTTTCATGGCGTGACCTCTTTAGTAAATATAATTATTTAACGACCCCTTACTATCTAGTGTTTCTAATCTCTATTTTTATTTTACAGTTTGATAATCCTTACAATATATCTGTTTATTTTCCTGATTGAGTGTCGGTTAAGTATATAATGAAAGCAGTGAAACGTGAATATAACTCAAAGGTATTTCCTTTTTGTTGAGTTGTATTAACGTCCTTTAACTACGTTTGCTATAAAAAATAATTTCTTGCTTGTTTTATTTTTCTTTACTACTAAGTTTTTTCTTTGCTACTAAAGTGTTGCGACCCTCCAGGGGGTCCGGACCTGAACGTTGAAAAGCTCTGGTATAAAGTGATATTTACCAGAAAGTCTTGTGATCGCCGTAGTTTTAATTTTATCGGTGTTATAATCAATAAAATAAAAACTATTCGATGACATAAATGTCGCGTCTGCAGATTTATTATAATGTATACCAACGTAACCTTTACGCAAAGTGTATTTACTTTTAAATAAACATTACCTAATTGTATTCGTCTGGATCTATTTATTTTAATTGAATTACACTAAAATATACACAAATTATAGTCTTACAAACTGTTATTATACCTATGTGAAACAACTTTTATATGAAAATATTGAATTGATTTAACATTTAATAACCATAATTGATACGATGTTCAAAACATGTTTGCTCACAAGAAACTGTTAGAATAAAATATGTAATTTTTGTTTAGATAAAACTCATGAACAACTGATATAATTAAATAGTAATAATATACATTGTTTGTTCGACGATAACCAGCGGTGACACGCGGTTTCACTTGCATTTAATTATTAAAATATACATTATATTGTTTTAGAGTATCAATTAGTTTTAGTATTTTATTTCTCTTGTTGTTTCAATTTCCTTGTTTTTGTATTATTATGTTAAATTTTTAAATATGGAAATAGTTTGATATTTAGTTTTATTAATATTTAATTTATTATTGGAGCATGCCGTGATTGTCTTTAAATATGACTACATTTATATGTCACAATAGTCCTACTTTTTATATATATACTTACTAGTGAATTGTTGTGTTGATGATCCTAAAATAAATAAATCAAATGTATGAATTACTGTCATCGCAGTTTAAAAACAAATTCCAATTAAAGCTTATGCTTGAACGATTATTCGTTGCGTAGAGACATGACAGAGCGTAAGAGTCGTAACGCAAAGTATCTCATGAACATAGGCGTTCACAGTTCGCTTGTTTTCGGTATGTTCGATTCTCGTCGGGCGGCCCTCGGCTCACGAAACCCGACGCCACACTTTATGTTCGGTTAGTGTAATTTGTATGGGTTACAGTTTACATGATAATTACCGCCACCTTTAAAGGTCGTACGGTGACTTTCTTCGATAAATAAGTTATAAAATGCAAATATCAAATCTGACTAGTTATTCTTGAGATTAGCGTGTGTAAATTTCTATACATTTTTAAATATTAATCTAGACAATTTGTTTCATTATTTGAAACTATATTATACTTTTAATTCAAAAGTATAACAATCATTTTTAATATTTATTTATTCAAATCTGATACTTAAACGTGAAGCGTGGAGTTAGGGATTCAGTTAATATTTGATATTAGCAAAATAATATAGCTTATCTCAAGCAATGGAAATACTTGGTAAATTATAGAGAGATATATTTTTAATTCAAACACCAGTATCAAGATCAATCTGATACCGCCGTGATTGAAGGTGTGACAGCACAGTTGATGATCATTCGAATTATGACAGCGGACGCCGACGAAAGTAAGAGTGGAAGAAGAGATACGATAAGAGTTTACAATAGTATAGTTTGCGTAACATAAAATGATCCATTACAGCATGCTCGAAGGAGTATTAGGGACGCTCGTGACATTATAATTTGATAGACATATCATGTGGGCTGTTGAATATCGATAGATTTGTATGTTAGGAGGTACGCTGTCACTAATACATTATTTGACAACCCTATTATTATGATCCACGGACAAATCTTACTTAATCGTATACATACGAATGAGAAATTTTATATAGCATGGTAGGAAGAATTTTTCGTTACGTTTTACACATTAAATATGCTTGTAAGGTAGGAGGTATGTGTATATGTGTAGTGTAAGTATGTTTAAGTGTTTGTTTGTGTCTAATAGTATACCAAAATGAGTAAATGTATCGTTAAATACTTTACTACGGGATTCGTATAGTATATAATTTATCAGCATTATCATATGTTCTTCTATACATATGATAAGAATGTAAATTGAACGTGTACTTATTCGATTTTCGAGAATTTTTTTTTATACCACGACGGTAGCAAACAAGCTTGCGGGCCGCCTGATGTAAAGCGGCCACCGCAGCCTATGGACGCTTGTAACATCAGAAGTATTACATGCGCGTTGCCGACCTTTAAATAACCTATTTATGTTCCCCTTGAAGCACCCCATACTACATACACTTCAATGGTGGTAGAGCCACGCTGAAGCTATTACTGGTTTCAGCATGAAAGGGTCGGTTCGCCCGGGGTAGTACCACCCTCTCATAGAAAACCAACGTGAAGTAACAGTGCTTGCATTGTTGCATTTCGTTCGGTCAGTGAGAGCGCCGGAGGCCCACCACCCTTCCCTCTCCTCTCTCCTCTCCCGCTCCCTCCCCTAACCCTTCCCCCCAAAGGGTAGCAACGCACTTGCAACTCCTCCGGTGTTGTTAGTGTCCATGGACGGTGGTAATCACTTAACATCAGGTGACCCAACTGTTCGTTTGCCACCTATGACATAAAAAAAAACAGTCTCCAGGAAAACCTTCAGACTTAAAACTTAAAAAATTGTTGCAGGTGTCTAGGAATAAGTAATAGAATACATTTCAATCATTTTTAAAAATGTCTGTCTGTCTGTCTGCCTGTCTGTTTGTATGAACACGCATCAATGCTAAAGTACTGGGTTCACAATAATCAAGAACATCATAAAGCATAACATCGGGAGTAACTTAGTCTTTAAAATCGGTCCACTCTATCAAAAGTTATTTAAATTTGAATGACGGCTCGAGTTAAGCACGAGAGAAGAATATGGTAATCTATACTACTATTATAAAGCTGAAGGGGTTGTTTGTTTGCTTGAATGCACTAATTAATCTCAGGAACTACAGGTCTGATTTCGAAAATTCTTTCAGTGTTAGATAGCTCATTAATCGAGAAAGGCTATATGCTATATATCATCACACTAAGACCAATACGAGTGGAGCACTAATGAAGAATGTTTCGAAATCGGTCTTTTTTCTTTTGAGTGCTTCCGCTACGTATTAGTTAGCTCAAAGTAACTATTCCACTTGGACGAAGTCGCGGGCAGAAGTTAGTATATTATAATTTAATAGATTTATTACACCTTGATTCACGCACTGGTTTTTTTTTAGTAATACGGCTGTAGTAATATTTCTTAATCGACAATTCATATGTATAATATCGTCTTTGGAATTATTTTATATTTTTCCTTGAATTCATTGTATTAATTTTATAGTTTAGTTTTTCAAAATTAATTGTTAAATACCACCATTTTATTATTAATGTTCTCCAAAACAGGTGAAGGTCAATATTTGATAGGTGGAAAATAGAAAAATAATTAGAAATCGATGTCCCAGTGCCCTCGAAATATTGGGAACATTTAAAACAATAGATAGTGATGGCATGATTGTTATCATGAGGATACGTCGAGTTTTAGTTGGAACTGTACATGTAGATGATATCAGTCCTTTGCATTATTGACGAGGAGGGTTGTCAGATATAATAAAATTTCGATTATAAACTGTGTTGATATATACACTACCAGCTTTTACTCGTTGCTTCGCTCCTAGTATATATTCCCCATGTACATTTTAGCTATTCCTCGAGAATATTTTTTTTTTCTAGACGAAAGGTACCGTATATCCTTTACTGTACCCCTGGTAATATGTATGCAACAATTTAATGAAATTGGTTGTATTCAATTATTATTAATTTATTTTAAAATTAATTATTATTAAAGCGTTAAGAACAAGCTTACATTCGTATTTATAGTATTAGTTAGGATATTCAAATTTAAAAAATCAATACAATTTTGAAAGAATTCCTCAATAGTGGCATGTTTCGAGGTCGCATCACTTATCGAAAGTTCGGATCCCGTAGTGAGACGGAGCTTTTAGTAAAAGAAAATATTGCTATAACACTATTATAGCTTTTTCTAAAGCCTGCTTCAATAATTACCACTCTCAACTTGAAAATGTATCTATCTCTGAAAATTTTGAAGTTATACTTTATTTGACGCGTTAGGGAAAAATGATGAGAGTAAATTTTTACCGACACCCTGAAGTTAGCTATAGTCAATATTTTGTTTCTTTGTATTTGTTGTTTGTATTTCTTTGTATTAAAATTTATTAAATACCTTTTTTCTATTGTTAGTGTCGCTTTTTCTACAAACGTAGAATAAGGCGATAGGTAAAATTTTTAAAAAGATTTTTATCTTGTTACGCCAAGGAAGTATAACTTCTAACGCGTGTACATAAGTATACACATACTTTTTTTTATTGAAAATCTATCGCCTTTATATGTATATTCAAGTAACTTCACTTGAGAGTTAGTCTTAATTGCAATTATCCAAATAACATGGTATGGCACATCCTCATTAAATATTATGTCAGATCGTGGTCACTTCTTTCGAATCACCACACTTAGTTACTACAATATAATGTACTAATTGTCTATTAATTGGTTAAAACAATGAAAGTAATTTCTAAAGTATAAGAAAAGAAAAACAGGTCACTTTGTACAGAAATATATAGCCTAGTATACTAGTTAATTATATAATTGCCGGTATTGTGATTACCTTGAAAAGTTTATAGCTATAATAAGCACCGTGATCTTAAGAAAAGTTATATAAAACCACAAATTTGAATTATAAGTAGTTCAAGTAACGTTTAAAAAGATTTATTAAACAGATGTATAACTGAAGTAAACTCATTTATTTTATAAACTATGTTATCTTCTCTTCTATATACATATTTAATAATATATATATATATTGGTTATTCATCTGAGATTAGACTCCGTCACCATTTGACTGAAGTTCATGAAGGTGGGAATGACTTATGCCCGGTTTTTGAGGTACTCGGTTAAACTATCATTAGTTATTGACTCAATAAGGTTATCCATAAGATAACCTGTCAATGCGTTTCTGAGTACACAACGAGTTATAACTAGTTCTTTGATGTTCACTAGATGGCACTTTTTAAGAAAAAGTCTTAAAAGTTGGTTTCATTATTTTAATTATTAACTTATAGTAGTAGTAATAATACGTTTTAAAAATACTTTGGAGATTATTTCTATTTTATAATAATTTACTCATAAATTTAATTCTTTTAGCTATAAAACTTTTCAATTCATCAGTTGTTCGTCAATGACATGCCATTGTCAAGATATGAAAAACTATTTAAAATGTTAAACTTATCGAATAGATAAACGCCCAGATTGCCCAGTTTAGTTTAACGGAGGTTTATCGTGACTGTGTTTAGAAACTCAATTTGACAAGTTATCGGACCGATAACGCTATTGAACAGATAACTGAGACTGAGAAACCGGGCGTAAGTAATTTTTCAAACAGTATATTTTTATGTCATTTTTTTTTATATCATAGGAGGCAAACGGATAGATGGGTCACCTGATGTTAAGTGATCACCATCGTCCATAGACACTTGCAACACCAGAGGAGTTGCAAGTGCTTTGCCGACCTGTCTTGGGGGAGAGGGGGAGTAAGGGGAGGGGAGGTGGGCTTCCGGCGCTCTCACTGACCGAACGAAACGCAACAATGCAAGCACTGTTACTTCACGTCGGTTTTCTGTGAGAGGGTGGTACTACCTCGGGCGAGCCGACCCATTCATGCTGAAACCAGTAATAGCTTCAGCGTAGCTCTAGCACCGTTGAATTTTTTTATTTACCGTTTATTTATTTTATTTTTATTATACTGTTTATTATATAATATCTCCCCACTACACGACTTACATAGCTTAGTTGATAGCGTGTTCGGACACTGCGTTGATGAACGTAGATTGGAATCCTAGTAAGTGGTCGGAGCTTTCGGTGAAGAAAAACCATAGAAATATCTTTTTCTAAGTCCGCCTAGCTAGCTGCTATTCTCAAATTGAAAATCTGTCACGAACACACCTATTGGTATGTTCCGGGAGTAACACTTGAGAGTTGAGAGTCAATCGCCTTTAGGTTTAGCTCGTTAACCATCTTAGAGCAAATTGTAATTTAAGAACAGATAAGATTATGGTCAAACGCTAAAAAAGACCTATTAGGTATTAAAAAAAGACGTCACTGCTATACATATCCATATTCTTTTTTTTATTTATTTATTACGGCAAAGTGACTACACTATGCCTGATGGTAGGCACAGTACAATCCAAAAACAATGGCGACCACCGAGTGACACACTATCCATCGCCGGTCGCCGCTGTCATGCCGGCCAGCGAAAAGCAGGATATGCACAGGCTGATCCCGAAACGCGACCCGCAGAAGCGAATCACTATGACGGGCTTTTTCGCTGTATACATGGTGGTTGCGACCCAGCCAGGCTGTAAAACTCTACCACTTCGCTTTCGCCATTGCCTCGTCCGTTATGCAGCAGGGTGCACCACGTGCAGGTGAGGTTGGCTTGGGTGTCTCTAGTCTTATGATGTTATTCGACACCCCTTACACCCCTAATTAATATTGTTTAAGCGACAGCTACGAGAATTGGTATACGTAGATATTTGAACAAAGAGAATATTTTTATCTTTATGACTCGCCGCTAAATCACGCCTAAACAAAACTTTGATCTGATCGCCATATGGATTGGTATATTATATATTGCTGTAACTCAACTAATTATTATAACCAACAGTAATTATCCACTATCATAAAATATACGTGCGGTCCCGCAGCCACCACTAGTTTAATATATTCATGATCGTCTCATGTTGTATCTACAGAATCGTGTGCGAGCAGCATACACTGCGTACCTCGCTAAGATAACATTAAGAGATCTTCGATGTATTTATTATCAAAGGGGCACATCAGAACCGCTAAATAAATAATTACCGGGCTCCATGTACTATAAATACAATACTAATCTTCGGAGGTCAATGACATTAAAAAAGTTTCTAACTGACTTTCGCATGGTAGATTAAAAATTATTTATTTAATTTTTACTAGCTGATTCCTGTCCGTTACATTTAGTGTTAAAACAATGCCTAAAAGTCAAATCGAATCCAAGGTATAAGTAATCTAGAACCATCTACTAAAAATTTCGCATTGAATGCTCATAGTTCTTTACTGAGATATGTTCACTAATTTTGACGGGACTGGGCTACAAAGGAACCGTATTTTCAATTACTTCACAGCATATTTAACACATATAACAAAATTTAATATTTTATAAACATGTTATACCAATTACAAAGTAATTATTTATTACATTCTGCTTATTATTTAATGGCTATTTATTTATAGACTCGTATATTCATTTACGTGCATTCTAAGGTTTAACTCTGTGCTATTTAAGTATAAAAATAAGTATCTAATTATAAAGTAATAGGTTCAAGTACCGTATCAATTGTATCTTTCTATGCATCCGCCAAAAATGAATGTCGAATGACTGTCTATGTCTATAATTACCCATATTCGTAAAAATATTTTATGTTATCATTACATAGTATAAAACAAAGTTCCCTACCCCGTCTGTTTGTCTGTCTGTTCGCGATAAACTCGAAAACTAATGAACGGATCTTCATGCGGTTTTCACCAGTAGATAAAGCGATTTATGCGAAAGGTTTTTGTTTGGTATATAATTTATCAAGGATTTTTTTATAATCAGGGCGGGACAACTTCTTCCGGCACCGCTAGTATCTTATATGTATAATGGAAAGATAAACCACATCGAGTTTCTTGCCGGTTCTTCTCGATGACAGGGTTGTTTTTCGAACCGGTGGTAGTTTTGACAAGCATAAATGCCTTCTCAGACCCTAAATTGAATAATGTGTTTTTTAATTTGATTCTTGTGGCTTTCTTCACGTGTGGATGTATTCTATGTTTCTGTTCGCTATACAGTAATGAAAAGACCAGTTAGTTACGGAGTTCAATTTTAATATAACTATAAATATTATTTTAATGTTATTTGTACTCACATATCGATATTAGGAAATGGTGTATCGCAGAACGAACACCTCGGTTCAGTTTCCTCGCGATCTTCCTCTTCTTGTAATAACTGAGAGCTGAACTTATCACTCAAGCTGTGATGATCTGAAACGTTTCAAATATTATAACTTTAGATTATTCATATTAAATAGTTCTGCATATAATAAAATACTGCTTCAAGGAATATATGGTAAATCCCAATTAACATTGAATATGGCCTATTATTTAAAGTAAATATATGCTAAGGGAATTGATTACAATTTCTACGCAAACAAACTCTTACATATCATTAAAACATAAAGGATTATTTGTGAAGCAGTTTTCAATAATAAGGTATTCATTTTCGATCTATTAAATACGTTAGTTATATTCCATATGTAATGTAAATTAAGACATCCCTTTACACCTTATCGTTTGAATTAATACTTTAGAAGATTTATTTCAATTTCATAGGAGGCAAACGAACAGGCGGGTCACCGCAGTCCATACGACACTAGCAACACCAGGGGAGTCGCAAGTGCGTTGCCAGCCTTAGTTTGGGGGAAGGGAAAGGTGGAGGAGGAGAGGAGAGGGGGTGGGTTAGAGGAGGTGGTCCTCCGGCGCTCTCACTGACCGAACGAATCGCAACAATGCAAGCACTGTTACTTCACGTCTGTTTTCTGTGAGGATTAGGAGGATATTGCGGATTTAAATTTTCGAGCAAGAGGAACGTTTGTTTGTGACGAGATGTTTTTTAAATTACTTTTTTTTTCACAATATCATCTGATTTAAAACAACGATGTAGTCTAAGATGGTATACGACGCTAAACATAGAGGATACTGGCTTCCATGTGCAGCTTCCACAACATACCAACAGATGCTTGGTGACGAATTTTCTTGGGTGGAAGCTATCAAGGCGGACTTAGCCCTACCACCATACTGAGTTCTTATCATTATGTTTTCATATGCCGCAAAACAAAAGGTTTCGAATCTTCTTATTTTTTACTAGCGGGCTGGGCGGACGTTGTCCTGCCTTGATAATAAGAAAGTTTATCTAAAATTCAACCGCAGCGCCGCCTACCGGGTCCAATTGTGAATCTAAACCCTTCTCGGATCCACTGGAACATGCGCACAAAATTTCATCAAAATCGGTCCAGCCGTTTAGGAGTTCAGTAACATACACACGCATAGAAGAAATTTATATATAAAGATAGTGGAGAGATCCTTCATTGGATAAACCGCTGAGTGTTACGCCAGACTCCTACTGGCTAAAGCTCCACTGCCGCCTAGCGTATGTTTGTGGACCAGGGAACAGGGGTGACGGAAGCCAACTCCGGCGAAGGTTTCGAACCTACGCCAATAGACGCTATGTCGAACACGCTACCAACTAAACTATTATCGCTTAACGAAGCTCTTTTGTATTTAATTAACTGTAAATATCGATCGATTTATATTTCTATCCTTCAATTGATGTGTGTTGGAAATAAATGTATTTTTTTTTTCTTTCATGTATTAAAAATCGCTCAAATATATATGACGTCACTTTAATGAGTGCATTGAATCAGTGAAAAGACGCAGTAGGTTACTAATAGTAAATACAATATAAATAAATGTTAGAGGCTCTCTAATTAACAGTATTTCGTCAACAGGATGCATAAAGTCTCTGCCGGTGAGTTCGATCCAGTCTATTGACACGGGTCTGTTTGTTATTTATAGATTTCTGAGCCAAGAAAGTTTGTCTGTTAAGTGTGTACATAAATACACTATTTCTGTTGAACGGGTTTCATTTATTATAATTAAAATTTATTCTTTTCCCCAAAAAACAGATTTTGTATTTAACCGAGACTCGAATTTCATATCACGTTTTATTAAATAATAAGGTAATTTATCGTAATCTATAAACTCGATATCATATATTATTACAATAATTAATATACTGATATTAATTGACACAGATTTCGATTGAAAATACAGAATTATACAGGTGCAATTAAGACAAGTTACGATTAAATTAAAATTGTAATTAAAACATAAATGTAATGCCATAATAATATTTGTCATATAATAAAATTTGTTCATAATTCTGGGTAAATATAGTGCTTGTTTTTTTAATTATAAATCGAACCGGTAGATGGCGTTATGGTCGAGATCTACTTTTTTGCGTTGTGATCATTTCTTTGTCATTTATCACATAAGAAAACATATAATTTTAAGCTCTCATTCGTCCGACATTTGCTAACATTTTTTTATATTCTTGACCTACTCAAGTTTTTGGCAAGATAATACATATATCCAACAAATGCGCTAACATTACATAAATAATTATAATAATGTTAATTGTTACACTAATCACGTATAGGGTCGATGCAGTCAGGATTGGCAATAAACACTCAGTAGATACAGTCACTATTTATTTGGCCAGAGCTTCGCCTTACAATAACTTCCACATAGGAGTGCGCCCAGATCAGCGACATCTTGCCCTTTATATGCCACCGATGTAGTCTCACACCGGAATGAATAATGAACAGCCGATAACTTCCACCAATAGCGTTCGAGGTCAGTAGTAACACCCCGATAGAGTCAATAGCGCGGTATCGCAGGTCAATAGTGGTTCCCCGGGTGGCGTTGTAGTCTCGCCTCTCGGGTGTGTCACGGTACCGGACGTAGACGTTAACATAATATATCAACAGTTATGTCTGTATTATAAAGATCACGAATACGTAAAAAAAATTGTCCATTAATGTTTGTCTGTCAGGATTGAACTCGAAAACGGCTTAACTTATTTTTATGAAATTTTATACTTGGTAAGCACATATCACTTAGCAACTAGTATCAGTAGATGCTAGTACATTACGCAAGTCATGGAATATATAAGATCTGTCAAATATAGCAATCATTAATAACTAATAAGTAAAGTCAGGTGACTGTTGTATGCTTCTTTATGAGTGTCTACACCGTCAAAAATGTACTTAATAAATCAAAACCTTATCAAAACAATCGCACTGTTCTCTCATTATTACGTTAGTCATACCACAATCCCACATGCATATACACAGGCTAATTTATATTACGACTACAGGTCTACGTTAAAGACGATATTTATGGCTCTCTAAACACGGACAGGGTAACCAAATGCTTGAACAAATTTACAGTCTACAAAGCTATAAGAAGTATTTAAATTACAATGACAATTAATGTTCTCAATGACACATATTTTTGTCTACACTGCTGTTTTAAAGAGGTGAAGCTTATGAATATATTTGTGAGGTGATCTCTAAAACTATTACCTTGGATTCAATCCAACCATCTCTGGGATCGGTCCCATGGTCACAAGACTCCAATATGAGAAGAAGCATGATCGTCTTAGCTTTGAGAATTCGTTCTGGTCATATTCCGTTGAATAAGTTTAACTTATTAATGAAAACAAGGGAAAACAGCAACTGCGAAGCTTGCCTTCAAGAAGAAGACGTGTATCATATTGTAATGGAATATGTCCGGAACGAATCCCAAAGAAGACAGGTATTTAAGAATACTTATAATATAGGTGTTTGTAATGAAATAACATCGGAAGAAGCCAAATTAATCTATAATATGGTGGACGTCGGTATAAGGGCAAGAATGTGATTGTAATATTGTTTTTCAATTTATTTTCCAAGTTATTTTGTAGTTTGTGATTGTTTGTAGTATGGATGAGGGTGGCGTGTTTTCTTTGAACAAACCCTCAATAAAAATAAAGAGAGAAAAAAAAAAGAATTATTTTACTTATTCAAAGGTCCGTTAAATATAATGTTAAAGCTTCATTTCCTGTTTAAGAAACCAAATATTAAGAAAGGGATACATGTTTCAAATTTTAGTTAGCTTCTCCGAGTAATATCAGCGTTTTAATAATACGATAGTGCCCTGAATTTATTAGAAATTTCCAGGTGTTTATAACACTTCACAACTTCCGTGTTGTTATTTCTATTATTATATTATTATTAATAACCAAATTATATTACACAAAATTCTATCAATATTCTATTATATAAGAGTAATAGCCCAAGTTTATGAATAGAAAATTAAAAAAAAACTAAATTATAGACTAAATAAACTTGCAGACTTGATAGTAAGAAATATGTTCTCTTGTTTCATTGTAAGAAGTTACGCGCTATAATGAATCTTATAATAATGCTTAACAGGAACTATAGTGCAATCTTCTGCCTGGCAATAGATCGCTACAAAATAATTTATAAACAAAATAATACCTTCCGAATAAAATATTATTTTCATATTTTCCCTTAAACTTGAAGCATTATCTTTTGAGACAGCAACAGTGAATCACGATCGGTGCGTCGGAAGTACGAAATGGTTCACATTGACACATAGAGAATTAATATAGTCACGACATACACTGCCCCGCCTCGAGCATTGTCTAACAAGCCAGCATCCGTGATAATGCAAGGCTGAGATAATATGATATCATCATGGTAATATGAACGGGAGATGCAAATCTTGTTCGTGATTCCAAATATGTGAAAGAATTTAGGATTGCTCTGTTGAATGGTTGTGAAATCTAATTTAGGTTGAACATGTTGAACTTTACTATTCATTTAAAAATTAAACGTAAATGTGATTCAATTAATATGCCATAATAATGTGATAATAGAAAATTTTAACACATCGATAACACAAGACCAAAGTTTCTTAATTGTAGTTCAAATTATCCTTATCTCTCTATATGAAAGTAAAATTGAAGTGTTTTTGTATATCTGAGCTAATAATTTCTAAAAAGACAGAAACAATTTTGACTAGTCTTTTACTGGTATAGAATTTTCCTAAATAACTTTTATGTTGCATTTAATTACACTTATGTAAAAGGAATGAAAAGCATCAACGGAGCTAACTTAAAATCGTTGAAAGAGATTTAGAGCTTAAATTATCACGACAAAATTACAATTTTATAAATAATACACCTAGACAGTTCTAATTTGAAAGAAAATTCAAGATAGAACTAATACCACAAACTGAAAGCAACAGGTCATACGCACCACAGAAATCGAAGCCGTTGTAATTTCAGTACTATGAACACAACATAACATAAACACAGAGGTGAACTGAATAGTATATGATGCCGGTACAATACTGAAGTGTTTGTTACAAATTATCAAGGGGCAAATGACGCCCCCACCCCACCTGCCACGCGGGTTAATATGTTCACTTGACTCGACATTTGCGTTGGGGTATGATGAAAATCATCTATGCGTGACATGTCCACTGGTATTGTGGTCTGACCCTGATTGAGCTCTCAACGTTTTACACTTTAATTGGAGTCCATCATGAAAGTTTAATGGTTCACAGTTCCCATTAGAAAATGTATTTACGCTCACCGTTTTCCACAATATTATCTGATTTTAAATGACGGTAAGATATAAGACTGTAAACACGCTAAAGTATACTACTATCTTCGAATTGCAATTACCGGTGCTATAGCTGCTGTTTATACTCCAAATTCTTCTGGTCAATTACTCTGTGCGTCTTGTAATCATACATTTAAAAGTTGGTTTCGACAGCCACATGTGCTCCTATTCCCGAAGATGATAGCGTTCGCTCTTTACGTATACCTCAAGATAGTCAACATCATCGTGGCGGCGTCAAACTTTCAGCAATAGAATGGTTGTTAGCTAATCTCGTAGTGGTAGTTTGACTATCATAAACGTCTTCTCGAGCCTTAACTATTTTTGATCCGATTAGAAATAGCCCTATCACTATACAATGATGTCATCACGATGTACTTCCTTCATCGAAAGCTCAGGTTAATTGTAGGGTTCGAACATTATTGTCCATTAACGTAGTATTCGAACACGCTGCCACTAAGTCGTGTATAACGTCATTAAACTTAATTATGTCTTTGTATCATTGTGGTATCATTTTGATGCAATTTTATGAAGTCGTAAACAGTTTATATTAATTACTAAGTTGTTAGTAAGCTTTATTTTTAATATCAAAGTTCGGTAAAGTTTTAGATGGTCCGCTTGAGTTTAAATGATTACTGACATCTATAGCGACACAGCATAAAGGAGTTTTACTGCTATATGCTTTGAATTATTACAATCTTCATCGACACATGATAATGTAATGTGCTGTAATACATTCTAAATTACTAGCTTAGGTACGTTAGAAACAATAAAAAATATGGTCGGCAGTGTTTTTTAAATTTCCAGTACCTCAGTACCGGTATCACAGTAGATCGTGATTGCCATTAATTAATATTTGACTAAATTTTCAATAATTATGAAATCCATGGAAATAGTACGTATTTCTATAGTGTGCGTTATCATGAGGAGCGTTAGCATTTGACCACAATCTCATCTGATATTAAATGACGACGTGTTCTAAGATGGTTTTTTTTTATTGTAGCACGGCAAAATGACTGCACTGTGTCTGATGGTAAGCACTGTACAATCCAAAAACAATAGCGCCCACCGAGTGAAACAGTATCCATCGCCGGTCACCACTGTCACGCCGGCCTGCGAAAAGCTGGATATGCACAGGCTGATCCTGAAACGCGACCCGCAGAAGCGAATCACTATGACGGGCTTTTTCGCCATATACATGATGGTTGCGACCCACTCAGGCTGTAAAACCCTACCACCCCGCTTTCGCCATTGGCTCGTTCGTTATTCAGCAGCGTGCACCACGTGCAGGTGAGGTTGACTTGGATGTCTCAAGTCTTAGATTTAATCCGACACCCCTTACACCCCAACACATTAAGCTTCCAGGGCAACGGGCTCTAAGTGCAGCTGCCAGGATACATCTGTAGGCAGGTTTAGAAGAAGGCTTACCACTATACTACGGTATTGCGATGTTTTCCTTCATGAAGAGCTCCGGTTCAGTGGCAAAGATCCTAACCTACATCAATGGATGCGGTGTACAAATAAGCACTAAACTATCATCGCTTACATAAAGGGTAAATTTTTTTGAACCCTTATTTATCGAAATAAGAGTCAATTTTATAGTTGACTTAAATATCATTAATATATTAATGAGAAGCCCGTGAACACATCATGCGATAATAACTTAACGACATAACTTGATAATTGTGTTTAATGTCATGTATGTTTTAATAATAGAAATATGTATACTACCTCTTAGAATCGTAAGTTACATAAATATAACAAATGCGTTTAAAGTTGCAGTCAAATTTGTATAGGAGGTCTGTGCGAGCGTTAAGTTTTCCCACGAAGTCACCAGATGGTGTGCGGGAGGCGCGCGCGCACCGTGACGGTGACTTACCGATCTCTATAATGAATTTAACAACCCCTAGCTGTATACATCAATGACACCTGTTGTTTCTCGCGATTTTATTCAACGTCAGTTTGTTATCATTATCGAAATGACAATAAAATTAATATAAACATTTTCATATTTTCTACAGACCTATAGGTATTAAGATAAGTTTTGCAAAATGTAACCAAAGTATTTTTTATTCCTCTCAATAAACCTACTCATAACTTTTTTTCAAAATTAAACATAAGACGATTTGCAAAAAAGGTTTATATTTATTTATTTATTCGCATTAATATAGCCATCGGTAATGTACCTAGTTATGTAGTCGGTAGCTTTTGAGAATTGAATTGAATTATTTTATATATAGATAGATGCTTAGGCCGATTGCGCCTCTCTATCGCTTGTTCCGCGCTCGCGCTTACACGCTCGGCTCAGGCGGAACGTGATAAATGAGTCATGCTTTTTCGTTCATGCACTCGGCATTTATCGATCTATAAGACGTTATCACGTCAAAAAAACTCAACATTCTCATTTATAATATTATTTACAGTACTTAGTCTATTAACAGATCTTGATTCACGTACATAAACTCTCAAATCTACTAAGTTGTATGATACTAGAATATATGTAAACGTTTCAAACCACGAAAACTGTCGCCCTCAGGTCCAGATCGCTCTGTAGGCGTGATCAGTAAACGCATGAGGTGCGACGTACGCGATTACAGTTACACCCTGCGGTGTGAACGGTCCTACTGACAGGTATATTCCCAAATGGTTTTAAAACTCACCAAAGTAAGTTATTTAGTACTTTTTACAGTTTTTCGGCTAGTTTCTCCAATTTCCCTTAACAATAAAGTTCAGAAAGGTAACATGTACTTAGTTTTGTAGTGTAAATTTAATGTATTTAGCTTACGATAAAGGAAAATATCCTGAGATTATGTCAGGTTTTTATAAAATATTGAAGTATTTTCACAGTATACTAGAGACTTGGCTTTCGAAATAGCAAATTTGTCGAGAAGAGAAGTCGAGAAGCGCCTGACTTTCCTCGAGAAAAGATTATACCTACTAAGCAATAAGATAAGCTGATATTATTAATTTTATATTATAAGTTATACTATTATCCCAAAGAGGTACTTTGTTTTTAGGTGATAACTTTTTGAAGCTATTAGACGGACTCTGAATATTATTTTACTGGTAGGTCAAGTTTAGATAAAATTTATACTGATGTACAGTATTTACAGTATGTACAGTAACGCGATTGAGGTTATGGGTAGGATGTTAACATATTTCGATGCATATATTTATAACTTTAGATCTATTATATAATGAAAATAAGTTCAAAATAATTTGTGTATTACTCGTCTTAGTTATCACATGAAAAAAAAAAACATTTTTATATTCGTTGCTATATGAGCTTTTAAAACTTGAAAAATAAAAATTGAAAAAGATTAAATCTGTCTTAATAAAGGACTCCCCTTAGTCCTAAATTAATCGTGCAGACAATAATTGGATACGAGAATAAAAAAATAATCCAATTTCAAACTGTGAAAGCACGATCATATTAATCCGTTGTGGGTAGAAATTATTCAATTTTGCGTGACATCTAGATACTGTAACGATCTAATCAGCGTACAAAAAAAAATAACAGACAGAAGCTTGCGATTCCCATTCAACCCTTTACTGGGGGGCGGTGTTATTAAATTGAAATATTTCTATTTTTATAGCCCGTAATATTTATTTGATTGTTAAATAAATACCCGATGTGGGACGCCGAGCGTTTGTACTCGGTTTAATGGGGGGTGAAGCTATTGTTGATGGTTAATTTTTTGATTAATCATCATGAACCGCGCGTGAAATCATTGCGTTTGTGATGTTTCAATTCTCGTTTATTCTTTTACATTTTACAAATGGTTATAATAAATATTATTTTTGATTTTATTTTTACAAAATTCGTTTTTGACATCCTCCTAATCTCATCTTTTTAGTTGGAACATAGCACTGTATTTATTATTAAGGATACTGGAGTATATAAACACACACTCTGGATAACATGATATACAGTACCCGGCTTTTGATTTGGTACGTCGGGGATAAGAGTGAGACGTCCGGTTAAGATCAGCTTACTTTTCTAGAGCGTTATCTCTATGGCACAGGGAAATGACTGCGATACACAAAGACAATCTGGCTATTATACCGGCCGGATACTATACAAGACCAAACTAAATTGACTATCACGGTCCTCTTTCCAACGTACCAAACACAACAAACTAAAAGAGGATTTCTATGATGGATTTAACATGTGCATAGCGGTGGTGATTCAGTCGTTTATAGACTTTACAATCCAACTTAATTACTGTATATATAATTATCATGTCCCAACAGGTGAATTCAATACATGTTTTGTGAAAATATGGCCGAAGTTATACCACATTAAGCCTAGAGTGAACCTGTTGTTATGTGCAACTGCTGTAACAGGCATAGGTGTTTAGCAGCCGATCTTAAACTTGGAGATAGTAGCTATCCAAGCTACCCAATTGGGCACTATAAAATAATTGACCACAATAACTCTACTTATGTCAATTTCATTTAAACCGATCTTACTATTTCTAGAAATAAGCGGTAGAAATCAAACAATAATTTATTATAGTTTTAATTTACACTTTACCCGTGGTAACTTTTATATGCAATCTATACAGGTAACCAATTTACATATAGAAAGAGAAAATTTATCGACGATAAAAAAAATCCACTTTCTAAAAATACATAAGCATCGGATTCACCACACGAGACCATGATCATTCTTTAAAGTTGTATTGCATAATTTTTCTGACCGTATACAACGAATAATACTTATTAATTCTTATCATAATTTTAAAAATATAGTCATGCGTGGAGATAAGACGCCTTTTACATATAACAATAGTGCGTATGCCACGTCGGACAAAGCAACGTCATCAATTTTAATCTGAGCGACAATTGCGCGATGACAAATGTCAGCGTGCGCGACACTCATTCATTACTCGCACATGCACGCGGCCGATTTGATAATGCAACGGCTAATAAAGGGTTAACTTTATATTATTGTTACTGCGTATGACGGGAGATGGATTATTATGATTTTTTTTTGTCACTTTCATAATAATATTAAAAAAGAATATTTTACGTTCCCTAC
>MU158739.1:182404-222255 GCA_015888305.1 Antheraea pernyi | reverse complement strand
CCTACACTTACGTGCGATTTTAGACATAAAGACATCTAGATAGCTTTAAAGATAAAACGATTTATTGCAATTGCGTCTGTAACAAATGATAATCGTAAAGGCCTAGTTTAAATGTCAAATAATTTAAATAGCTTTCTAGCAGTTAAGTTTAATATACAACTCACATTTCTTAGTGTATATTTTTTTCATTCTGTCGTGACTTAGATCAATTAAAGAATTTCGCTTGAATACAAGGTTTTTAATGGTTTATATATAACATTTCCCATAATAACTTATAGTATGAACCAAGTTTTACACGAAAAATATATTTTATTTTGTCTACGGGGTATACATTTCATACTTGTTATTAAGCTGGACTTCGAAAATTTGCGATTCCACATGCATTGTATCAACAAAATGAATATTAAGTATATATTCTTTGTATGGAAATAATCATATATATCATACATGGGGATCGCTAGAACACTACAGTAGTTGATGTTGCATATTGTATTCAACTTAATGAGGAGTTGCAGTTCTATTTTAACTTTATATATACATTTTTTTATTGTAGCACAGCAATGTGACTGCTGCACTGTGCCTGATGGTGAGCACTTGTTTGTGTAAAGTAAAAAGCGTCATCGAATACTTTCTGTTTTATAATTTCAATATCACAGGGAATTGTAAATTATGACAAATATAAAACTCAAGAACGTTGTATATCAGCCTTTAAGCAAAAATCTATCTCAATCTTTACAGGCGACCCGCAGAAGCGAATCACTATGACGGGTTTTTTCGTCATATACATAGTGGTTGCGACCCAGTCAGGCTGTAAAACCCTACCACCCAGCTTTCGTCATTGCCTCATTCGTTATTCAGCAGGGTGCATCACGTGCAGATGAGGTTGGCTTGGGTGTCTCAAGTCTTATGATGTTATTCGATAGCCCTTACACCCAATACCATCATGCCATGGTTTCAGCACGATATTTTTCTTCACCGAAAGCTCTGCATTATTTCGATTCAGTATCCGAACACGCTATTAACTGAGCCACCATTGCTTCATGTTATTCGGCAAACAATATTCGAGTTTTTATATATATCCTAGATATGTAAATATATATAATGGGTACTCAATTCTTTTCAGGCTTAATCACGTCAAAACTACTAGACGACCTACTATCTACCTACGACTTCGACTATTCCATGCGGGATTTTTGGTAGTGGTTCTAGGTTACCTCTTTTTTTCGATTTACTCTTTGCCATTTTTATTTCCAACAAAACGGGCAGGAATCAACTAGTATTTAGATAAGGATCAATGCATCCACGCCTCAGTTTTAAGTTATTATTTATATGGTACAATCTATAGGACATTGAAATATAATAAAAATATATAAATAAAAATAAAGGACAGATTAATAATTGTATTCAATTAATATTAATCTGATAACTGAAATTCGCAACGAGTTAAGGATACTGACCTTGCAAAAAAATATTTTATGCTCGTTTGAAATGTATGCCATTTTTTATATAATATATTATCTCTTCTTATCTAGCCTAGATTTTTATAGCCTGCCCATTCCGGGTTATGATGTAACAGAATAAAACAAACTAAACGGAATAACTTTGTTAATAAATAAGAGACGTGATCATAAATAAACTTGAAAGTATCATCGATCAAAATTGTCACATAGGTTTTTGCCTCGAACGCTTCTATCTTGGATCATATTATTAATCCTTTTAATAAAGTATGTTCTTATCGTAAATTTATTCAATGAATGAACCAATAGGTGGCCTCTCGTAAGATAAAGGAGATGTCTCATTGAATACATCATTGTTGATAAAGATATACGCGTGTTTACTGTTGCGTTCAGAGATTTTAATTGTAAGAATGCAACTTAATAAGGAATATCAAAATATATATTCGTGAACTTAAATTATTAAATTTATTAAAAATCAATGCCTCTAAAAGAAAGTATTGTTCATGATGGAAATCAGGATTACTAATATTACTCAACTAGTTATCCGCCCCGGTTTTGCACAGGTGTATTAATGCACAAAGTGACACCTAATCTTCCCTTTACAACACCACTATGCAATGAGATATTTAAGATGGCAATTGAACATCAGTCTGTCAATTTTTATGTGTAGATTTTTCAACAGAAAATTTTAACTTTTCCGTACAATTGTTTTTTTCATACAAACCGCTCAACAAAAAACGAATCATACCAAATAGGTGCAACCGTACTGATGTGATACGCTTACATACATCTGGCAATTGATTGTTATCTGTATATATTATAAAACAACATATTTTTTTATACTTGAGAGTCAGTTCTGCCTAGGCTTAGCATGTTACCACAATGGGCTACAATATCACGTAACTTCAGGAGAAATAGTATACCAGTACTTACCAATGAAAAAATATATAATACTTAAAAAGTACACTATATAACAGTGTTACAATTCCCACTACGATAAAACTTTATTCAAAGATATTTTATTATGTATTAATTTTTTAAGGGAAATCGACTCACAATTAACCGTAAATAAATAATTTCTCACGGTTATTAACTAAGTATCATAAGTAATATTTTTGTTTATGCATAAAATTATCTTCATTGAAATACTACGAATTCAAGTTGTTTTCGTACTAGATTTATTGCAACGCTTTCCGTACTCGCTATTTTAAGCTCAATTCCTAAATATTAACTATGCTAAAATGATCTTTATGGTCTTATTTATTGGTGCTAAAATTGATTTACATATTCGCTTCGAAATAAAACGAATTTCAATGTCAACGCATTCCTATTTTATCGCTTACAATGTTGCACCGCTCTTATAACCTCATCAATCATGTCTTGCGCAATGGAGCCAGGAGCATTATGACAAATGTATGTACAGACGTCTGCAAATCGGTTCTAATTACGGATATTTAAGAGCATTGTGGAATATTGGAATGTCATGCGGCTTATGCCGGCCCGCTGTGACGCGCAATGTGGGTGTTTAGAATTTTGTGTGAATGCAACCGAATTACGTACACTTTATTATTATGGATTCACAACTGGCATAACAATTTTCGTTAAATATATACTACTGAATGTTATATAATAATAATTGAAACTTAAAAAAAATATCATATAATAAGTAGGTACTTAATAAGTTTGGAGCATCTTGTTCGAACCAACTGTAGTTCGGTGAAGCTGTTAAGACCTTGCTTGGTCAATAGCATAATTAGTTCGAGAAAAAAATAAAAAGTCCGGACCAACCTCAGCAACAATGGAACCGATTCTGATGAGACGTTCAGATAGAGAGGACTTTTAAGATTATTATATAAAATACATCTAATTACACATTTCCATAAGGTTATGCAGTAATGATAAAAACTTATTAGCCTAATTTAAATTCCTAATTTAAAAAAAACACCCTATAATTAATCCAAATGACATATAGAAATCATGAAACAAAGAAAAAACTATATAATTAAGAAAACTATGTTAAATACCTGACCAGTTCTCAGAAGGTTTATTACAAAGAAATTGATGGAAACATTCATTTCCATTTTCTGGAAACATTCAGTAAAACGTTTGAAATAATTACAAAAAAAACAAACAGTAATACGCAATAAAACTAATGAGTACCTAATAACAGTTAAAGAGTCCGGTAAAAACGAAAATCCTGCGTGTGATATAAAACAACACGACAATTACATACAATTCGAAACGCATAAATCAGCGACAGCACCGGCTGCGTCGCCGTCCCACCGGAACTCGCTACAGGAAGCTCTGAAGACTCCTGGACGCGATTAGCATTCTACTAGATACGGTAAAATTAGAGAACATTTTCAGGACCTATACTAGGGATGAACGAAACGAGGTCATTTACATAAAAAAAAAAACAAATATTTGAAATATGTAGTAAACAAACATGATGTCCACTTTATATTATTTAAGTGATGAAATGAATCAATCAATATGCACTAACGTCAATGAAAAATTATAATGAAATCGATGTGATATAGAAATTACATCCCTAGTATGAACTTCACTATTGATTTTGTTTGAAATAAATTATAAGAGGGAAGGAAAATCACTAAAAATATAGTGACAATTTCTTAAAACGTGAACTCTATTTACTCCAACTATCCAACCAGTACCAAAGACCGTCTGTCGAGAACATAAGATTCTGCAAGACCTTTAACGTTATGTCTTTCGTATGAGAATGAATATTATAGAGAACTAGCTTTTATTCACGGCTTTGGTCACGTTAAAGTAGATATGACCAATACCGCAATATTTTTTTTTTTCTGGATTTAAGGTACCCATTTCCTTTTTTGTACTCCTGACAAGGTGTATGCAAAATTTCATGATGATTGGTTTGGTAGTTAAGGCGTGAAAACGGAATAAACAGTCAAACTCAATTTAGCATTTATAATATTACTAGCGGGCCCGGCAGACGTTGTCCCGACCTGATTATTAAAAAATCCTTAACAAATTATATACCAAAACGTTCCTTATGAATCACTTTATCCACTGCTGAAAACCTCTTGTAAATCCGTTCAGTAGTTTTTGAGTTTATCGCGAACAGACAGACAGACAAACGCGGTAGGGGACTTTGTTTTATACTATGTAATGATATCAAATATAATTATCATATGATAATATAATTAAATGAGAACTCTCTAAAACAACAGATTTTTGCTATTTTTACTGTTAATTTTTTCATTTTTTTTTTCTACAATTTATATAGTATTTGTTTGTGTAAAGTAAAAAGCGTCATCGAATACTTTCTGTTTTATAATTTCAATATCACAGGGAATTGTAAATTATGACAAATATAAAACTCAAGAACGTTGTATATCAGCCTTTAAGCAAAAATCTATCTCAATCTTTACAGTAAATATATAAAATCTGAAAACGTATCCAATATTAAAATAAACAATATCACATCTAGTAATATTATATTCTTGAAAACTGCGCGGTAGCGTAAACTATATGCGTGATTTTTAGATCGCAGGACGCGACGGCACGGCTCGGCGGTGGCATGGCGCGGCGCATACGCTGCGATTTATCTAAATTAAATATCGTATGCGCGCGTGGCACCGGCCTGCTCGCACCCTGACATTCTGCACTCATAAACATACAGCATGTATAAGAAAATCAACAATGATTTTTTTATTTACCATTTTTCTATTAATTTGTCTACACCTAAAACGAGTTATCTAGTGTATAAGTGCTGAAATAATATTCAAGTACAAGTTACCGTTTTAACATTGTTAGAATAGAATTATATCTGAAACCAAGTAGTTAGCTCAGAAATGAGAATTGATATTTGTTTATATGTTCGTTAAGAACCTGTTAATAAGAACCTCAAAACAAACGGTATATATACGTCTATATTACGTAACAACGAATTCTATTACTTCAAACAAAATAAATGAACGAGTGTAACATATTTCTATTACTTCACAGTGTTATAAAATAAATGAACGAGTGTAACATATTTATTTTGTATTTAGATTAACATAAATTATTTATTATATTGTTTAGATATCTTGCATCGTGAATAAACATAGGCCGTAAATATATAATAGCAAACCTGTACATTACAAAAAAAATCTAAAATATTAAATGAAGTATATAGTAAAGTTGCCTAGTTGCCTTTTAATTTAAAATAAACAGTAGAACGTTAGGTAATACGAGAATAAAAATCAAAGCTACCTGTATATAGAGAGACAACGTAAACAACAGGACGAGGGTCACACGGATAGGGTAGAGGGCAGGTGACTCCAATTAACTGACTGTACTGGACTGTCAGCCAACCGCGGAAACACGCGTCACTGTGATTCAGTTCGAGTGTGACCAGTTCAAACGTGTCGAAGTTCAGTGTGAAAGTTTAAATACTGTTTACATGACGATTACAGATTTTAGCAAATAATATACTGTATAATGTTATAAAATAATAGATATTTAACATACATAAGAGTTGAGGGTAGATCTTCACATAAAATATCATTTCGGTTTTAGTATTATGAAAAATATAAGTTAAAATACTTTATTTATCCTCATTATCTGTACTTAATACTACTGAAGAAGAATGGGTTTAAACGAAAAAAAAATGAATTATACACGGAATGTTATGCTAATTAAGTATAGAGCGGGTCTAGTCAAACTAAGATCGTTGGAATCATTCACACGGAAATCATTGTACCGAAAAAACTTTACTTGATGGTAGAATATTTTCCATTGAAGAGTTTTCAAACAAGCAAACGAAAGCTATGTCTTCTTCTACAATAAAAATATAAATCTAACGTTTAGAATCTTAACGTTTTTTTTTTAACTTTTCCGTACAATTGTTTTTTTCATACAAACCGCTCAACAAAAAACGAATCATACCAAATAGGTGCAACCGTACTGATGTGATACGCTTACATACATCTGGCAATTGATTGTTATCTGTATATATTATAAAACAACATATTTTTTTATACTTGAGAGTCAGTTCTGCCTAGGCTTAGCATGTTACCACAATGGGCTACAATATCACGTAACTTCAGGAGAAATAGTATACCAGTACTTACCAATGAAAAAATATATAATACTTAAAAAGTACACTATATAACAGTGTTACAATTCCCACTACGATAAAACTTTATTCAAAGATATTTTATTATGTATTAATTTTTTAAGGGAAATCGACTCACAATTAACCGTAAATAAATAATTTCTCACGGTTATTAACTAAGTATCATAAGTAATATTTTTGTTTATGCATAAAATTATCTTCATTGAAATACTACGAATTCAAGTTGTTTTCGTACTAGATTTATTGCAACGCTTTCCGTACTCGCTATTTTAAGCTCAATTCCTAAATATTAACTATGCTAAAATGATCTTTATGGTCTTATTTATTGGTGCTAAAATTGATTTACATATTCGCTTCGAAATAAAACGAATTTCAATGTCAACGCATTCCTATTTTATCGCTTACAATGTTGCACCGCTCTTATAACCTCATCAATCATGTCTTGCGCAATGGAGCCAGGAGCATTATGACAAATGTATGTACAGACGTCTGCAAATCGGTTCTAATTACGGATATTTAAGAGCATTGTGGAATATTGGAATGTCATGCGGCTTATGCCGGCCCGCTGTGACGCGCAATGTGGGTGTTTAGAATTTTGTGTGAATGCAACCGAATTACGTACACTTTATTATTATCGATTCACAACAGGCATAACAATTTTCGTTAAATATATACTACTGAATGTTATATAATAATAATTGAAACTTAAAAAAAATATCATATAATAAGTAGGTACTTAATAAGTTTGGAGCATCTTGTTCGAACCAACTGTAGTTCGGTGAAGCTGTTAAGACCTTGCTTGGTCAATAGCATAATTAGTTCGAGAAAAAAATAAAAAGTCCGGACCAACCTCAGCAACAATGGAACCGATTCTGATGAGACGTTCAGATAGAGAGGACTTTTAAGATTATTATATAAAATACATCTAATTACACATTTCCATAAGGTTATGCAGTAATGATAAAAACTTATTAGCCTAATTTAAATTCCTAATTTAAAAAAAACACCCTATAATTAATCCAAATGACATATAGAAATCATGAAACAAAGAAAAAACTATATAATTAAGAAAACTATGTTAAATACCTGACCAGTTCTCAGAAGGTTTATTACAAAGAAATTGATGGAAACATTCATTTCCATTTTCTGGAAACATTCAGTAAAACGTTTGAAATAATTACAAAAAAAACAAACAGTAATACGCAATAAAACTAATGAGTACCTAATAACAGTTAAAGAGTCCGGTAAAAACGAAAATCCTGCGTGTGATATAAAACAACACGACAATTACATACAATTCGAAACGCATAAATCAGCGACAGCACCGGCTGCGTCGCCGTCCCACCGGAACTCGCTACAGGAAGCTCTGAAGACTCCTGGACGCGATTAGCATTCTACTAGATACGGTAAAATTAGAGAACATTTTCAGGACCTATACTAGGGATGAACGAAACGAGGTCATTTACATAAAAAAAAAAACAAAATATTTGAAATATGTAGTAAACAAACATGATGTCCACCTTATATTACTTAAGTGATGAAATGCATCAATCAATATGCACTAACGTCAATGAAGAATTATAATGAAATCGATGTGATATAGGAATTACATCCCTAATATGAACTTCACTATTGATTTTGTTTGAAATAAATTATAATAGGGAAGGAAAACTACTAAAATACAATGATAATTTCTTAAAACTTGAACTCTATTTACTCCAATTATCCAACCTGTGCCAAAGACCGTCTGTCGAGAACCTTATCAGTCTGCAAGATCTTTAACGTTATGTCTTTCGTATGAGAATTAACAGTATAGAGAACTAGCTTTTATCCACGGCTTTGGTCACGTTAAAGTAGATATGACCTATACCGCAGCAAAAGTTCTGGATTTAAGGTACCCATCTCCTTTTTTGTACTCCTGACAAGGTGTATGCAAAATTTCATGATGATTGGTTTGGTAGTGATCGTAAAAAGCGTAGTTTCCAAAAACCTTAATAACTATATTAAATGGACATGCTATAATGTTTTTTTGAAGTTATACTTCTTTTGGCGCGTTAGGGAAAAATGATGAGAGTAAATTTGTAAAAAACCGACACCCTGAAGTTAGTTTTTCTATTGATAGTGTCTTTTTTTCTACAAACGTAGAATAAGGCGAAAGATAAAATTTTTGAAAAGATTTTTATCTTGTTACGCCCAAGAAGTATAACTTATAATTATAACACTTTTTTTTAGATACGGACTATGTATATAAAAAATAAAATTTAATAAAGTAATCGAAATCTACCCAGAAGCTTTTATATATACTTATAGATAATATGCAATATGTTCAATAAAATTACAGTAGGCACTGTTTGTGTAAAGTAAAAAGCGTCATCGAATACTTTCTGTTTTATAATTTCAATATCACAGGGAATAGTAAATTATGACAAATATAAAACCCAAGAACGTTGTATATCAGCCTTTAACCAAAAATCCATCTCAATCTTTACAATAAATATATAAAATCTGAAAACGTATCCAATATTAAAATAAACAATATCACATCTAGTAATATTATATTCTTGAAAACTGCGCGGTAGCGTAAACTATATGCGTGATTTTTAGATCGCAGGACGCGACGGCACGGCTCGGCGGTGGCATGGCGCGGCGCATACGCTGCGATTTATCTAAATTAAATATCGTATGCGCGCGTGGCACCGGCCTGCTCGCACCCTGACATTCTGCACTCATAAACATACAGCATGTATAAGAAAATCAACAATGATTTTTTTATTTACCATTTTTCTATTAATTTGTCTACACCTAAAACGAGTTATCTAGTGTATAAGTGCTGAAATAATATTCAAGTACAAGTTACCGTTTTAACATTGTTAGAATAGAATTATATCTGAAACCAAGTAGTTAGCTCAGAAATGATAATTGATATTTGTTTATATGTTCGTTAAGAACCTGTTAATAAGAACCTCAAAACAAACGGTATATATACGTCTATATTACGTAACAACGAATTCTATTACTTCACAGTGTTATAAAATAAATGAACGAGTGTAACATATTTATTTTGTATTTAGATTAACATCAATTATTTATTATATTGTATAGATTTTATCTTGCATCGTGAATAAACATAGGCCGTAAATATATAATAGCAAACCTGTACTTAGTAAATCAAACGCTTTATCAATATAAGACATAAATCATTACAAAAAAATACTAAAATATTAAATGAAGTATATAGTAAAGTTGCCTAGTTGCCTTTTAATTTAAAATAAACAGTAGAACGTTAGGTAATACGAGAATAAAAATCAAAGCTACCTGTATATAGAGAGGCAACGTAAACAACAGGACGAGGGTCACACGGATAGGGTAGAGGGCAGGTGACTCCAATTAACTGACTGTACTGGACTGTCAGCCAACCGTGGAAACACGCGTCACTGTGATTCAGTTCGAGTGTGACCAGTTCAAACGTGTCGAAGTTCAGTGTGAAAGGTTAAATACTCTTTACATTACAATTACAGATAGCTAATAATATACTGTATAATGTTATAAAATAATTGATATTTAACATACATAAGAGTTGAGGGTAGATCTTCACATAAAATATCATTTCGGTTTTAGTATTATGAAAAATATAAGTTAAAATACTTTATTTATCCTCATTATCTGTACTTAATACTACTGAAGAAGAATGGGTTTAAACGAAAAAAAAATGAATTATACACGGAATGTTATGCTAATTAAGTATAGAGCGGGTCTAGTCAAACTAAGATCGTTGGAATCATTCACACGGAAATCATTGTACCGAAAAAACTTTACTTGATGGTAGAATATTTTCCATTGAAGAGTTTTCAAACAAGCAAACGAAAGCTATGTCTTCTTCTACAATAAAAATATAAATCTAACGTTTAGAATCTTAACGTTTTTTAGATTTTTGTGAATAAAATTATTGCTGGTGTCTTGGAATAGTATATATAACATAGTAATAAAATAAATTTCAATCATGTATCAATATCTGCCTGTCTGTTTAAGCAAGCATCATTGCTAAAGTATCGCGTTCACGATAAAACCTAACCTAAAACCAAGAAAATCATAAAGCACATCTTCGAGTAACATTTAGTCTGTTTCATTAAAATCGGTACACTCTATAAAAAGTTATTATAATTTTAATGACGACGCGACTTAAGTACGAGAGAACAGTAGATACGTAAACGGACTTAATACAGTCAGATGATTTTATTAGGTTCCAAGCGGACAGAGTCGCGGGCACAGCTAGTGTAGTAATAGAAATGTTAATTTTTATACTCAACAGAGAGCTTACACTGCCTAGCAGTCATCGACTACCGGGTGGACTCGAAACGTTTAATTGATATTAACTCGCCAACCGCTAATCAAATTATAGCAACCACAAATTGTATCAGGTCGATTTCTAATTTAGTTCTAACATAAAAAAATATAATTAATAAACATTTCCACGGACGAAAACAAGTGCCTAGATATAAAGTCCCTAATACAACAATGTCTTAATCGATTTCAGGCGAAATTCCATTAATTGGTACTTACATAATCAGCTAAGAAGTGAAAACAAATGTAGGCATAAAAACTTCATTAAGAAGATATGAAAACGACAGAGTCGTTAGTCGTCGTAGCCATCTTAGGATAAACACAAAAAACGGAAAAGCCACTCTTATGTATAAATAAATACCAACTATAGATAAATTATTCTGAATAAATAACGCACCTAAGGAACCATTTAGGTAATTTCTTGAAGATACACGTACGAGAAATCACAAAAAACTGATAAAAGTCCAAGTTAGACTTGATATATTTTGCAAGTCTGTGCAAATTCGATTAATTTACGTGACAGCTTTTCCACGTTCCTTAAATGAACCGAATAAGTATCTAATTAGGTTTAAGTTACATAAATAAATGGATTCACAAAAGTTACTGGAATTATAACTAAAGAGGCATGCTCATAAATGGGTTTCAGAAAGCCATGTCTTATTTATCTGTAAATCTTTGGACCATGAAGAAGGTGATAACTTATCTGTTGATAGAATACACTGATTAAAATTTAGTATTTTGAGTATATAAACATACCGGCTGTACCAGGCACGACATCTTGAAGAGGCAGCGGAGTCTTCGGTCCCAAAAGCAGTTCTTGTCCGGAAGGAATGTCTCGAATCACTTTGTACCAAACCTGAAAATTATCGCAACTTTTCATTAATAATTTTGCTGTAGAATTAATTAATTAAATCGCTGTACAACAATATTGAATATCGGTTTATTTTTCACTGTGATATTTTTATATGTATGATCAGTTGTACATATAGTTTACTCAAATATGACCTCTTAAATATACACGCAGTGGAAGCTCTCAAAAGACGATTTATCGGCTGAGTGCCTTAAGCGCTCGCCTTAGTAGTCAGGTGAAGCTGTAGGTCCTTCCTAGGTCAATAGCGTAGTCGGTTAAAAAAAACAGACTATTTTGAAATATTTTTCATTATTGTTCTGCTCCTATTAGTCTTAGCGTGATGATATATAGCCTTCCTCGATAAATGAGCTATATAACACTGAAATAATTTGTCAAATCGGAATAGTAGTTCCTGAGATTAGCTCGCTCAAGCAAACCATCTCTTCAGCTTTATAATATTCGTATGGAAGTAGATATACAAGGGCTTCGTTATTGTGTATACTAGTCAGTATCTATGTGTTTTATATTTAATTTGATATAACTTTATCTGTGTAATTTACCTACACACCATTCATTTAGTTAGTTCCTTTTTCAATACGAATAATCAGCTCTCTTATGAAACGTTATATGCTTACTATTACAAGTCCATATGAAAAGTTTATCTTGTGGCAGAATATAAAAACAAGATAGACTACTTGATCAGTTGATACCCGTAACTTCGTCTGAATCGGTTGTTAATTTAACAATTAATTATATATACAATGAAACATACACTTCTCCATAACAAGAAAACAGATCGCTAACCGCATCGTGATCGTAAAAAGCGTAGTTTCCAAAAACCTTAATAACTATATTAAATGGACATGCTATAATGTTTTTTTGAAGTTATACTTCTTTTGGCGCGTTAGGGAAAAATGATGAGAGTAAATTTGTAAAAAACCGACACCCTGAAGTTAGTTTTTCTATTGATAGTGTCTTTTTTTCTACAAACGTAGAATAAGGCGAAAGATAAAATTTTTGAAAAGATTTTTATCTTGTTACGCCCAAGAAGTATAACTTATAATTATAACACTTTTTTTTAGATACGGACTATGTATATAAAAAGTAAAATTTAATAAAGTAATCGAAATCTACCCAGAAGCTTTTATATATACTTATAGATAATATGCAATATGTTCAATAAAATTACAGTATAATAATTAGCTTTCAACATGATCCTACACTATATTAACCGAAACCGTAATATCAAATAGCGTTTAACCTCCACAGGGGTACATATTAGTGAATCTAATCACCGCATCTGTTCGCTCCCCTCCGTTTGACCGGAAGTGGGACACAGTTGTTCAGTCGTACGCCGATTTTCTGCCACCGGAAGTGACAACGTTCGGCATTCAAAATTCTACTAGGGCGATGCGGTGATATAAAGCGCTTTATGAGGGTAGTTGTGATAATCATGCGCCAGTTATTTTATTGTTTTTTATTAACAATAGACAATTACTTTCGGTAAAAGTTTATCAGAAATTATGGCAATAAAAACGAATCGTATTTTGTTGGTTTATTTAGATTAAAGTGGAAATTTTATTTCATCTTTAATTTTGTTTCTAATAATAAATAGAAATGAATGCAAATATACGATGTGGCTGCCATTAGTAAATACACATTTATATATAAAATTCCGGTGTGCATGTGTTGGTTATTTTCTCGTCCTAAAATGCTTCGCAATTCAGAATCTTTTTTATACTTATGAGGTCACCTGTGTGGTTTTTAGTTATCGCTGAACCCGATAGGTGGCGCTACTGACCAACGAGTGTAACATATTTATTTTGTATTTAGATTAACATCAATTATTTATTATATTGTATAGATTTTATCTTGCATCGTGAATAAACATAGGCCGTAAATATATAATAGCAAACCTGTACTTAGTAAATCAAACGCTTTATCAATATAAGACATAAATCATTACAAAAAAATACTAAAATATTAAATGAAGTATATAGTAAAGTTGCCTAGTTGCCTTTTAATTTAAAAAAAAAGAAAATTGGTTGAGAAACAGAGGAAGAAAGTGTACTTAACTGTTTTGTGTCTGTTTATTTATATATAGACTAGCCTCCGCCAGCGACTTCGTTCGCGTGGAATAGTTACTTTGGGCTAACGTTAACACGCAGCGGAAGCTCTCAAGAGGAATGAAACTCCGATTTTGAAATATACTTCATTGGTGCTCAGCTCCTATTGGTCTTAGCGTGACGATATATAGTCTATAACCTTCATCGATAAATGTTATATAAACACTGAAAGAATTTTTCAAATCGGACTAGTAGTTGCTGAGATTACCCCCTACAACGCCACAACGTCACAAACTCACAAACTTTACATCTTTATGATATTAGTATAGAAGAATAGATTAAAAACGCAAATTTGGGTTAGTTTATTTGTTACCCTTTCACGAATTAACTATTTCACCGATGAACATGAAATTTTGGATTGTCATTGTCAAGTGTACAGAAAAGGTCATAGGTACCTTTAATCTAGGAAAAATTGTAATTCCGAGGAATAGGTCAAATCTACACTAACGCAGGCTATGCCGCGAGCAAAAGCAATTACTCAATATTTAAAAACAGGATATGATCGTACTTGACCAGCGAGCAGTAGGTGTTGTACATTGACGTCATGAGGATAATTCGTTGACCGAATTAATTTGAGCCAATTGGTCTTCTCTGTGGTACCGTCTAGCCACCCTCGGATGCCATTTTTACCGATCACCTGGAAATGTAAAAAAATAACAATTATTCTTTCTACTAAAACAACAATATTTCTTAAAAGTTCATATGATTTTCTCTAATTATCCGAACATTTTCCTAATTACTTCAAAGGGCAAATATATTTCGAAATTAGTATAGGTATTTTTATCAAATTTTTTTACCAAAATTACGAAGTAAAACAATGGTTATAGTGCCATCTATTAGTTTTACGTCGAACTTAATACAACGCAAACCTCATCGGTGGAGGAATCACTTATTTAATTATTATATTTATAACAATAATTATTATAGCATGAAGATTAAATAAATCCAGTATCTTTCAATAGTATAAATAAACATGAAGTTATACACTGTCATTATATTAATTATAAAGAATATTTCTACCCATATACAATTAGATTCCTATATTTTATTGTTAAAAGCTTAATACAGTTTAAGTCAGAACTATTAACATAATTATAATATGGAACATTTATAATACGCAAAAATTTAATTCGTTTATAGTAATTAATGAAAGTGTCAAGTGTCGACATCTCGCGGCATCTGTCGGCAACGGACATTACATTGGACACTGCGGCTTCAAAATAGATGGCGACATTAGTCCACGTCAAGAGAGGGTCGTCACAGCTTGTCCATTTATCACCAGCCCATCCCTTTTCAAATCGTAACGATTTAATTTTTGTATGTAGATATAAAATTATTAATAGTTTTAATAAGCTTTGGAAATTCTCATACAGTTTACATTCGATGTAACAATAAAACAACTTATTTTTATGGTTTATATTAATTTGTAATTATATAGAACTAGCTTATGTTTATAAGCTTAAATTACACATAAAATATTAAATACTGAATATCCATGCCGGTTAATTTGCCTCAAAACCTATTTTCGTTTATTAGAATTATTTTTTAATAACAATGCATTTATGTTGCTTTTTTTTTCATTATTATATTCATAGTTGTGTCCTTTTATGCCATATAGCAAGCATCATTGCTAAAGTATCGCGTTCACGATAAAACCTAACCTAAAACCAAGAAAATCATAAAGCACATCTTCGAGTAACATTTAGTCTGTTTCATTAAAATCGGTACACTCTATAAAAAGTTATTATAATTTTAATGACGACGCGACTTAAGTACGAGAGAACAGTAGATACGTAAACGGACTTAATACAGTCAGATGATTTTATTAGGTTCCAAGCGGACAGAGTCGCGGGCACAGCTAGTGTAGTAATAGAAATGTTAATTTTTATACTCAACAGAGAGCTTACACTGCCTAGCAGTCATCGACTACCGGGTGGACTCGAAACGTTTAATTGATATTAACTCGCCAACCGCTAATCAAATTATAGCAACCACAAATTGTATCAGGTCGATTTCTAATTTAGTTCTAACATAAAAAAATATAATTAATAAACATTTCCACGGACGAAAACAAGTGCCTAGATATAAAGTCCCTAATACAACAATGTCTTAATCGATTTCAGGCGAAATTCCATTAATTGGTACTTACATAATCAGCTAAGAAGTGAAAACAAATTTAGGCATAAAAACTTCATTAAGAAGATATGAAAACGACACAGTCGTTAGTGGTCGTAGCCATCTTAGAATATACACAAAAAACGGAAAAGCCACTCTTATGCATAAATAAATACCAACTATAGATAAATTATTCTGAATAAATAACGCACCTAAGGAACCATTTAGGTAATTTCTTGAAGATACACGTACGAGAAATCACAAAAAACTGATAAAAGTCCAAGTTAGACTTGATATATTTTGCAAGTCTGTGCAAATTCGATTAATTTACGTGACAGCTTTTCCACGTTCCTTAAATGAACCGAATAAGTATCTAATTAGGTTTAAGTTACATAAATAAATGGATTCACAAAAGTTACTGGAATTATAACTAAAGAGGCATGCTCATAAATGGGTTTCAGAAAGCCATGTCTTATTTATCTGTAAATCTTTGGATCATGAAGAAGGTGATAACTTATCTGTTGATAGAATACACTGATTAAAATTTAGTATTTTGAGTATATAAACATACCGGCTGTAGCAGGCACGACATCTTGAAGAGGCAGCGGAGTCTTCGGTCCCAAAAGCAGTTCTTGTCCGGAAGGAATGTCTCGAATCACTTTGTACCAAACCTGAAAATTATCGCAACTTTTCATTAATAATTTTGCTGTAGAATTAATTAATTAAATCGCTGTACAACAATATTGAATATCGGTTTATTTTTCACTGTGATATTTTTATATGTATGATCAGTTGTACATATAGTTTACTCAAATATGACCTCTTAAATATACACGCAGTGGAAGCTCTCAAAAGACGTAACCGACTACGCTATTGACCTAGGAAGGACCTACAGCTTCACCTGACTACTAAGGCGAGCGCTTAAGGCACTCAGCCGATAAATCGTCTTTTGAGAGCTTCCACTTTTTTCATTATTGTTCTGCTCCTATTAGTCTTAGCGTGATGATATATAGCCTTCCTCGATAAATGAGCTATATAACACTGAAATAATTTGTCAAATCGGAATAGTAGTTCCTGAGATTAGCTCGCTCAAGCAAACCATCTCTTCAGCTTTATAATATTCGTATGGAAGTAGATATACAAGGGCTTCGTTATTGTGTATACTAGTCAGTATCTATGTGTTTTATATTTAATTTGATATAACTTTATCTGTGTAATTTACCTACACACCATTCATTTAGTTAGTTCCTTTTTCAATACGAATAATCAGCTCTCTTATGAAACGTTATATGCTTACTATTACAAGTCCATATGAAAAGTTTATCTTGTGGCAGAATATAAAAACAAGATAGACTACTTGATCAGTTGATACCCGTAACTTCGTCTGAATCGGTTGTTAATTTAACAATTAATTATATATACAATGAAACATACACTTCTCCATAACAAGAAAACAGATCGCTAACCGCATCGTGATCGTAAAAAGCGTAGTTTCCAAAAACCTTAATAACTATATTAAATGGACATGCTATAATGTTTTTTTGAAGTTATACTTCTTTTGGCGCGTTAGGGAAAAATGATGAGAGTAAATTTGTAAAAAACCGACACCCTGAAGTTAGTTTTTCTATTGATAGTGTCTTTTTTTCTACAAACGTAGAATAAGGCGAAAGATAAAATTTTTGAAAAGATTTTTATCTTGTTACGCCCAAGAAGTATAACTTATAATTATAACACTTTTTTTTAGATACGGACTATGTATATAAAAAATAAAATTTAATAAAGTAATCGAAATCTACCCAGAAGCTTTTATATATACTTATAGATAATATGCAATATGTTCAATAAAATTACAGTATAATAATTAGCTTTCAACATGATCCTACACTATATTAACCGAAACCGTAATATCAAATAGCGTTTAACCTCCACAGGGGTACATATTAGTGAATCTAATCACCGCATCTGTTCGCTCCCCTCCGTTTGACCGGAAGTGGGACACAGTTGTTCAGTCGTACGCCGATTTTCTGCCACCGGAAGTGACAACGTTCGGCATTCAAAAATCTACTAGGGCGATGCGGTGATATAAAGCGCTTTATGAGGGTAGTTGTGATAATCATGCGCCAGTTATTTTATTGTTTTTTATTAACAATAGACAATTACTTTCGGTAAAAGTTTATCAGAAATTATGGCAATAAAAACGAATCGTATTTTGTTGGTTTATTTAGATTAAAGTGGAAATTTTATTTCATCTTTAATTTTGTTTCTAATAATAAATAGAAATGAATGCAAATATACGATGTGGCTGCCATTAGTAAATACACATTTATATATAAAATTCCGGTGTGCATGTGTTGGTTATTTTCTCGTCCTAAAATGCTTCGCAATTCAGAATCTTTTTTATACTTATGAGGTCACCTGTGTGGTTTTTAGTTATCGCTGAACCCGATAGGTGGCGCTACTGACCAAGACCAGAATATTCTTTTCTTGGATTTCTTTGTAAAAAAACATATTAATCCAAAATTCTAAGAACCTGGTAATATTTTAACTCATTATTTCTTTTTATATCTATGTCTTATGTATGTATGTGACAAAAAATCTTTTATTATTCTATGTATTGTTACTTAAACAAGTGGTCAAAATTCGACCATAAAGAAAAAAAAAACAAAACATTTTTCAAAACTTTTATCGATGACAATAAAGCTCAACAACGAACGCTACTAAACAAAGAAAAAGAAAATTGGTTGAGAAACAGAGGAAGAAAGTGTACTTAACTGTTTTGTGTCTGTTTATTTATATATAGACTAGCCTCCGCCAGCGACTTCGTTCGCGTGGAATAGTTACTTTGGGCTAACGTTAACACGCAGCGGAAGCTCTCAAGAGGAATGAAACTCCGATTTTGAAATATACTTCATTGGTGCTCAGCTCCTATTGGTCTTAGCGTGACGATATATAGTCTATAACCTTCATCGATAAATGTTATATAAACACTGAAAGAATTTTTCAAATCGGACTAGTAGTTGCTGAGATTACCCCCTACAACGCCACAACGTCACAAACTCACAAACTTTACATCTTTATGATATTAGTATAGAAGAATAGATTAAAAACGCAAATTTGGGTTAGTTTATTTGTTACCCTTTCACGAATTAACTATTTCACCGATGAACATGAAATTTTGGATTGTCATTGTCAAGTGTACAGAAAAGGTCATAGGTACCTTTAATCTAGGAAAAATTGTAATTCCGAGGAATAGGTCAAATCTACACTAACGCAGGCTATGCCGCGAGCAAAAGCAATTACTCAATATTTAAAAACAGGATATGATCGTACTTGACCAGCGAGCAGTAGGTGTTGTACATTGACGTCATGAGGATAATTCGTTGACCGAATTAATTTGAGCCAATTGGTCTTCTCTGTGGTACCGTCTAGCCACCCTCGGATGCCATTTTTACCGATCACCTGGAAATGTAAAAAAATAACAATTATTCTTTCTACTAAAACAACAATATTTCTTAAAAGTTCATATGATTTTCTCTAATTATCCGAACATTTTCCTAATTACTTCAAAGGGCAAATATATTTCGAAATTAGTATAGGTATTATAATACACTTGTGTTAATTATTTTTTTATCAAAATTACGAAGTAAAACTTTAGTTACAGTGCCATCTATTAATTTTACTTCGAACTTAATACAACGCAAACCTCATCGGTGGAGGAATCACTTATTTAATTATTATATTTATAACAATAATTATTATAGCATGAAGATTAAATAAATCCAGTATCTTTCAATAGTATAAATAAACATGAAGTTATACACTGTCATTATATTAATTATAAAGAATATTTCTACCCATATACAATTAGATTCCTATATTTTATTGTTAAAAGCTTAATACAGTTTAAGTCAGAACTCAATTCTGAAGTTATGTGGTAAGTATCAAAGCTAAAATTTTCAAAGTTTATTTTGTTTTCCTATTCAAATAGTTCATACTACTTTTATTTCCAATTTTTTATTTGTTCCCTATTACGTATTATAAAAATAAAGTTTGTATTTAATTCGTTTATAGTAATTAATGAAAGTGTCAAGTGTCGACATCTCGCGGCATCTGTCGGCAACGGACATTACATTGGACACTGCGGCTTCAAAATAGATGGCGACATTAGTCCACGTCAAGAGAGGGTCGTCACAGCTTGTCCATTTATCACCAGCCCATCCCTTTTCAAATCGTAACGATTTAATTTTTAGACGTAGATATAAAATTATTAATTGTTTTAATAAGCTTTAGAAATTCTCATACAGTTTACATTCGATGTAACAATAAAAGAAACTTGTTTATATAGTTTATATTAAATTATAATTAATTGGAACTAGCTTATTTTATAAGCTTAGATTATATATAAAATATTAAATACTGAATACCTATTCCGATTAATTTTCCTCAAGATGTTATTGCTTAAAAACAATGCACAATTATATTGCCTTTTATTTTCATTATTATATTCATAGTTGCGTCCTTTTTTCCCATATTTGAATAGATTTCAAACAACATAGATCTACATAAGATAATATTGTTAAAATAATATAATAAATGCAATAAAAACTAAGAAAATTAAAGACCTCCCATTATATATTATGATATAATATTCTCAAAAGTATTTTCGTAGTGGACAAAGTGTTTGAGAGTGCTTGTTCTGCCATGACATATTTTTATAACTTAATGTTAATAATCAATAGGACGCAATGTGATAAATTTGAATTCTAAAACTAACACCGTAATTTTCTACGCGATAAACAAATATCGGGGTCACGTATAGTTTACTCAAATATGACCTCTTAAATATACACGCAGTGGAAGCTCTCAAAAGACGATTTATCGGCTGAGTGCCTTAAGCGCTCGCCTTAGTAGTCAGGTGAAGCTGTTAAGACCTTCCTAGGACAATAGCGTAGTCGGTTAAAAAAAAAGACTATTTTGAAAAAAATTTCATTATTGTTCTGCTCCTATTAGTCTTAGCGTGATGATATATAGCCTTCCTCGATAGATGAGCTATATAACATATTGTTCTGCTCCTATTAGTCTTAGCGTGATGATATATAGCCTTCCTCGATAAATGAGCTATATAACACTGAAATAATTTGTCAAATCGGAATAGTAGTTCCTGAGATTAGCTCGCTCAAGCAAACCATCTCTTCAGCTTTATAATATTCGTATGGAAGTAGATATACAAGGGCTTCGTTATTGTGTATACTAGTCAGTATCTATGTGTTTTATATTTAATTTGATATAACTTTATCTGTGTAATTTACCTACACACCATTCATTTAGTTAGTTCCTTTTTCAATACGAATAATCAGCTCTCTTATGAAACGTTATATGCTTACTATTACAAGTCCATATGAAAAGTTTATCTTGTGGCAGAATATAAAAACAAGATAGACTACTTGATCAGTTGATACCCGTAACTTCGTCTGAATCGGTTGTTAATTTAACAATTAATTATATATACAATGAAACATACACTTCTCCATAACAAGAAAACAGATCGCTAACCGCATCGTGATCGTAAAAAGCGTAGTTTCCAAAAACCTTAATAACTATATTAAATGGACATGCTATAATGTTTTTTTGAAGTTATACTTCTTTTGGCGCGTTAGGGAAAAATGATGAGAGTAAATTTGTAAAAAACCGACACCCTGAAGTTAGTTTTTCTATTGATAGTGTCTTTTTTTCTACAAACGTAGAATAAGGCGAAAGATAAAATTTTTGAAAAGATTTTTATCTTGTTACGCCCAAGAAGTATAACTTATAATTATAACACTTTTTTTTAGATACGGACTATGTATATAAAAAATAAAATTTAATAAAGTAATCGAAATCTACCCAGAAGCTTTTATATATACTTATAGATAATATGCAATATGTTCAATAAAATTACAGTATAATAATTAGCTTTCAACATGATCCTACACTATATTAACCGAAACCGTAATATCAAATAGCGTTTAACCTCCACAGGGGTACATATTAGTGAATCTAATCACCGCATCTGTTCGCTCCCCTCCGTTTGACCGGAAGTGGGACACAGTTGTTCAGTCGTACGCCGATTTTCTGCCACCGGAAGTGACAACGTTCGGCATTCAAAATTCTACTAGGGCGATGCGGTGATATAAAGCGCTTTATGAGGGTAGTTGTGATAATCATGCGCCAGTTATTTTATTGTTTTTTATTAACAATAGACAATTACTTTCGGTAAAAGTTTATCAGAAATTATGGCAATAAAAACGAATCGTATTTTGTTGGTTTATTTAGATTAAAGTGGAAATTTTATTTCATCTTTAATTTTGTTTCTAATAATAAATAGAAATGAATGCAAATATACGATGTGGCTGCCATTAGTAAATACACATTTATATATAAAATTCCGGTGTGCATGTGTTGGTTATTTTCTCGTCCTAAAATGCTTCGCAATTCAGAATCTTTTTTATACTTATGAGGTCACCTGTGTGGTTTTTAGTTATCGCTGAACCCGATAGGTGGCGCTACTGACCAAGACCAGAATATTCTTTTCTTGGATTTCTTTGTAAAAAAACATATTAATCCAAAATTCTAAGAACCTGGTAATATTTTAACTCATTATTTCTTTTTATATCTATGTCTTATGTATGTATGTGACAAAAAATCTTTTATTATTCTATGTATTGTTACTTAAACAAGTGGTCAAAATTCGACCATAAAGAAAAAAAAAACAAAACATTTTTCAAAACTTTTATCGATGACAATAAAGCTCAACAACGAACGCTACTAAACAAAGAAAAAGAAAATTGGTTGAGAAACAGAGGAAGAAAGTGTACTTAACTGTTTTGTGTCTGTTTATTTATATATAGACTAGCCTCCGCCAGCGACTTCGTTCGCGTGGAATAGTTACTTTGGGCTAACGTTAACACGCAGCGGAAGCTCTCAAGAGGAATGAAACTCCGATTTTGAAATATACTTCATTGGTGCTCAGCTCCTATTGGTCTTAGCGTGACGATATATAGTCTATAACCTTCATCGATAAATGTTATATAAACACTGAAAGAATTTTTCAAATCGGACTAGTAGTTGCTGAGATTACCCCCTACAACGCCACAACGTCACAAACTCACAAACTTTACATCTTTATGATATTAGTATAGAAGAATAGATTAAAAACGCAAATTTGGGTTAGTTTATTTGTTACCCTTTCACGAATTAACTATTTCACCGATGAACATGAAATTTTGGATTGTCATTGTCAAGTGTACAGAAAAGGTCATAGGTACCTTTAATCTAGGAAAAATTGTAATTCCGAGGAATAGGTCAAATCTACACTAACGCAGGCTATGCCGCGAGCAAAAGCAATTACTCAATATTTAAAAACAGGATATGATCGTACTTGACCAGCGAGCAGTAGGTGTTGTACATTGACGTCATGAGGATAATTCGTTGACCGAATTAATTTGAGCCAATTGGTCTTCTCTGTGGTACCGTCTAGCCACCCTCGGATGCCATTTTTACCGATCACCTGGAAATGTAAAAAAATAACAATTATTCTTTCTACTAAAACAACAATATTTCTTAAAAGTTCATATGATTTTCTCTAATTATCCGAACATTTTCCTAATTACTTCAAAGGGCAAATATATTTCGAAATTAGTATAGGTATTATAATACACTTGTGTTAATTATTTTTTTATCAAAATTACGAAGTAAAACTTTAGTTACAGTGCCATCTATTAATTTTACTTCGAACTTAATACAACGCAAACCTCATCGGTGGAGGAATCACTTATTTAATTATTATATTTATAACAATAATTATTATAGCATGAAGATTAAATAAATCCAGTATCTTTCAATAGTATAAATAAACATGAAGTTATACACTGTCATTATATTAATTATAAAGAATATTTCTACCCATATACAATTAGATTCCTATATTTTATTGTTAAAAGCTTAATACAGTTTAAGTCAGAACTATTAACATAATTATAATATGGAACATTTATAATACGCAAAAATTTAATTCGTTTATAGTAATTAATGAAAGTGTCAAGTGTCGACATCTCGCGGCATCTGTCGGCAACGGACATTACATTGGACACTGCGGCTTCAAAATAGATGGCGACATTAGTCCACGTCAAGAGAGGGTCGTCACAGCTTGTCCATTTATCACCAGCCCATCCCTTTTCAAATCGTAACGATTTAATTTTTAGACGTAGATATAAAATTATTAATTGTTTTAATAAGCTTTAGAAATTCTCATACAGTTTACATTCGATGTAACAATAAAAGAAACTTGTTTATATAGTTTATATTAAATTATAATTAATTGGAACTAGCTTATTTTATAAGCTTAGATTATATATAAAATATTAAATACTGAATACCTATTCCGATTAATTTTCCTCAAGATGTTATTGCTTAAAAACAATGCACAATTATATTGCCTTTTATTTTCATTATTATATTCATAGTTGCGTCCTTTTTTCCCATATTTGAATAGATTTCAAACAACATAGATCTACATAAGATAATATTGTTAAAATAATATAATAAATGCAATAAAAACTAAGAAAATTAAAGACCTCCCATTATATATTATGATATAATATTCTCAAAAGTATTTTCGTAGTGGACAAAGTGTTTGAGAGTGCTTGTTCTGCCATGACATATTTTTATAACTTAATGTTAATAATCAATAGGACGCAATGTGATAAATTTGAATTCTAAAACTAACACCGTAATTTTCTACGCGATAAACAAATATCGGGGTCACGATGCTACGAATGCATCGAAATAGGGTGATCCTAACCTACAATTTACAAGCAGACACTTCAATTTCCCTTCTGTTTTCGATTGAGTCATAATGCTAAATAATAGGCAGTATTTTACAAAGATGTATACTTAAATGTTTGAGGGTTTGCGTACTGTTTGTTTAACCGTTAACATTAGAGCCTTTTAACTTGATCTATCGCTTCGAAAAATTGTTAGTAATCATTGTCTCAACTACGATAAATAATTCACCGACTGATATTCAACAAATGAACGCATTATTGCCCACTGGAAATTATTTTAAAAATTTAAATTTTTTTTATATATATAAAAGAAAGAATTATGTGAAGTCATAAAATAAAATTTGGTAATAAGTACGAGTATTGTAATAAATTGCTGAAATATATATCATTATATTTTTTTATTACATTATATAATTAATGAATATATATCATTAATTATACTATGTAGGTAAAAAGCAAAATATTATAACAATTATTAACATAATCTATATGAATAATAAAATGAGGTATGTAATTTTGCGCGCATCACGGAAAACTTCTAAATATATTTCAATCAATTTTTTTAGTTTTACTTCTTAGACACTGTTCGTTTGCCACCTATGACATAAAAAAAAACTTAGTCCTTTTTACACATAAATACATACATTAAGCATTTAAGTAACCATATAATAATATCGTCATTTAATATAAAGTTTTAAAAAACTACGATTTTTTATAATAACTACCGTACAGCGATATGTGTAGGGGTCAAGCGGTGTGGTGTGCATGCGCCGGAGAGGAAAAGTAAATGGATAACATTGTGTACAAAGCAATGGAAAATGTACTTTTGGTTTAAAAAAAATTATGGTTTTTCCTCTGTACATAAAGTATATTGTTAAAATTAATAAGCATCGCAAGTAATCTATCCAGAAGCTTTTATATATACTTATAGATAATATGCAATATGTTCAATAAAATTACAGTATAATAATTAGCTTTCAACATGATCCTACACTATATTAACCGAAACCGTAATATCAAATAGCGTTTAACCTCCACAGGGGTACATATTAGTGAATCTAATCACCGCATCTGTTCGCTCCCCTCCGTTTGACCGGAAGTGGGACACAGTTGTTCAGTCGTACGCCGATTTTCTGCCACCGGAAGTGACAACGTTCGGCATTCAAAAATCTACTAGGGCGATGCGGTGATATAAAGCGCTTTATGAGGGTAGTTGTGATAATCATGCGCCAGTTATTTTATTGTTTTTTATTAACAATAGACAATTACTTTCGGTAAAAGTTTATCAGAAATTATGACAATAAAAACGAATCGTATTTTGTTGGTTTATTTAGATTAAAGTGGAAATTTTATTTCATCTTTAATTTTGTTTTTAATAATAAATGGAAATGGATGCAAATATACGATGTGACTGTCATTAGTAAATTTATATATAAATTATTTATATATAAAATTCTGGTGTGAATATGTTGGTTATTTTCTCTATTCGAAATTGATAATCTTTTTCATACTTATGAGGTCACCTGTGTGGTTTTTAGTTATAGCTGAACCCGATAGGCGGCGCTACTAACCAAGACCAGAATATTTTACTCTTGGATTTCTTTATAAAAAACATATTAATCCAAAATTCTAAGAACCTGGTAATATTTTAACTCATTATTTCTTTTTATTTTATTTATATTATTATTAAATTTTCCATACACATGTACAGAAAAGGTCATAGGTACCGTTAATCTAGTCAAATCTACACAAACGCGGGCGATGCCACGAGCAAAAGTTATTACTCAATATTTAAAAACAGGATATGATCGTACTTGACCAGCGAGCAGTAGGTGCTGTACATTGACGTCATGAGGATAATTCGTTGACCGAATTAATTTGAGCCAATTGGTCTTCTCCGTGGTACCGTCCAGCCACCCTCGGATGCCATTTTTACCGATCACCTGGAAATGTAAAAAATAACATTTATTCTTTCTATAAAAAACAACAATATTTCTTAAAAGTTTATATGATTTTCTGCAAAATTATCCGTACATTTCCCTAATTACTTCAAAGGGCAAATATATTTCGAAATTAGTATAGGTATTTTTATCAAATTTTTTTACCAAAATTACGAAGTAAAACAATGGTTATAGTGCCATCTATTAGTTTTACGTCGAACTTAATACAACGCAAACCTCATCGGTGGAGGAATCACTTATTTAATTATTATATTTATAACAATAATTATTATAGCATGAAGATTAAATAAATCCAGTATCTTTCAATAGTATAAATAAACATGAAGTTATACACTGTCATTATATTAATTATAAAGAATATTTCTACCCATATACAATTAGATTCCTATATTTTATTGTTAAAAGCTTAATACAGTTTAAGTCAGAACTATTAACATAATTATAATATGGAACATTTATAATACGCAAAAATTTAATTCGTTTATAGTAATTAATGAAAGTGTCAAGTGTCGACATCTCGCGGCATCTGTCGGCAACGGACATTACATTGGACACTGCGGCTTCAAAATAGATGGCGACATTAGTCCACGTCAAGAGAGGGTCGTCACAGCTTGTCCATTTATCACCAGCCCATCCCTTTTCAAATCGTAACGATTTAATTTTTGTATGTAGATATAAAATTATTAATAGTTTTAATAAGCTTTGGAAATTCTCATACAGTTTACATTCGATGTAACAATAAAACAACTTATTTTTATGGTTTATATTAATTTGTAATTATATAGAACTAGCTTATGTTTATAAGCTTAAATTACACATAAAATATTAAATACTGAATATCCATGCCGGTTAATTTGCCTCAAAACCTATTTTCGTTTATTAGAATTATTTTTTAATAACAATGCATTTATGTTGCTTTTTTTTTCATTATTATATTCATAGTTGTGTCCTTTTATGCCATATATGAATAGATTTCAAACAACATAGATCTACATAAGGTAATATTGTTAATATTATATAATAAATGCAATAAAAACTAAGAAAATTAAAGACCTCCCATTGCTTAATATAATATTCTCAAAAGTATTTTCGTGGTGGACTGAGTGTTTGAGGGTGCTTATTCTGCCATGACATATTTTTATAACTTAATTTTAATAATCAATAGGACGTAATGTGATAAATTTGCATTCTAAAACGAACACCGTAATTTTCTACGCGATAAACAAATATCGGGGTCACTATGCTACGAATGCATCGAAGTAGGGTGATCCTAACCTACAATTTACAAGCAGACACTTCAATTTCCCTTCTGTTTTCGATTGAGTCATAATGCTAAATAATAGGCAGTATTTTACAAAGATGTATACTTAAATGTTTGAGGGTTTGCGTACTGTTTGTTTAACCGTTAACATTAGAGCCTTTTAACTTGATCTATCGCTTCAAAAAATTGTTAGTAATCATTGTCTCAACTTCGATAAATAATTCACGAAGTGAACGTATTATTTTCCATTAGAAATTATTTTTTATATATATATAAAAGAAATAAATATGTGAACCCATAAAATAAAACTGTAGTAATAAGTACGAGTATTGTAATAAATTGCTTAAAGCATTATAACAATTTTTAACTTAATCTATATGAATAATAAAATGAGGTATGTTATTTTGCACGCATTACGGAAAACTTCTAAATATATTTCAATATTTATTTTTTAGTTTTACTCCTTAGGCTTACCTAAAAATATAATAATATCGTCAAATAATATACAGTTTTAAAAAACTACGATTTTTTTAAAATAACTTCCGTACCGCGACATGTGTCCCCTACACGGTGTGGTGTGCATGCGCAGGAGAGGAAAAGTAAATGGATAACATTGTGTACAAAGCAATGGAAAATGTACTTTAGGTTTAAATTTTTTTATAGTTTCTCCTCTGTACATAAAGTATATTGTTAAAATTAATAAGCATCGCAAGTTAAGCCGAAGATAATTAGTTACCTACTTAGATAACATTATATTATATTTATAAGGAAATCAAATTAGTATTTTTTCTTGTGCGAGTTCCGAAATTTTTTTTTCACAAGGCAAACGAACAGTTGATTCACCTCATGTTAAGTGATCACCGCCGTCCATAGACACTAGCAACACCAGGGGAGTCGCAAGTGCGTTGCCAGCCTGTGTTTAGGGGAGGGGAGGTGGTCCTCCTGCGCTCTCACTGACTGAACGAAACGCAACAATGCAAGCACTGTTAGTTCACGTCGGTGTTTCTGTGGGTCGGATGGTACCCCGAGCGAGCCGACACATTCATACTGAAACCAGTAATAGCTTCAGCATAGCTCTACCGCCTAAAAAAACCTACATCACTAACCACGGCGTCAGTCAATCAATTATCAGTCAAATTAAGGACAAATCTAATATATCAATACAATTTCATAAGCAAACGTTTCATAAAACCATTAAAAACTCGATAACTGATCACAATGCATCACATTGTCAAAGAAACGAGGTGCGTAATTTGGCGTAAAATTAAAACACAATCCCCACTTTATCATATCGAGACGTGAAAAACGATTTAAGAAAATTACGTGAAATATAAAAAGCATCTGTTGCTCAATAAAAGTAACGTAACAAGTAAGATATTAATCAAATACTAGAGGTCGGATAAACAGAGCCGTAATCAAATATCTAAGGGGCAAGGTTACCGCGGTATTTCGTGGATAGAGCCTATAATCTCAAATTTCTTCATTTAAACAAATGAACATTATAATAAATATTAGGTAATCAGATAAATATAAACGCAACTTATTTAGATATCTTTTGGTAATATTTTAACTCATTATTTCTTTTTATATCTATGTCTTATGTATGTATGTGACAAAAAATCTTTTATTATTCTATGTATTGTTACTTAAACAAGTGGTCAAAATTCGACCATAAAGAAAAAAAAAACAAAACATTTTTCAAAACTTTTATCGATGACAATAAAGCTCAACAACGAACGCTACTAAACAAAGAAAAAGAAAATTGGTTGAGAAACAGAGGAAGAAAGTGTACTTAACTGTTTTGTGTCTGTTTATTTATATATAGACTAGCCTCCGCCAGCGACTTCGTTCGCGTGGAATAGTTACTTTGGGCTAACGTTAACACGCAGATATTATATTTATAAGGAAATCAAATTAGTATTTTTTCTTGTGCGAGTTCCGAAATTTTTTTTTCACAAGGCAAACGAACAGTTGATTCACCTCATGTTAAGTGATCACCGCCGTCCATAGACACTAGCAACACCAGGGGAGTCGCAAGTGCGTTGCCAGCCTGTGTTTAGGGGAGGGGAGGTGGTCCTCCTGCGCTCTCACTGACTGAACGAAACGCAACAATGCAAGCACTGTTAGTTCACGTCGGTGTTTCTGTGGGTCGGATGGTACCCCGAGCGAGCCGACACATTCATACTGAAACCAGTAATAGCTTCAGCATAGCTCTACCGCCTAAAAAAACCTACATCACTAACCACGGCGTCAGTCAATCAATTATCAGTCAAATTAAGGACAAATCTAATATATCAATACAATTTCATAAGCAAACGTTTCATAAAACCATTAAAAACTCGATAACTGATCACAATGCATCACATTGTCAAAGAAACGAGGTGCGTAATTTGGCGTAAAATTAAAACACAATCCCCACTTTATCATATCGAGACGTGAAAAACGATTTAAGAAAATTACGTGAAATATAAAAAGCATCTGTTGCTCAATAAAAGTAACGTAACAAGTAAGATATTAATCAAATACTAGAGGTCGGATAAACAGAGCCGTAATCAAATATCTAAGGGGCAAGGTTACCGCGGTATTTCGTGGATAGAGCCTATAATCTCAAATTTCTTCATTTAAACAAATGAACATTATAATAAATATTAGGTAATCAGATAAATATAAACGCAACTTATTTAGATATCTTTTTCTTATGTCTTATCAGGCAAACGAACAGGTGGGTTACGTGATGTTAAGTGATCACCACCGTCTATAAACACTAACAACACCAGGGGAGTTGAAAGTGCGTTGCCAGCCTGTGTTTGGGGAAAAAGAGGGAGGGGAAGAGGAGACAGTTGGGGGGGTGCCTCCGGTGCTCTCTCTGACCGAACGAAACGCAACAATGCAAGCACTGTTATTTCACGTCGGTTTTCTATGGGAGGGTGGTACTACCCCGGGCGAGCCGACCCATTCATGCTGAATCCAATAATAGCTTCAGCGTAGCTCTACCACCGACTAAAGCGTGGCTCTACCACCTACTAGCGTGGCTCTACCACCTACTAGCGTGGCTCCACAACCTACTAAACGTCAGATTTACATTATACATGATATTTACATAAGAATGTAAATGTATGTGTCTTGGAATAAATAATAAAATACATTTCAATGTTTTTTAGACATTTTCGTCTACACTGTAAAGTACAATGTTCACGATAAAACCTCAGTAAGAAAATCATAAAGCATATCTCGAGTAACATTTAGTCTTGGTTTCATTAAAATCGGTTCACTCTAACCAAAGTTATTGTAATTTTAATGACGACGCGACTTAAGTACGAGAGAAAAGTAGATAAGTAAATGGACTTAGTACATTCAGATGACTTTATTATATTAGGTTCTACGTAGACGGAGTAGCGGGCACAGCTAGTGCATAAGTATAAAAACAAATTTCTTAATACGTATTATAATATTGGGGTCCTTTACACCCAAAGAGACTGCTTGACTGCGCATCTGCGTGAAACCCTCCTTACGCGTCAACGACAAGCCTTTCCGCAGCATTTATCACGTTATTAAAACTGCGTCGGGTGCAATCCGTAAAAAAGATAATTATCTTAGAGAGGCAACCCTCGTCTTATAAACAGGGTTTTCAAATTGATTAAATATGTTACAGCGATTTTGTGTATTTATTTTTTGTAAACAATTCGATTTTTTTAATATAAAATTAACGTTTAATGTGACTATAATTCTGATATATATGGCCATTTTCTACGTGATTCGTTAAATAGGAAAGAAGTCAATTTACATTTATAAAATATAATGCTCGCAATACAAAAAAGAGCTATAAATAGTCATTGATATTACAGTCTTCATCTACAAGTCAATATTTGTTATTTGACTTTATTGTGATTATTTTTTATCCTAACAGCTCTTTCTACTAGTTCCAAATTTAGATAGCAATTGCATTTTATATCTTAACAGATATATATATTAATCCTAGCGGGCCCGGCAGACGTTGTCCCACCCGTGTTATACAAAAATCCTTGACAAATTATATACCAAAACGTTCCTCATGAATCACTTTATCCACTGGTGAAAACCTCTTGTAAATCCGTTCAGTAGTTTTTGAGTTTATCGCGAACAGACAGACAGACGCAATAGGAACTTTATTTTATACTATGTAATGATTTTAGAGTGTCCAAAACATATTTAAATTTAACTCATTGTTGTCCGGTCACGACTTAATTTATTTTTTCATAGCCAAACGACTGGCCACAAGTAAACTCGTGATTCGCTTTCTTTTTTAAATAGCGACATACTTAAGAATAGCCGGTGATATAGGTTTAATTTTCAATATAATTGCCGGCCAATATTATGTTATGTTGTACTTCAGTACTGTATACTTTTTATTGTCGTTTGGAGCTAAAATATCTATGTAAAGAAAATTCTAGGCGATGTTATTAATAAAACTATTAGTCGTGTCAGCCCTACAAAGTAAGCAGGCGATGAACGGGTCATCTGATGATAAGTGATCACCGCCGTCCAGAGACACTAGCAACGCCAGGGGAGACACAAGTGCGTTGCCAGCGTGTGATTGGGGGAGGGGGGAAGGAGGAGGGGGAGGGGGGGAAGAGAGGAAGTGGGCTTCCGGCGCCAACAATGCAAGCACTGTTACTTCACGTCGGTTTTCTGTGAGAGGGTGAGGAGGAGGGGGAGGGGGGAAAGAGGGGCAGTGAGGAAGTGGGCTTCCGGCTCAACAATGCAAGCACTATTACTTCACGTCGGTTTTATGTGAGAGAAAGGTGATATTCAGACCTTCGGTTATTATCATATAGGGATAATAGATATCAACTGACTATTACATATACCAATAAAACATATTTGTTTAAATCACTACATATTATAAAACAAAGTCCTGTGCCACATCTGTCTGTCTGTCTGTTCGCGATAAACTCAAAAACTACTAAACAGCAGATAAAGCGATTCTCGGGGAACGTTTAGGTATATAATTTGTCAAGGTTTATTATTAGAGCGGGACAACGTCCGCCGGGCCCACTTGTAATAGCATATAAGTACGTTTTATTACATACTAGCGGATTCCCACCCGTTTTGTTGGGCATTCAAAAATTCTCAGAAGGTCAATCGAATCCAGTATTACTCAATATTTAAAAACAGGATATGATCGTACTTGACCAGCGAGCAGTAGGTGTTGTACATTGACGTCATGAGGATAATTCGTTGACCGAATTAATTTGAGCCAATTGGTCTTCTCTGTGGTACCGTCTAGCCACCCTCGGATGCCATTTTTACCGATCACCTGGAAATGTAAAAAAATAACAATTATTCTTTCTACTAAAACAACAATATTTCTTAAAAGTTCATATGATTTTCTCTAATTATCCGAACATTTTCCTAATTACTTCAAAGGGCAAATATATTTCGAAATTAGTATAGGTATTATAATACACTTGTGTTAATTATTTTTTTATCAAAATTACGAAGTAAAACTTTAGTTACAGTGCCATCTATTAATTTTACTTCGAACTTAATACAACGCAAACCTCATCGGTGGAGGAATCACTTATTTAATTATTATATTTATAACAATAATTATTATAGCATGAAGATTAAATAAATCCAGTATCTTTCAATAGTATAAATAAACATGAAGTTATACACTGTCATTATATTAATTATAAAGAATATTTCTACCCATATACAATTAGATTCCTATATTTTATTGTTAAAAGCTTAATACAGTTTAAGTCAGAACTATTAACATAATTATAATATGGAACATTTATAATACGCAAAAATTTAATTCGTTTATAGTAATTAATGAAAGTGTCAAGTGTCGACATCTCGCGGCATCTGTCGGCAACGGACATTACATTGGACACTGCGGCTTCAAAATAGATGGCGACATTAGTCCACGTCAAGAGAGGGTCGTCACAGCTTGTCCATTTATCACCAGCCCATCCCTTTTCAAATCGTAACGATTTAATTTTTAGACGTAGATATAAAATTATTAATTGTTTTAATAAGCTTTAGAAATTCTCATACAGTTTACATTCGATGTAACAATAAAAGAAACTTGTTTATATAGTTTATATTAAATTATAATTAATTGGAACTAGCTTATTTTATAAGCTTAGATTATATATAAAATATTAAATACTGAATACCTATTCCGATTAATTTTCCTCAAGATGTTATTGCTTAAAAACAATGCACAATTATATTGCCTTTTATTTTCATTATTATATTCATAGTTGCGTCCTTTTTTCCCATATTTGAATAGATTTCAAACAACATAGATCTACATAAGATAATATTGTTAAAATAATATAATAAATGCAATAAAAACTAAGAAAATTAAAGACCTCCCATTATATATTATGATATAATATTCTCAAAAGTATTTTCGTAGTGGACAAAGTGTTTGAGAGTGCTTGTTCTGCCATGACATATTTTTATAACTTAATGTTAATAATCAATAGGACGCAATGTGATAAATTTGAATTCTAAAACTAACACCGTAATTTTCTACGCGATAAACAAATATCGGGGTCACGATGCTACGAATGCATCGAAATAGGGTGATCCTAACCTACAATTTACAAGCAGACACTTCAATTTCCCTTCTGTTTTCGATTGAGTCATAATGCTAAATAATAGGCAGTATTTTACAAAGATGTATACTTAAATGTTTGAGGGTTTGCGTACTGTTTGTTTAACCGTTAACATTAGAGCCTTTTAACTTGATCTATCGCTTCAAAAAATTGTTAGTAATCATTGTCTCAACTTCGATAAATAATTCACGAAGTGAACGTATTATTTTCCATTAGAAATTATTTTTTATATATATATAAAAGAAATAAATATGTGAACCCATAAAATAAAACTGTAGTAATAAGTACGAGTATTGTAATAAATTGCTTAAAGCATTATAACAATTTTTAACTTAATCTATATGAATAATAAAATGAGGTATGTTATTTTGCACGCATTACGGAAAACTTCTAAATATATTTCAATATTTATTTTTTAGTTTTACTCCTTAGGCTTACCTAAAAATATAATAATATCGTCAAATAATATACAGTTTTAAAAAACTACGATTTTTTTAAAATAACTTCCGTACCGCGACATGTGTCCCCTACACGGTGTGGTGTGCATGCGCAGGAGAGGAAAAGTAAATGGATAACATTGTGTACAAAGCAATGGAAAATGTACTTTAGGTTTAAATTTTTTTATAGTTTCTCCTCTGTACATAAAGTATATTGTTAAAATTAATAAGCATCGCAAGTTAAGCCGAAGATAATTAGTTACCTACTTAGATAACATTATATTATATTTATAAGGAAATCAAATTAGTATTTTTTCTTGTGCGAGTTCCGAAATTTTTTTTTCACAAGGCAAACGAACAGTTGATTCACCTCATGTTAAGTGATCACCGCCGTCCATAGACACTAGCAACACCAGGGGAGTCGCAAGTGCGTTGCCAGCCTGTGTTTAGGGGAGGGGAGGTGGTCCTCCTGCGCTCTCACTGACTGAACGAAACGCAACAATGCAAGCACTGTTAGTTCACGTCGGTGTTTCTGTGGGTCGGATGGTACCCCGAGCGAGCCGACACATTCATACTGAAACCAGTAATAGCTTCAGCATAGCTCTACCGCCTAAAAAAACCTACATCACTAACCACGGCGTCAGTCAATCAATTATCAGTCAAATTAAGGACAAATCTAATATATCAATACAATTTCATAAGCAAACGTTTCATAAAACCATTAAAAACTCGATAACTGATCACAATGCATCACATTGTCAAAGAAACGAGGTGCGTAATTTGGCGTAAAATTAAAACACAATCCCCACTTTATCATATCGCGACGTGAAAAACGATTTAAGAAAATTACGTGAAATATAAAAAGCATCTGTTGCTCAATAAAAGTAACGTAACAAGTAAGATATTAATCAAATACTAGAGGTCGGATAAACAGAGCCGTAATCAAATATCTAAGGGGCAAGGTTACCGCGGTATTTCGTGGATAGAGCCTATAATCTCAAATTTCTTCATTTAAACAAATGAACATTATAATAAATATTAGGTAATCAGATAAATATAAACGCAACTTATTTAGATATCTTTTTCTTATGTCTTATCAGGCAAACGAACAGGTGGGTTACGTGATGTTAAGTGATCACCACCGTCTATAAACACTAACAACACCAGGGGAGTTGAAAGTGCGTTGCCAGCCTGTGTTTGGGGAAAAAGAGGGAGGGGAAGAGGAGACAGTTGGGGGGGTGCCTCCGGTGCTCTCTCTGACCGAACGAAACGCAACAATGCAAGCACTGTTATTTCACGTCGGTTTTCTATGGGAGGGTGGTACTACCCCGGGCGAGCCGACCCATTCATGCTGAATCCAATAATAGCTTCAGCGTAGCTCTACCACCGACTAAAGCGTGGCTCTACCACCTACTAGCGTGGCTCTACCACCTACTAGCGTGGCTCCACAACCTACTAAACGTCAGATTTACATTATACATGATATTTACATAAGAATGTAAATGTATGTGTCTTGGAATAAATAATAAAATACATTTCAATGTTTTTTAGACATTTTCGTCTACACTGTAAAGTACAATGTTCACGATAAAACCTCAGTAAGAAAATCATAAAGCATATCTCGAGTAACATTTAGTCTTGGTTTCATTAAAATCGGTTCACTCTAACCAAAGTTATTGTAATTTTAATGACGACGCGACTTAAGTACGAGAGAAAAGTAGATAAGTAAATGGACTTAGTACATTCAGATGACTTTATTATATTAGGTTCTACGTAGACGGAGTAGCGGGCACAGCTAGTGCATAAGTATAAAAACAAATTTCTTAATACGTATTATAATATTGGGGTCCTTTACACCCAAAGAGACTGCTTGACTGCGCATCTGCGTGAAACCCTCCTTACGCGTCAACGACAAGCCTTTCCGCAGCATTTATCACGTTATTAAAACTGCGTCGGGTGCAATCCGTAAAAAAGATAATTATCTTAGAGAGGCAACCCTCGTCTTATAAACAGGGTTTTCAAATTGATTAAATATGTTACAGCGATTTTGTGTATTTATTTTTTGTAAACAATTCGATTTTTTTTGTGTAAAATCAACGTATGACGTTACTATAATTCTTATATATATAGCCATTTTCTATGTGACTCGTTATATAGGAAAGAAGTGAATTAACATTTATAAAATATAATGCTCGCAATACAAAAAAGAGCTGTAAAATAGTCATTGATATTACAGTCTTCATCTACAAGTCAATATTTGTAATTTGACTTTATTGTGATAATTTTTTATACTAACAGCTCTTTCTACTAGTTCCAAATTTAGATAGCAATTGCATTTTATATCTTAACAGATATATATATTAATACTAGCGGGCCCGGCAGACGTTGTCCCACCCGTATTATACAAAAATCCTTGACAAATTATATACCAAAGCGTTCCTCATGAATCACTTTATCCACTGGTGAAAACCTCTTGTAAATCCGTTCAGTAGTTTTTGAGTTTATCGCGAACAGACAGACAGACGCAATAGGAACTTTATTTTATACTATGTAATGATTTTAGAGTGTCCAAAACATATTTAAATTTAACTCATTGTTGTCCGGTCACGACTTAATTTATTTTTTCATAGCCAAACGACTGGCCACAAGTAAACTCGTGATTCGCTTTCTTTTTTAAATAGCAACATACTTAAGAATAGCCGGTGATATAGGTTTAATTTTCAATATAATTGCCGGCCAATATTATGTTATGTTGTACTTCAGTACTGTATACTTTTTATTGTCGTTTGGAGCTAAAATATCTATGTAAAGAAAATTCTAGGCGATGTTATTAATAAAACTATTAGTCGTGTCAGCCCTACAAAGTAAGCAGGCGATGAGTTAGCGAATGCCGCCGGCATGTGTTCGCCATCAGTCATCGATGAACGGCGCCGGTCAAGGATGCGAATTGCCTGGACACTTGTTACCAACGTACTCGTCAGTAGGGTCTAAGCCCTATGAAATATGATCGGTAATTGATAAAGATATCAATGACAGAAACAACCAAAATATTATATAACTAGTTGATACCCGCATCTCCGTCTGTGTCATTTTATGTACAGAGGGTAAAAGATACGCACCACACCGCTTGCCCTACTTATTTACGGCAAGAAAACACATATCACTGAACGCGCACTAATTATTAAAATCGTGGTTTTCTAAAACTTGCATTACTTTATAGTAAGTGATATAATGATAATATTTCTTTTAGATAAGGACCTAACTTCTAATAAATAAAACTAAAAAATAGTAAAAAACTATTTTCTGTTTTTGAGTCTCTTACGAAAATATGTTAGTTTATCATGTTTTAAGAGCCTCCTCCAAAGTCCAACTCAAAAATGTTTAAGAAGTCGCTCAAAATTATTTAAAACAGTTCAACTTAAAGGAACATACATATACTATCATTATTTTTGAATTAATTTTCATATAAAAGTTAAAATAAATTATGTTATTTCAAATAAATATAAAACCCATATTGTATGTACTTACATATCGCATAATAAAACAGAACTTCCATATATAAAATGATGAATAAAAATTCTTTCAACCACTTTTTTTATTAACAAGCTCTTTTTATTTTACTCATTGGCCTATTGGCGTATATTACGTTGAGCAATATAATAACCAAGCGATTCGCGCTATGTACACGTAGGTACAGAAGTCGGATTTAAAATCACAATTTTAATTTGTTGAAAAGCATGACTGTGACCTACGGAGCGGTTTATTATAAAACCTCACTTGCAATTTAAACTGAGTGCGGGGTAGAATCTCGTTTTGCGCACCGTTCACAAATCGCAATTTCCCAGAATACTCGGGTAACGCTACAAATGTTCCTGAGTCGTTGCCGCAGGAAAATTACATTTCATAAATTTTAGTGATGTTAGCTGACTATGAACGAGTATTCTAACTTGGTTATACCATTTTTTATTAATTAAAACATAATTATCTAGACTGCAAGTGTAATAGATATATGTGTATTTAAAAACCGTCGATAGCCAGTACCAGTTAAACACAACTTTGAATCGTTATTAATTATACCGGTGTAATTTTTGTATATTTATTTTTCCCATAAAGATGCCCATGATATGCCTATATATTTAAACCACGTGAAAAAAATCCTAAGATATAAAGTTTAACAGTATCAGAAATCATTGGTGTCACCGTAAGATTAAAGATTTCATAATTACTTTTTTTTTTCATTGTAAAAGATTGAACTGTTGTTTTACTTAATTGTATTGATAGATTTATTAATTACTAGCTGATGTCTGCAACCTTTATTTATGGACAGAAAAAAAACATAAGCTTGTCCACTTTTCCACAGCCTAAAAACACATCGCTGAAAACCGTAGAGTTTATAAAAATCCTGGTCTCTTAAAGCTTTATACCAAATAATGCTATCGTGATAATCTTTATTTTTGATAATAACCAAGTATCTAAGAGTTAAAACAGAAAAGAAGTTGATCGAAATTTATCGAGCAGTTTTTACGTGTCGACCCTTATCATTATCTATTTAGATGCGAATACCCTAAAACATATACTATTTCAATCTAAGAAGATTAAATTTTATCGACATCGAGTACTACGAGTATCACAGCCCATCCCTAGAAGCCTGAAGAGCGTTCCAGTGAGCGCGAGCGGTTGCGGCGAACACGCATCGTTTCCTGCATCACACGTCTCGTTTCACAAGATAACAATTTGTGTGAGCGGTTATGTACTGCACGCCTGCG
>MU158739.1:130214-178384 GCA_015888305.1 Antheraea pernyi | reverse complement strand
TTATTAATATATCGTAATGTATACCTAATATCAATATAAATTAATACAATTTACCCGTTGTTAATAAAAAGAACCATCCATTAAAAAACACCGCGGAAAACACTAAACCCTCCTTTGATTATTCTAATTTCCTCCATACATTTTGTTCGCATAGCAACATTTCCTCTACTTGTCTGCTTTATCAGTAGAGCAAAAGCATTGCTTCCGTTTCGGGTTATCCATGGACGAACCATTTTCTTTTTATCCTTTTATTTTTATACTTTTTATCCTATAATTAGTTTCAATACTTTCTATTATATGGGTTGATCATTTTTAAATACGTTTAATCATTTCTGTAGATATTTAACTGAAATAAACATAAAATAATTTAAATACTTAGTGCTATATTAAGAATTGCAGAATGAGCTTCATGCAATTATAATAATTCATATATTATGTATAATTTTTTAAAGATTTTTATACACCGAGAACGAAATTCAAATGATGTCGTCCATAAATAAGGTTTTTAGTTTTTTTTTATAGACGAGGCTAAAATCGGATTTAGCTCATTTTGAAGTGTATAGACACATGTGTTTGTTCTTTTTCTATACACTGCTGACGGCAAAATGACTGCACTGTGGCTGATGGTAAGCACAGTACAATACAAAAACAATGGCGACCACCGAGTGATACACTATCCATCACCGATCGCCGCTGTCATGCCGACCTGCAAAAATACTCGTGATAATACTTTGCCTAGACGTTGTCAAAGTTACAAAACTGGACATGTACCTTTCATCCTTAAAAAAAACTACTGTACCCAAGTGATTGATCAAGTCTACCAAAACCAAGTGCAATAGCTAGTTATGAATAAGAATACCAATTTATAACCACAAAAGCTAAGGCGTGAAAGCGTAACAAACAAACAAACTCACATTTACTCTTATAATATTAGGATAATCATATACAATTTAGTTTCCAATTATAATCGATTATAAATGTAACAGAATAACACATATCTCATTAAATAGCTTAAAAAATATAGTTTCCTTATGAGTGTCATATATCAATTTTTTAAATAATTATAAATGTAATGACGGCCGAAATATATGGTCACTTAATTCCAAACTAAACATAGCTTAAATAACGATATTACGTAACTTGTTATACTTAATACATCAATATATTGAAGGTGATACAGCCACGCTGAAGCTATTACTGGCTTCAGCATGAATGGGTCGGCTCGACCGGGGTAGTACCACCCTCTCACAGAAAACCGACGTGAAGTAACAGTGCTTGCATTGTTGCGTTTCGTTTGGTCAGTGAGAGCAATAGATATATGTGTATTTAAAAACCGTCGATAGCCAGTACCAGTTAAACACAACTTTGAATCGTTATTAATTATACCGGTGTAATTTTTGTATATTTATTTTTCCCATAAAGATGCCCATGATATGCCTATATATTTAAACCACGTGAAAAAAATCCTAAGATATAAAGTTTAACAGTATCAGAAATCATTGGTGTCACCGTAAGATTAAAGATTTCATAATTACTTTGTTTTTTTTCATTGTAAAAGATTGAACTGTTGTTTTACTTAATTGTATTGATAAATTTATTAATTACTAGCTGATGTCTGCAACCTTTATTTATGGACAGAAAAAAAACATAAGCTTGTCCACTTTTCCACAGCCTAAAAACACATCGCTGAAAACCGTAGAGTTTATAAAAATCCTAGTCTCTTAAAGCTTTATACCAAATAATGCTATCATGATAATCTTTCTTTTAGATAATAACCAAGAATCTAAGACTTAAAAAACAGAAAAGAAGTTGATCGAAATTTATCGTGCAGTTTTTACGTGTCGCGCGTAAAATAGCAGACCCTTATCATTATTTTTTTAGATGCGTATACCCTAAAACATATACTGTTTCATTCTAAGAAGATTTAATTTTATCGATATCGAGTACTACAAGTATCACAGCCCATCCCTAGAAGCCTCAAGAGCGTTCCAGCGAGCGCGAGCGGTTGCGGCGAACACGCATCGTTTCCTGCATCACACGTCTCGTTTCACAAGATAACAATTTGTGTGAGCGGTTATGTACTGCACGCCTGCGTTGAATTGGTATACGTTAATATTATACTTAAGTCTATATAATGAAAATATTATATATCACTACGTATTATAAAACAAAGTCCTCTGCCACGTCTGTATGTCTGTTTTTTTTAATATCATAGGAGGCAAACGAACACGCGGGTCATTTGATTATAAGTGATCACCGCCGTCCAGAGACACTAGCATAAAAAAATAAAAGAACCAGAAGAATTAAATAGAAACAAGTGAAATTAAGACATGCAGTATCCCAAAATTGAACCTTATTACCACTACAATATTAATGAAATTATTTAAAAAAATAAAAGAACCAGAAGAATTAAATAGAAACAAGTGAAATTAAGACATGCAGTATCCCAAAATTGAACCTTATTACCACTACAATATTAATGAAATTATTTAAAAAAATAAAAGAACCAGAAGAATTAAATAGAAACAAGTGAAATTAAGACATGCAGTATCCCAAAATTGAACCTTATTACCACTACAATATTAATGAAATTATTTAAAAAAATAAAAGAACCAGAAGAATTAAATAGAAACAAGTGAAATTAAGACATGCAGTATCCCAAAATTGAACCTTATTACCACTACAATATTAATGAAATTATTTAAAAAAATAAAAGAACCAGAAGAATTAAATAGAAACAAGTGAAATTAAGACATGCAGTATCCCAAAATTGAACCTTATTACCACTACAATATTAATGAAATTATTTAAAAAAATAAAAGAACCAGAAGAGTATTATAGCCACCATTTAAACATTTTACAAACCATGTTTTTTGTCAACGAATACTAATTATTAATATACTATAATTGTTTCTAAATATATTTTATTCTATACTATTCTTATAAACAGGGAAAGTGTATGGGCATGTTTTAATAAGGTAATAAATATCTGATTCATTGTAAAAAGTTGCACTACCCTGAGAACTGTAGCTTATATTAACATTGTAGTCCGGTGAAGCTGTGAAGACCCTGCCGGGTCAATAGCGTAGTCAGTTCGAGAAAAAAAAATTATATTAACATATTTTAACTAAGACATACTACGTTTCTATGGACTCCTAGTATTATAATATATATTGTTAGCTATAGATCCACACAATTATTTTTGAATAATTAGTGATACACGTATTACAAATTAAAGTATAAAATATACAATTATGAAATGCCTGAAATTAATCACAATAATCTATATTAATATTATAAAGAGTTAAAGTTTGTGAGTTTGTAAGTGGTTATCTCAGGAACTACTAGAAGGATTTGAAAAAATATTTCAGTGTTATATAGCTCATTTATCGAGAAAGGTTATTGGCTATCACTATATCATCACGCACGCACCAATAGGAGAATAGGAGCGGAGCACCAATGAAGAATGTTTCAAAATCGAGATATTTTTTCCTCTTGAGATCTTCCGCTGCGTGTTGGAGTTAGTCCAAAATAATTATTCCACGCGGACGAAGTCGTGGGCAGAGGCTACTATTTCTATGTAGATATAATGAGAAAAATACCTTTAAGGCTCGTCACGTCAAAATTACTAAACGTATAGGACTGTGTCCATTCGATGCCGAATTTGTCGTAGATTTTTTTTTTGTCAAAATCAAACGAACAGATGGGTCACTTGATGTTAAGTGATCACCACCGTCCATAGACACTAGCAACACCAGGGGAGTCGCAAGTGCGTTGCCAGCTTGTGTATGGGGGAGGGGCAGGGAAAGGAGAAAGGGGAAGGGGAAGGGGGGAAGGAGGTGGGCCTCCGGCGCTCTCACTGACCGAACGAAACGCAACAATGCAAGCACTGTTACTTCACGTCGGTGTTCTGTGAGAGGGTGGTACTACCCAGGACAAGCCGACCCATTCATGCTGAAACTAATAATAGCTACAGTGTGGCTCTACCACCTTCTAATTATAAGATAATTCTAATATAATCTAATAAAAGATAATACAAGATAATTCTAGTCTACTTATTTTTTGGATACGATTTACTCATTATACTTTTCTTAATGCACACTGAAGCAGGCGGGTTTCGGATGGTTAAGGAATAAAATCATTTTTATTATTTAATAATTGTTATTAGAATATTATCTTAGAACATAAAAATTCTCGAACACGTAGAAAAATTTTACCCGGTAATCTAAAAATTTAGTTTACCTATCATTATTTCTATGAAAAAAACATCGTAAAATCGAATCCAAGTGAACTGTGCACACTCCCATATGGACGTGTTAAAACGGATTAACTAGGAGATTACACGGAGCAAAAAAGCTACTATGTCAACTGACAAAGACACCGACTGTTTCGTTACGGTGACACGAATACGAATACGAATTATTCGGTTATTTCACAACGACTTTTTATATATGCTGCTGTTTTTGGTTACACTAGCAAAATAATCGTATGGTTTTGTTAATTTTTGCTGCTATTTTTCAATATAGGTCTTTTTTTTATTATTTTTCTTAATCATGTATTAATATTAATTTTATCCTAAATAAAAGGACGTTCGAAAATTATTTAAATTGATTTTTTAAACTTTGAAATAATTAAAGTGAAAGATTCCATAACAACTTAGCACAATGAACAAAGTTTTACATTCTTTAAAAATAAATGAATTCATTCCTTGAAATAAATTAATAATAAGATTTTTTAAATATCAATATCAAATCAAAATGTGTATTAAATAAGAGTATTTCTCTCAAAATTTGGTACTCAAAAACGTACGAACGTACGTCTTAGTAAATCTGTAGGTAACTCAATGAGGATTAAACGCAGATCATTCGACATCAACTTGTAATATATTGAATTTAAATCGATCGTTTATTGAAACGAGCAGCTTTTTAAAAATAAACCTACGTTGATGCTAATAAACTGGCGTCAGTGGCATCAACACTCGCTTCTGTCGAACATTCAGCGTAAACAACACTTAACCTAACCCAATAACCGGTGCTATATCGCATTGCTTTCGGGGTATTTCGTTATTTTGTCTACACGGATGCTGGCGATGGTACGATCGACCAATGAAAGTGGACACACCGATTTCCTCCAGCCTTCTCTCCACTCTTCTAATTGCTTAAATGTCCAGAGAGACGAGGCAGGTCTTCGGATAATGGCGGTGGGTAACATTGTGGCTCGAACGTGCCGTGGCTTCAACTCCGCAAGCTATTATTGTTCTGGCCAGCTCAGATGAAATATTGCCCCACTGTGCACTCATGCAGTGTTTTGCGAACGCGAATTTGTTGGGAAAAATATTGGAGCAAACAAGAAACCGCTGAGACGATTCGTGAACAAACTTTGCAATGAGATCTTCTACAATAATTTTTAATAGAGTTTTATTACCGGTGTAAAAAATCTTCTGAATAAAAATTGAATACACGGTTTATTAAAAAAAGGATCTCATTTTGTTATTCCTTATATTTCAACTGCTTAACTTGTACATATAATGTTTTAACAATTTCTTATAAACTAGCTAATGGCAGCTCGATACATTAAACGCGTGTATTTTTTTAGATATTTGTATAAAAATGATTGTATTGTCTTATTTCAAGACACACTTTTATGCCATATTTTATTAGAATTATTGCAGCCGTTCCAACCATATCAGCGTTTTTGATAGACAGATATATCTTTATTTTGTTATTTCACTAATAAATAATGTATTTTACAACAATATTATAACATTGTTTTTTGTTGTTCTTTGAACATGCACATGTAAAAAACTAAAAGTACTAAGTAAAAAAATAGCATTTTATAATTTATTAACTGAAGAAAATTATGGCTCGAACCTATATAGAAGGAACACTTCAGAGCAGAATAATTGCTATACAAGTGAGGTCTGAAAATAATATAAACGAGAACGCAGTAAAAGTAGATGCGGAGTATCGTGGGTCGAGGAAAAATTGACCACCCAATGAGAATCAATTACCGAGAAATAACGATGTGTGAATACCTATGTCAGTTAATTAAATTTCCGTGCGTTTCATATATATTGTATAAACTAACCAAAGTTTGTTGACTGTAATGCAAACTATTAAACGCTTGTAAAACCGCGGGGCACAGTTAGCATTATATAAAGTAAATCAATCTTAATATATATACCACAAAAGTAGGTAAAACTTGTAAAAACTCTTATAGGTATATCCGCAAAATTTCACAGAATAAATTCATTGCGCAATAGAGATATTCTGGAAACGAATGAGGGGAATCGAGAGATGGGTGACAATGGCGCTATAGCGAAGATAAATTTCTATCACGCCTCGGGATTAGCGTCTATTGTATACGTGTAAGATTAACTGATAAGTGTCTTGTTAATAATAATGTTTACGAACCGTGAGGGTAGAGGCCCTAGTCAATGTTTATTTCTACACTGATGCGTTTTTGATGCCACTTCTTGGTAGAGTTATTGATGATTTAACTTAATTTGTACGTAAATTTTAATGGATTTATTTATTTTTGTTTGAAATTATCATCGTCTAGTATAATTACTAGTTAACTAAAAATGAATTTCTCGAGTTTTAATATCTTTGAGATTTTTTTTGTGAAAGTTTTATTTTGGTATTTTTTACTTTACTCATTTTATAGGTAAGTTTTAGCTTTTCACAATAATATTACTTGATGTTAAGAGATGATAAGTCCAATATAATAACATGCAGGACCTAGAGAATTAGTCGGTAAACAAAAAATAGTAAACTTGCTTGTGATAGTTATCGAGGCGGAATAAGAAAAAACCTTAGCAAAATTCTATAAAATCCTTTAAAACAATATCTTATTACGCTAGCTGTTGAAACAAAACACGAATTAAAAAGCAATAAATCAAAATAATCGTATGAAAATAATTGACTTGTTTCCTTAATTTGCAAAGCACGTTTTAAGTATCACGATGGCACAGAATCGTCTATGGTAAAGATAGAGAATAAATTTGGTGATCTGCTGGTGTCATATGGACCAGGTGTCAAATGACAACTGCTATCTGTTTTGATACAACTTAAAGCATTGAGAATTACTGTATTTTACACTTGAGGACAAAGTAATGGAACTTTTATTTGAGAAACGAAATACAATAAATTTTAACACTATTTTAAGCCGCAAATTTTAGCGTAGGTTTTTATAAGAACTTCTATACCAATCTAGTTACCTCTGCTGGAAAGTACGTTGCAACTCATTAACTCCAGTGACCACAAACAAATGAAAAACAAACAGACACTTTTGTACATACATCATCTTGACTGGATATTATCATATTAAACTGAATATTGCAATGTACTCAAGCAATTCCATAGAATACATCGCATGTGGTTAAATCTAACATGAGTATTAAATTTTTCTTAACATTTATGATGTTACTGATTCTTTTATTAAAAAAGAAACACGGTTGCTATGGCAACCGAGTTGTTTCTTTATATATTACAAAAAGCATCTTTACTCTATTTTTCTTCTTCCCATTTATTAAAGTTCGTCTCCTAATTCAATTAACACACACCAATCACAATATGCGTACACTATGACAGCGATGGATAGTATGTCTCTCGGTGGTCGCCATTATTTTTCGATTGTACTTTGCTTACCATCAGGCAAAGTAGAGTCATTTTGCCGTGCTAAAATAAAAAAATATGAAAACTGTTAACACGAAATTTAATGAACAGAACTAAGAAACATACCATTTAATTTGTCCGACAGTATCCCAATACCTCGATACAACAGCCCATGCATTGTCCCATCTGCGCGCTCTTTGTAAACGGAGATCATGCGCATATCGTATAAATATTATCAACGGTGGCAATAAATATAATAACAAAAAATATTTTTTATTGTTATTATCACAAATGTAACAATGAATGGGGTATGTCAGCCGCCTACCGTAATGAAGATGTAATGGGGCCGCGCGTTTCGCTAATCCTGTGTCGAAGGGGGTGACCTGAACTGAAAGGATGTCACACGAATATGACAGATATTTTGACAGTAATGCAACGAATTCGTTCCTACTGCGTGATACATTCGTTTAAAACTAACGCTTCTTTATTATAAACTAGCGAACTCAACAGACGTTGTCCCGCCCTGATTATAAAAAAAAAATTATATACCAAAACCTTCCTCATTAATTAAATACTTTATCTGCTGGCGAAAATCACTGAAAATCCGTTCTGTAGTTTTTGAGTTTATCGCGAACAGACAGACATTTCAGAGGAGTTTGTTCTATAATTAGCAGTATTAGTAGCGATTGTAATCACACACAAACACAAAGAAATTACTTTTGTCCTTACACATATCACCTCCACACACGTCCACGCATGCACGCTTACACATGCAAGTGGAAGGGTTTTATTTATTCCCTTATCAAACCGAAATAGTTTAGAAAATTATCCGATACGAAATATATATAAGAGTTGTTGAGGTATGTATGCCTGGTACTAATATATATGTTTCAACAACTCATTTATGTAGGAATAGTTAGCTTAGCGCTCGCCTCAGTAGCCCGGTGAAGCTGTTAAGACTTTGTTAGGACAATAGTCAGTTCGAAAAAAAAAATACTTTTGCGTATAAAATTTTCTTCCAAAGGGGACTTTGTAATGTAAATGTCGAAACAAAAGTCATTATATTATACTTTTTTAATATATATCTGTATCGAAATTAACAAATAATCCATATAAACTTGATCAAAGTAATTTATTACATTCATACGTGATCGTCCAAACACAGTTTGTTTAATATACGTATATTACGAGCTCCAACGCTTCCCGATGAAAAACCAACAGAATAAATCATTCATAAACGGCTCCCTTTGTCAATTACAAGCAGAACATTATCGATGCAACATCCATTTTTTCAATTTACAGTTGCAATAATGATTAGTGTATTTCCATTTGGTAATAATTTTAACAGATGCACCCTATGAAATAATACCTATATGATTTATGTATAAATATCAATGAGTTCATAATAAAATGATTGACATTTTTGTTACGAGATGATCCCTTTTGTTACTAACTGGTATATCTCTTAAATTAACATATTTCATTTGTTAATTTTTTCTCAACATAACTAAAGTAAATATGGTGACAATTCTGCATCATAATGAAATGAAATAAATATTAATTAAATTATTCTGTAGCTTAAATCCTTCCGATGCGACGCGGTACGATTGATTTTAAAACCTGTGAGAATTTATTGGCCAATTTTTTCAAGTGGTTACCGAATAAAAGAACTATTATTAGCAAACGTTGAATTGAAAAGAAAGAGAGATGCGTTTGAAGAGATTTCGCAACTATTTTATTTGTTAAAAAACCTTGCCAATCAAGTTTTCACTAAAAAGTGTGAATACGGTGACATCTTTACCGTTACCTTCAAGTTTTTTAACAAAAAAGTTTAAATTATATAGAATTTAAAAAATTGTTGACGGGGGTCACGCCGAAACCGAAATTAGGGTTTACTTATACGCAACCTTTTATTGCACTTTGACACGGGATGTTCGCATAAAAAAATAAGCATTGATTACCCGGATACTTTTGGAAGATTTTATTGAGATATTGACGTTTTGGGAAACGGTTGTTTCATATTGTTATCGTAGCACCCTTTATTTATACGTAGAAAGTCTGAGAAATTATTAAGTGTAGGTTGCTATATCGTTGAAAGTAACATTTAAATATTGAGTAAGCTAATAATCTTTTAAATCTTTGTACAGTTTAAGTGTTACCGCAGAAGGATCGTATTTCTTTTATAAGTAACTAACTGATTCCCGTACTTCATCTGTATCGTTTATTATCTCAATTCATAGTTCGGTGAAGCTGTGAAGATCTGTCCAAGCAGTACTGTCCAACTGTCGTAAGCAGTTCGAAAAAAAATATCTCAATTGTTTTGTTATATCTCAAAAGGGCAAATTAGACAGCGTTTTCGATGAAAGCTCCTAGGCGGCATGACTTTTTCCGATACTTCCTACAGTTATCGTTATATTTACACCAATTAATAAAAAAATATATGCCTAATCCTTCCTCGTGATTCACTATACCTATTAAAGAAACCGCATAAAACTCCGCTTAGTACTTTTTGAGTTTATCGCGAACAGACAGACAGACGCGGCGAAGGACTTTGTTTTATAATATGTCATTATTATTTCGATAGTACCTACTTTAAACGAAATTAATAATTTTGTTTAAAAAATATATATAATTTTATTTCCTTACAAAGATTTGCGACCTTTTAGTAATAATATTAAATGATGAAAGAGTTTCAATATTATGTGAGAAATAAAGGGTAAAAAAGCCATTGAAGTTCAATTCATAGCAGAAATGCTTCTTCATAGAAAAGTCAGAATACATAGAGCCTGTATCGGACGCAAAATATTCTTGTATATGTTTATGGAATTTATATGAACTACGTAACGTATTACAAAAAACAATGATACGGCATCGAATTTAGTACCTATATCTTAAAATATGCTACTGTTTTCCAACTAAAATTGTGAATAGAAGGTAGAGGAAGTTTAGTTGTCCGTCGATAGTTTTCTCCTCAAACACAATCCCACTATTATCATTGTGTTGTAAAATGAAAAAGCATCAAAGGATAGATGGTTACTGAGCTGGAAGTGGCATGGTCAGCGATTGAGTCGGGCAGCTCTGTGGTTCCTAATGACGTGTCCACAATTGGCACATTTACCCTGCTGTCACGTACGACCGTGAGATCAAGCGACTTACGACACGATGAAAGGGAACTTTAAAAATTGTATATTGTAGAGGAAATGACATATAGCTCATTTATTTTGTCGGTTATACTAACGGTTATACTAGCTGTGCCCGCGACTCCGTCCGCGTTAAACCTAAATTAAAAAATCAGTGACTAATAAAATCAACAAAATATATTATGTTCATTTACTTATCTATGTCTCGTACTTAAGTCACGTCGACATTAAAATTACAATAACTTTTGATAGAGTAAACCGATTTTAATGAAACCAAGACTGAATGTTACTCAATAATATGCTTTACGATTTTCTTGATGAAGTTTTATTGTGAACGCAGTACTTTAGCAGTGATGCGTTTTCCAACAAACAGACAGACAGACCTACAGTTAGATAGACCTATAAACAAACCTACGGACAGACAGACATTTCTAAAAATGATTGAAATGTATTTTTTAACTTATTCCTATCTGCAACAATTTTTTTCACAAAAAAATTTAAAAGTACAAAAACGTTAGATTAACAATCTTATTATATGTATAGATATATAAAAGAATAACCGACTGTCTGACATAACACACAGGCTATCGAAGCTAGAGCCGTGAAATTTTGCATGCGAGTGCCTTTATACGGTATGTGAGGACTAAGGATGACTTTTGGAAATTCAGCCATTCAGGTAATGACAAAGATGTTGAAATCTCTTTAAATATAGAGTCGTAAACGCATGCGAAAGTACAGGACATTGCTAAAATACATTGCTAGATCATTTTAAGTAAGAACACAATATTGTTATTGATTTATCAGCCACCAAATAATGTATGACGACAATAATCACATTACTTCCCGGCCACACTTTGATCATATCATGTACCTATATTGCTGCAAATTCTTGCTTAAAACCGATATGTTTAACTGATAAATAGTATACAATATAAGATAAAATTTTAATACCAATACATTATAGAATCCAATTATTAACCGATTTTCCTTGTAGTTACTTATTAACTTGACTATATAATTTCAAAATAAACTATTTTGCCTGGGTAACGATTGTCCCTCAAACGCAATTAAAACAAAATAAAAGTGTCTTTCATATGAAAGCATTCTTTATACACAATTCTGTGTAAATAGTTGCTGTCATCAAAACATCAGATCGACCGGAACTAAATGTCCGCTCTACAATAATACAATAGTTTGGTTTGACTGCAACATTACACCCACAACGTCGTAAATCTTTTATCTGTGTCTCATGTAGACATTTGATATCATCTTGCGCATCGCGAATTAATCCGATGTCCGCAACGTATCCGGTCTATTGTTGACACTACTCCATAAACGAATGCCTTGCAATATAAAGATGGGCAGCATTTTATTTATACCTTCACTCGTTAATTTATATGAAACTAAATTCTAATAGTTACTTTGGGCTAACTAATACGCAACGGAAGCTCTCAAAAGGAAAAAACCCGATTTTAAAACATTCTTTATTGGTGCTCCGCTCCTATTCATCTTAATTGATATATATCCTATAGCCTTCCTCGATAAATGAGCTATTTAACACTGAAAGAATTTTTTAAATCGGACATGTAGTTCCTGAGATTAGCGCGTTCAACCAACCAAACAAATCCTCCGGCTTAATAATAATATTAATATAGATTTGCATGGCACCTAGAAACCTTATTTTATTAGGTAAATACGTAATATGGGACTAAATTGGATTGACAAAATAAAATATTGTTATAAAATAATATCATTGAAATAAATTTTCTATTTAAGTAATTATTTATTAGGCTCTATACTTTACTGATAAATATACCTTCACTCGTTAATTTATATGCAACTAGATTCTAATAGTTACTTTGGGCTAACTAACACGCAACGGATGCTCTCAAAAGGAAAAACCCGATTTTAAAACATTCTTTATTGGTGTTCCGCTCCTATTCATCTTAATTGATATATATCCTATAGCCTTCCTCGATAAATGAGCTATTTAACACTGAAACAATTTTTGAAATCGGACCAGTAGTTCCTGAGATTAGGGCGTTCGACCAAACAAACTAATCCTCCGGCTTAATAATAATATTAATTTAATATTAATATAGATTTGCATGGAACCTAGAAACCTTATTTTATTAGGTAAATACGTAATATGGGACTAAATTGGATTGACAAAATAAAATATTGTTATAAAATAATATCATTGAAATAAATTTTCTATTTAAGTAATTATTTATTAGGCTCTATACTTTACTGATAAGGTTATAATTCATTTCTCTTGATATCATTTCATGTTTATAGAAAGCAACGCGTCTTAACCAAATTTATTCGGTAAAGATAGAATGTACTTAGTAAGCCAGAGGTATCACAAAAAAAATTAAGCGTTGATAAAAATTCTCGAAAAATCTTAAAGCATAAAATATTATCAATAACATTAAATACGTCATAATTTTTTTATGGCAGTACCCTCGTATTTAACAAAGTAGAGTTTGTTTGTATTAAATAAACTAGTTATTTGAGGTTTTCATTATTACAGTTACTACAAATCAGAAAACCGATTTCCTAATTAAATACTGTAAGGAGTCAGTAATGTCATAAACGCTACCCGAAAAGTAAACAACGGCGTTACCTAAGATAAATTTAATCATAAAAATAATTCCGTTTACTAGTAAGATCCAACTACAACATTTGCAAACGACAACAATAAAAATTTCATCAAACCGCAGTTTGTTTAACCGCAACATATCTGGAAGCAACCGCATAATGCAAGTAATTCAATACTTACGTAAGCAATAATAAAACATAATCCGCAATCCAGAAATCTTAACAATTGGTTTCCGTTTCCTACACAGATAACCGTGTCACCACGCCCCTCGTTCGCTAACGCAGTCTCTCGAGAAACTCATCTTAAAAAGATCATACAATTGCTCACCGATAGTGTATCTAATCATATTTCCTAATCTGGAGTTAACTTCCCAATACCGTATCAACTTTAACGAAGCGTGATGCAAAAAAAACGCACCCAAGAGAACTTCAGAAGGTTAATAAAATATAGAGTTTATTGCATCCGAACTCGACGTTGGGTATTTAGTTGTAATTTATTAACATATTTGACACTCAATTTTCACACTTGATACGAACAAGTGGCTCATTCATAAGACCAAACGAGGACTAAAGAAACGAGCTTTGTCATCAACTCATCATGGGCTGAGGGTGAATGAAGAACATGAAAAAAAAAACAAGAGTCGAACAGTCTAATTGGGTGTAAACATAAATCGCTCTTGTTGTCAATAACCGTTTATATATTTACGCATATAACATTATGATTAAGCAGAATTTTAAACGTTTCAATAATCACACTAAAATTATTTACCATACAAAAGTATTGAAAGATCACGGATTACGTAAAAATTCGCTTTCTAAATATAACTAATGATTTTAGGCCTTTTAGAGAGATTTTAATGGTAAATGGTTTATTGGGAAAAAATGGTTATTAATGTTTATAATAATCAGTCGCTAATGGTAAATAGCGGACAGTGGTGGTGAATCGCTCGTGGTTGATTACGAACTGAAGTAATACAAATAAATTGTCTTATCATTTTTTTTCTTATTTGTAAATGGGGTTCGGTCACAAATTGACCATGTCATCCCAATGATTGCCAACAAAATAAAATAAGTAAATACCTAAATAGCAGTTAGGTTGTGTAACTCCGAACAAGGCCTTAGATTTCTAGATCATCTTTTGTGAAAACTATAGAAATGTTATTTAACTGGAGGTTCAAATAGTGGTATTGTAACCCAATATCCAATGTTCTAAATATGTGTTACATTCTAGCTTTACATACCATCAAGTACCAATTGTTTTTTATGAATTATATTTTACTTTTTCGTAATTGGAATCTAATTAATAACTCCTTTGAATACCGATTGTAGAAAATGTTACCAAAAAAATTGAAATATTAGGAAAGAAAATTCTTCTAACCCCGTCATATACAGAAGACAATGTTAATTCTTTAAGATGACTAAAACTATCCCATCCTTCAAGACAGTTGCACCACGTCGAAGTAATCAGATTGAAAACAATCTTTGTTATAAACTGAGTTCATTGGTACTTACCTCCCAAGCATATCTCCTGTCCAGTGGCTGCGTTTCCCATTTACCTACAAAAGGTCCATACTTTGTCCCAATAGTAATATTCACTCTAGCAAATATTCCACTGTTTTTCAATATCAGTTCCATTGGTAAGTTAAAATCTTCTCCCATATCATCGTCTTTCGAATCATCCTTATCTTTTGGACTTTTCGGATCCAAAAAGCCTTGATTAGGTAAATCTAAAGGCCTAGTTAGATATCCACGTCCGTATTCGGAGAAATTCGATAGGTAAGTATCTGACAGGCCAAAGTCTATAGCCCCGTAGTATTCTTTCATATCAGTTCCTGGTGCCATTGTTTCTTGCTTTATATGAACTAGGGTGGGCGCTGATTCTGATGTGGCAGAGTCAGTCGGGCTCGGCGGTGGGCTGCCAGACTCTTGGCTGTCTGCTGCTGTGAACAAATATCAATAAATAAATAAAACATAATAGATCAACAAAACTAAACTAATGTTAAATATCGAATATCATAGTTTATAGAACAACATTCTGGAATATTAACTTTTTTTGGAATGTTATTCTTATGCTGGATTTTCGGGGATGATAGATACCTTTTTTTGCTCGAACTGATTACGCTATTGACCTAGTAAGGTCTTAACAGCTTCACCGGACTACTAAGGCGAGCGCTTAAGGTACTCAGCCCATTTTATTTGACAACTAGCTCAAGGGTGCACGGCAGACCTCGGCTTGGGCTGTTGCCTGACTCATGCAATTCGCGACCTTAGCTAAGCTACATATCCATACTTATATCAGTTATTGAAACATATATGTGTATCAAGCATACATACCTCAACAACTCTTATATGTATTTTGTATCGGATAATTATCATAGATACCTTTTAGGAAAGAATATTTTGTATATCCCAACTTACAAAAAGTAGTGGTGTATAGAACTAGTAACCATTCATTATAAAATTATTCCTTTAAAATAAATTATACAGCTACATAATTATATAATGAATTACGTTAAAATGTGCTAGGTACATGTAAAAATTAGAAATTAAGGTAAGTATTTAAAGTACTGAAAATGTAAAATTGTTATCACAACATATTATAACTATTAAACGGGTTCTCATGCGGTTTTCTTTAATAGATAGAGTGATTCACGAAGAAGGTGTAGGTATATGATTTGTCAAATTTGTTTGCAAATTGGTTGAAATATAACGATATCTTTTGTAAGTGTCGGAAAAGTCAAACCGTCTGTTGAAAACGCTGCCTAATCCCTTTGAGATATAACAAAACAATTGAGATAATAGACGACGCAGACGAAGTCGCGGGTATCAGCTAGTATTATAGTATAATGTATAGTATAATGATGTATGTTGTCGGCAGCGCTTCAGACCTAGATTTGCATGTTATTTATCTTCAGATGAGTAAAACTTTAAAATTGAAAAGGAAAACCCTATTATAAATCGGTCATGTATCTATAGGTAACCTTAAGCCAGAAAAACAGTTTCTGAGGGATAGCTCAAATCTATTTTAATGTAGGTAAAGCGGCGAGCAAAACCTAGTAATTAATATTCCAATTTCTTAATTGGAGATGGAATTCGAATTGTACTTAATACATTTATCAACATAAAGCGATTTAGGCAGACATCGTGGTAAGATTTGCATTCAGCGGAGATGTTTTGAGAGACAAGAGACAAGCGGAAATGCTTTGTGAACAACGGAAACCAGACATAATGCGATCAACATCTTGCACGTCTTCATTTTTTTTATTTTTTTTATTCTGATGCTTCAAATGTGGTTCACTTAGCTTCACAAGTTGATAAAAACAATTTTGCAATCTCGCTCCGTTTAATCAACAGTTTAAAAACTACGTGGTGAAATGTACTTGTTACTTTACAATCAGTATTATAAATATACTGATATTAAACGAAATAAATAAAGAAAATTAAAAAAGACAATCTTTGATGATCGTGTAGTATGAATTACAGAGAAACAAAGACTTATTCTTCACACAATTTCAACAAATACAACAAATTCACTAATTTCGATGTACAGTAAAATAGTAACGTTCTGCCAGTTGTATTCATAAAAGTTCACATAACTTTTATGAATACAACTGGCAGAACGTTACTATTTTACTGTACATCGAAATTTGTTGATTTCATGTTAGCTTTACATAGTAAAAGGAATGAGCCAGTTGATATTTTTATCAATATAGAAGCTACAATAATGAAAAGTGTACATTAAAACTGGTTATCAAGGTATACCGTACAGTATATCCATATAAAACTTCTTATCCTAACGAAAAACCGCAAAAATACCACACTGTATATTAGTGAAATGCCGTAAATAGTAATGTTTGTTATATTACGTATATGTATATTAAAAATACCAAAAATATGATGCCTAAAATCTTTTTAAACACATAATTTCCATCAGAGCGATTCAATAGTTATTTTTGTAGGACATAGTGCATAGTGCTGTCAGATACCTATTATACTAATAATGGTTTAATAAAAATTTATAAATAATTTTGTTTTAATAATTTTTTATTGTAAAATAATAGCAAAATATATAGAAAATAAAGAATTCGTTATGAATTACGTACTGATTATCACAGTTTGGTGAGCATTCTTTATTAAGCTTCACAAAAAAGTAGCAAATGTTATTGTTTTTTACAATAGACAACTTACAAATTAAAAAAAATTGTTGAACAACCAACGATAAGTCCATATTTAAAAGAAAATTTTATAAGCAAAAAAAATTTTTTATACCAAAAAAATTTATTAGGGTCTTGTGGTACTCAACCTTTTTTTAAACGGGTCACAAACGTTTCACTTTTGGTGTCGCTGCCCGCAAACTACAAATATTTAGGTATTAAATAAAAAAACCCTAATTTCAAATTAACAACGTATTAATGTAGTGAAAAATGGTTGTCCAAAAAAATCAACTTGGTATAACCCTTACATCATAAGGAACGTATTGCGGTCGAGTTATCTGAGATCTATATAATTTACTCAGCGTGCTCATAGTTTTTCTAATGGACACGAAATTTAAAATAATTGAAAATAAAGTATAATCGGATGGTCCAACTTCAAAAACCCGGCGGGCCGCAGGTTGAGTATAGCTGGTCTAGAGTGTTACTATCTCACTCAGTGTCACTCACTCAGTCACTCAGTGTTACATATCTCATGATATTTAAAAAAATGTGTTCTAATGACGTAATTTGCTAAACCTACAGAAGATACTCTATACTGCATCAGGCGGGTATCAAGCATACATACCTCAACAACTCTTATATGTATTTTGCGTCGGATAATTGTCATAGATACCTTTTAGGAAAGAATATTTTGTATATCCCAACTTACAAAAAGCAGTGGTGTATAGAACTGGTAACCATTCATTATAAAATTATTCCTTTAATATAAATTATACAGCTACATATATTATTTTTAAATCATTATATAATGAATTACGATAAAATGTGCAAAAATTAGAAATTAAGATATTTAAAGTACTGAAAATTTAAAACTGTTATCACTAAATATTATAAAGCAAATTCCTCCGCCGTGTTTGTCGGTCTGTTCGCGATAAACGCAAAAACTATTTTAAACGGATTCTCATACGGATTTCTTTAATAGATAGAGTGATTCACGAGGACGGTGTGGGTATATGATTTGTCAAATTTGTTTGCAAATTGGTTGAAATATAACGATAAATTTGTAAGTGTCGGAAAAGACAGGCCACCTGGGAGCTTTTGTCGAAAATGCTGCCTAACCCCTTTGAGATATAACAAAATAATTGAGATAATAGACGACGCAGGCGAAGTCGTAGGTATAACTAGTATTTGTATAATTATATATGTTGTCGGCAGTGCTTCATACTTAGATTTGCATGTTGTTTAATTTCAGGTGAGTAAAACTTTAAAATTGAAAAGGAAAAACCTATTATAAATCGATCATGTGTCTATAGGTAAACTTTAGCCAGAAAAACAGTTTCTGAGGGATAGCCCAAATCTATTTTAATATAGGTAAAGCGGCGAGCAAAACCTAGTAATTAATATTCCAATTTCTTAATTGGAGATGGAATTCGAATTGTACTTAATACATTTATCAACATAAAGCGATTTAGGCAGACATCGTGGTAAGATTTGCATTCAGCGGAGATGTTTTGAGAGACAAGAGACAAGCGGAAATGCTTTGTGAACAACGGAAACCAGACATAATGCGATCAACATCTTGCACGTCTTCATTTTTTTATTTTTTTTATTCTGATGCTTCAAATGTGGTTCACTTAGCTTCACAAGTTGATAAAAACAATTTTGCAATCTCGGTCCGTTTAATCAACAGTTTAAAAATTTCGTGTTGAAATGTACTTGTATAGATTATTTTACAATCAATATTATAAATATACTAATCTTAAACGACATAAATAAAGAAAATTAAAACAGGCAAACTTTGATGACCGTGTAGTATCAATTAAAGAGAAACAAAAACTTATTCTTCTGTACATCGAAATTTGTTAATTTCATATTAGCTTTACATCATTACATAATTATAGAAGCCACAATAGTCAAAAGTTTATATATAAAACTGGTTATCAAGGTACACCGTACAGTATATCCATATAAAACTTCTTATCCTGAGGAAAAACCGCAAAAATACTACACTGTAAATTAGAGAAATGACGGAAATAGTAATTTTGTCTAAAATAAAGAATTATATTACGTATATGTATGTAAAAAATACCAAAAATATGATGGCTGAATTCTCTTTAAACACATAATTCCCGTCAGAGCAACTCAATTGTTATTTTGCTATTAGTGCATGGTGCTGTGAGGTACCTATCATACTAATAATTGTTTAATAAAAATATATAAATAATTTTGTTTTAATAATTTTTGATTGTATAGTAATAGCAAAATATATAAACAATAAAGAATTCATTATGAATTATGTACTGATTATCAGTTTGGTGAGCATTCTTTATTAAGCTTCAGAAAAAAGTAGCTAATGTTATTGTTTTTATTTTTAGTAAAAAATTAGCTTTTGCTCGCATTCACTCCTTCTGTCATTCGTTCATTTTATCCCTCTACTTCTCTGTACCGTGACAATGTGTATGCAAAATTTCACGATTATTAGTTTAGTAGTTAGGGCGTGAAAGCGTAACAAACAAGCTGACATTGGCATATAATATTGGTAAGGATGATCAACAACAGACAACTTACAAATAAAAAAAAATGTTGAACAACCAAAGATAAGTTCATATTTAAAAGAATTTCAAACGCAAAAGTAATTTCTTTATACCTTATGGGTGTGGTACTCAACCTTTTTTAAACGGGCCAAAAACACGTTTCACTTATGGTGTCGTTGGCCGCAAACTACAAATATTTAGGTATGAAATAAAAAAACGCAATTTCAAATTACGTTTTGTTCTATAATTTCTAATTTGGCCAATAAAACAAGCTTGGTATAACTCTTATATTATGAGGAACGCATCGCGGTCGGGTTATATTGAATCTATTTAATTTACTCAGCTTGCTCATAGTTTTTATAATGGACACGTAATTTAAAATAAAGTATAATCGGATGGGCACACTTCAAAAACCCGGCGGGCCGCAGGTTGAGTATAGCTGGTCTAGAGTGTTACTATAATCACATATATTATGATATAAAAAAATGTGTTCTAATGACGGAATTTGCTAAACCTACAGAAGATACTCTATACTGCATCAGGCGGGATACACCAATAAGTTCTCGGTAACAGTTGTTCAACTTGCAATTGTTACTGGCGAAGCAATAATTGCAAATTACCCTAACACTATGCTATAATTTGATCAAGATGTTTACCTACTTCACCTATACTTCAGGGTTCCCTTTAGAAGAAGAACCTACATCGATCAGTGTGGTGTAAGAACACGCTATTGTACAGTTTAGCCCATATCTTTGCACACCAAGCGAACTCAATGACACCGCAACTACGATAGATCTATTTTATAGAGTCGAGTAGATATTTAGATAGCAAATAGATTAGATTAGATAATATCAACAATTAATAACGAAAACGTGAATTACCTGAGATGTTCTGATAAGATATCGTAGATTTTTTATCTAAAATAACTAATTGCAAAGTTTCTAGATTACCCATTTCCCTAAGATACAATATAAAATCGATTACAACACAAAATATAGCATCGCATTTAATGTTGACCATTACATTTATTAGATTATCAAGATAGATAACGGTTACATACGAGGAAATATCCATGGACGGTGGTCATCAATTAACATCAGGTGACCCACCTGTTTGTTTGTCACCAATGACATAAAAAAAAGAAAAGATATTTCCTCGTATGTAACCGTTATCTATCTTGATAATCTAATAAATGTAATGGTCAACATTAAATGCGATGCTATATTTTGTGTTGTAATCGATTTTATATTGTATCTTAGGGAAATGGGTAATCTAGAAACTTTGCAATTAGTTATTTTAGATAAAAAATCTACGATATCTTATCAGAACATCTCAGGTAATTCACGTTTTCGTTATTAATTGTTGATATTATCTAATCTAATCTATTTGCTATCTAAATATCTACTCGACTCTATAAAATAGATCTATCGTAGTTGCGGTGTCATTGAGTTCGCTTGGTGTGCAAAGATATGGGCTAAACTGTACAATAGCGTGTTCTTACACCACACTGATCGATGTAGGTTCTTCTTCTAAAGGGAACCCTGAAGTATAGGTGAAGTAGGTAAACATCTTGATCAAATTATAGCATAGTGTTAGGGTAATTTGCAATTATTGCTTCGCCAGTAACAATTGCAAGTTGAACAACTGTTACCGAGAACTTATTGGTGTATCCCGCCTGATGCAGTATAGAGTATCTTCTGTAGGTTTAGCAAATTCCGTCATTAGAACACATTTTTTTATATCATAATATATGTGATTATAGTAACACTCTAGACCAGCTATACTCAACCTGCGGCCCGCCGGGTTTTTGAAGTGTGCCCATCCGATTATACTTTATTTTAAATTACGTGTCCATTATAAAAACTATGAGCAAGCTGAGTAAATTAAATAGATTCAATATAACCCGACCGCGATGCGTTCCTCATAATATAAGAGTTATACCAAGCTTGTTTTATTGGCCAAATTAGAAATTATAGAACAAAACGTAATTTGAAATTGCGTTTTTTTATTTCATACCTAAATATTTGTAGTTTGCGGCCAACGACACCATAAGTGAAACGTGTTTTTGGCCCGTTTAAAAAAGGTTGAGTACCACACCCATAAGGTATAAAGAAATTACTTTTGCGTTTGAAATTCTTTTAAATATGAACTTATCTTTGGTTGTTCAACATTTTTTTTTATTTGTAAGTTGTCTGTTGTTGATCATCCTTACCAATATTATATGCCAATGTCAGCTTGTTTGTTACGCTTTCACGCCCTAACTACTAAACTAATAATCGTGAAATTTTGCATACACATTGTCACGGTACAGAGAAGTAGAGGGATAAAATGAACGAATGACAGAAGGAGTGAATGCGAGCAAAAGCTAATTTTTTACTAAAAATAAAAACAATAACATTAGCTACTTTTTTCTGAAGCTTCAATCGAAATTGCATGATTCACAAATGAATACGTGTATATCGGATTGAAACGAACTTAAACTATTCGATTCAGTTCGATGAGGGAAAAAAAAACAAAACCCTCCCACCATGTGTATATATGTGCACGTGCATTTTGACCGCTCTGAATATAATTGCGCAGAAATAAAAATGAAGTATGTGACTGTTTAAAGGGTAACATCATTCAATCTTGTGATATTCCATAGTCACATTTAACATATAAAATAATAATATCAAAACAAATACTAATAAATAACAAAGAGAACCTTAGTTAAAGTTTGTTCTAAAACTTTTAAAAGTATGGGTACCACACTGAAACGTAAAGACATGACGACACCTAGGTTCAATGAACGAAATGTGAAGGGGGCGCGGATCAAGGTTAATCATTACGTAACTGCTTACTGTCCGAATACGGCACGGTGGAACAAAGCGCATATTGAATGCGCGTGACGGCACCGCGACGGTATTTATTACACCAGTCCGTGTTTATGTAAATCAGGTGTTTTGAGTGAATGTGTATTTGTATGTCTTGAGATAATTAGGTCAAATATTAAGCATCTATTTTTTTATTGATTTAGTTTTTAACGAGATTCGACTAATTAGTTTCCTGTAAAAATATTGCGAGCGACTAACCAATCGCGCGGTTTATACGTATTATATGTAGAGGAATTTATTTATCATTAAGTTGTTTCGATGATATACACATAAGATAATACGAACGTATTATATACGAAATATTAAGAACGGTCAAAAAGTACGGTGCGCGCTATACATGTAGTACATAGGCCCCTATATTACGCGTCGCTAGGCTGACGCAAGCCACGCAAGCGCAATACGGCTGGTCTTGCTTACTAGCATGTAATGACGCGAAATACCGCTCAACGCGCGTAAAAATTTTTTCACTTAAAAACAACGAGTGTGTTTTAGACCATAGGACTAAAGTAAAATCTTCTTATGCTCCATCTATATGTATGTACATACATACAATACATATTAAATTTTTTTTTGCCATAGCATTGGAGGCAAACTAACAGGTGGGTCACCTGATGTTAAGTGATCACCATCGTCCATAGACACTTGCAACACCAGAAGAGTCGCAAGTGCGTTGCCAGCCTGTGTTTGGGGGAGAGGAGTGGGGAAGGGGAGAGGGAGGGTAGGTGGGCCTCCGGCTCTCTCACTGACCGAACGAAACGCAACAATGCAAGCACTGTTACTTCACATCGGTTTTCTGTGAGAGGGTGGTACTCCCCCGGACGAGCCGACCCAGTCCCAACTTAAGCGTGGCTCTACCACTACTAGATAGATTTCTACATATATTTAAATTTATTATGAGTTTTACTAACTATGGGCTATCCTCACTAACTTATATCTCCCTCTCAACTTCCGTTCGCCTCACCCGATCACACTTTTCGTAACGCTTTCATCACGCATTCACCAGCTTACTCACCAAGTCAAGCGTGCGTAAACAAGTTTCACTTCAATAATACGACATCCACAGGTTTAGTGACTTCTCAAATGACAACTATAAACATCATACATTCGAATATCCAATTCAAATTAGCCGTCGCAAGGTCCATTTAACGCGTCTCACCTCGAACGCTGCGTGCACGGACAATGCGGACGAGCCGTCGTTAAATCTCCGGTTTCCGTAGAAATTCGCTCCAGACTTAAATAAGAACATGGTCTCGGCCTGCACAAGGAAATCTATGGAGCAGTTTATCTATTGTTCTTGATTATCAAACGTCATGATAAATATAACCTACATTATGCAGCTATTATATTAACTAGCTACTGCCCGCGACTTAGTCTGCTCGGAATAGTTACTTCAGGCTAACGCAGCGGAAGCTACCAAAAAGCTACCAAAAAAAATGATTTTGAAACATTCTTCATTGGTGATCCGCTCCTATTGGTTATAGTGTGATGATATATAGCCTATATAGCCTTCCTCGATAAATGAGCTATCTAACACTGGAATATTTTTTAGATCGGACTAGTAGTTCCTGAGATTACCGCGTTCAACCAAACAAACAAACTCTTCGGCTTTATATATTAGTATAGATTTAATATTGTTATTATTTTTATAGAGAATTATTTAGTCAAATTTTTTATACGAAACAGTAATCACCTACATATTATAAAACAAAGTCCTTTGCAATGTCTGTCTGCCTGTTCGTGATAAACTCTGAACCTACTGAACGGATTTTCATGCAGTTTTCATCAGTAGATAAAGTGATTCACGAGGAAGGTGTAGGTATATAACTTGTCAAAATTTTTTTTTATTATTAGAGCGGGACAACGTTCGCCGGGCCCGCTAGTAAAAAAATAATTAGGGCATCAGTTTTCAGTACATACAGTGATAAATACTTAAATAATTTGAATACTTATTATTTGTTTTATAAACCAACTCTTATGATGTCTAAAGGGCCCCCCACTATAAGTCGATTTCACAAGTTAGACACGGCGACTGACAATAAGCTCATTTTACTTCGGCTTGTGTCACCAAGAGTTCGCGGTACGACTTGTTCACTCATAAAATTCTCTTTAACGTAACAAATGCAAATTAGGACGCAGTTCGACTATAAGCGATAAATCGCGTTAAAAATAAAATCTTGTAAGAAATAATGACATAGGATAAAATAAGACAACTTTTTGTTTAATATCATAGGAGGCAAACGAACAGGTGGGTCACCTGAAGTTAGGTAATCACCACCGCCCTTAGACTCTTGCAATACCAGGGAAGTCGCGAGTGCGTTGCCAACCTGTGTTTGGGGGAAGAGAAGGGGGAAGGGAGGGGAGGTAGGCCTCTGACGCTCTCACTGACCGAACGAAACGCAACAATGCAAGCACTGTTACTTCACGTCGGTTTTCTGTGAGAGGGTGGTACTACCCCGGGCGAGCCGACCCATTCATGCTGAAACCAGTAATAGCTTCAGCGTGGCTCTACCACCAACAAAACTGTCATTTCTGATGAACGTCTTTTATGCATATGCACATCCTTACATAGTATATTCATAAATTCTTTGATCTTTCTATTGTTATGGTTGTTCAAATTTCATACTTGACACTCTTCTAGTTATCATTTCAATGAATCTCTTAAATTTCCATAATTAACCATTTTGACTCGATAGAAATAGTAAATTGCGTAATACTCAATATATCATAAGAGATATATTATTTTACATAAAACTATTATTAATAAGCTGATCTTCCTAAAATATATATTTGTATGTAGATATGCACGCATTGCGACAAAACGACTATTTTTTCAAGAGTTTTTAGATTTAAATCAGTAGCTTCAGTTTCCTTTTTAGATATTATTGGTCCTTATTTAAAAAAAAAAAAACGATATTTTCATTTGGTATTATTAAAGTTTTGATAAACTATGCTTTTATAAACTCTACAAAAGACGTTACGTTGTGAGCAAAATATATTTATTTTGATTTTAATTTTTTAATTTCCATACATAAAATATATTATCAAGATAATAAACAAGACAGACAAAGTCGCGGCTATCAGCTAGTTAAGTAAGTGCATATGCATAACTGAATATAGTAAAATACTATGTACCTTTTTGTACACTTACGGAACGCATGCACATATTTTTTCACAAATTTCCCATACACAGCTTTTCTCCCTGGTTTTGCTCGTGTTAATATAAATTTGACCAATCCCTCGCGAGCAGTATCTTTTTCTAGATAAAGAGTACCTTATGTCCTTTCCTGTACTCCTCAACACGTGTATGCAAAATTTCATTATTATCGGTTGAATAATTTAGGCGTGAAAGCGTAACACAAAGAAACTTACATTGCGTTAATAATATTGATTAGAACTAAAAACTAAGCATTTATCCAATAAATCATTTAAAATAAAGGCAGCTGATAGCTAAATATATTATTGTAACGTTGAATCTAATTGCCTTGAATATATATACCACCACATTTAATTTGTTTGTAATATATGATTTGGGTGATAGGTTTCTACAGCCTGACTGGGTCGCAACCACCATGTATATGGCGAAAAAGTCCGTCATAGTGATTCGCTTCTGCGGGTCGCGTTTCGGGATCAGTCTGTGCATATCCAGCTTTTTGCTGGCCGTCATGACAGCGGCGACCGGCGATAGATAGTGTATCACTCGGTGGTCGCCATTGGTTGTGAGTGCAGTCATTTTGCCGTGGTACAATAAATGATTAGGTACTAGCTTCTGCCCGCGACTTCCTCGGCGTGGTATAGTTACTTTGAGCTAACGCTAACACGCAGCGGAAGCTCTCAAAGGAAAAAGAAACGATTTTGAAACATTCTTCATTGTTGCTCCGCTCCTATTGGTTTTAGTGTAATGGCATATAGCTTTTAGCCTTCCTCGATAAATAAACTATCTAACACTGAAATAATTTTTCAAATAAGACCAGTAGTTCGTGAGATTATCGCGTTTGACCACACAAACAAACCCTCCACCTTTATAATATTAGTACTTATAGATTAAAAGCTCTCGCACCCAAAATGTTCCGTTAATCAACTATTGCCGCTATTATTCCAGAAGATGCGATCGAAATATCTAATACATCTTGGCTTACAACTTGTGCAAACCGTTATGCTAATAGTATAAAAGCCTTTGTTAAATTACAATATTTTTAAAATTATATTAATCCTAAATTCGACACAAACACCCACATTTTTTTCATACCTATTGTATTACTGTAGTTTTTGGATGTCGAACTGTACAGCTTTTTTTAGAAATGAATTGTAAGGAGTGGCTACATATTCTTCCAACAAAGAGCGGTAATACAAACACGTAGGTAATGAATGTACTTTAATGTTTAGAACTGTATAATATATTTGAACTTATTGATAATTATTTAAGTATATATCGAATCGGTTTAAAAAGCTACATACGTTAATAACTATTGTACCGATGACTTCTTTAATAATAATTTGTGTTATGTATTCTCTTGGACAGTGTGACCGCATCTTGTTTTAAAGGTGTTGAACGCTTTACACTGAACATAAGGTTTAAAATGATTTCTAAAACCACCTTAGTTATAATCTCAGCCATCTAATATTATAATACGGATGTGAGTGTGCTTCTTTCGCTTTCACGTCTTAGCTACATAACTGATCATCATGAAATTACGCGTGCGTTGTTTGTTCAGGGACTCAGAGAAAAAGAGTACCTACGGATCATTCAGAAAAAAACACTGAATGTGAAAGCACCGAGGGATAGTTCAAATATAAAGTAACGTGGGTTATTAAATATAAAATAAAGTGAGTAAAGCTGCGAGTCAAAGCTAGTAATAATATAAGCAAGTAAATAACAAATTACCCAAAAGGAATTACGTGTAGATGATGATACATGATTGCTTTCATTAGAAAACTTTCGATTTTAAAATATACCTATTTGTTTCAAGTCTTTATAGACATCAGAATTACTTTATATTACGAATGTACTCGTATTTGGAATAGTTGTACAACCCTTATAATATATACGAACAATGAAAAAAACTAAATTTTATATCGTTCTATGCTAAAGGATTATAAATAGATAAATAACGGATCCAATATAAAATTATCGTATACTATTAAAAATAATAATATAGAATTTTAATAAATATGACCGTTATCATCATATATATTTATGTGTGAAGCCTAATCTTTGTATCCCTTTTTAACGGAATTGGGCGAACGGATGAACGTGAAACTTGGCATAGTTAAAGTTTATATGGAGGAGAAGTGCAGAAAGCTATTTATTTTATAGAAAATGCATTAGAAGTACATTAAATTATTTAAAATATGCATTACTCACAGTACTGCTTCAATTTTACACAACATATACACACATGTAAATAAAAAAGACTAAAGGACTTCAAAAAAGGTTGTGAAGGAGGTTGCTATGCTCGATTGTATGTTGTTATTATTTTACGCTTACGTTCCAATTACCCTTTTTCATTCTACATTCAACGATGATATTATAACATGCAACTATTATTATAATATTTATCCCTTTAAAAAAATCAATGAACTATGGTCGAATGTCGACCACTGGACGCCCACTAGTTTGAATAAACTGTCTCTATTTAAAACGCAGCTTATAATGAATTTAACATTGCGAAAGATTTATTTTTATCACCTACACTATAACACGAACGTAAACCTATCAATTATAAGGATTTATAAGAAACAAAAAATACTATTGGTTATAAATAGAAAAACTTCAACTCCGTTACCAAAAAGGTGCAACAATCCAAACCAAAGACCAAAACAAACAAAATCTTTATACCACCTTACAAATTAAACGCATAGCATCTTTTTCACACTGACACGATGTAAACAACGATCTTAAGCTGTGTCAATCTTCCAAAACAAACATACTTTACTCCGTCGGCGCCCGTCAAAAGATAACATTCATCCGCAGAACCGAAACTAGAAAAACTGATAGTCGTTTTCGGGTCTTTTCGCACACCCTTACACCGTTAGATAACACCGAGTGGGTTGTAAACATTTATTTAAAGTTATGCAATTTAAACCCAAAAAAAAAACGAAATTATTGCACTATGAGTCTTTTAAGCTAAATAATAATGTATCAAAAATGTTTATATACTTATTACTATATAGAAAAAAATCCCTTTTTTTCCTACACGATAATTAATCCTACGATAATTATGTACGTTTATTAATTTCGTCAAATATCTTATTATCACTTAAGTCCCATAAGAAATATCATATAAAATAATCTTATTAGACCCGAAACCTAAAATTTTGCGACATTCCATGAAAATCCATAAAAAACATACCTTCTAATAAGTACACATAGAGAAACAGATTAGTTATTTAAGCAAATCATTAAATCGTTTTTACTTTTTTCTAATGATTCCAAATAAATATATTTTGTTCAGTGAATATCGATGTAACAATTTATTTCTTTTTATTGTTAATTAATTTTTATAGCCATAACTTTCTCACGTTGTAAATATTACACTAAATAGTAAATTACATTTATCCGAATTATTTTGAGCAACTGCAACGTATTGCGTACAAATACCTATTGCCAATAACATTATAACTCACCAGACATCTTCATTTTCAAACTCGTATCAAAATTCAACATGCGGTGTATATATTAACATTGTCCGTTATCACAAAAAAGATTAAGAAATCATCACTTTTCCACGAAATATTAATCAAAAATCTTCAAGACGTTTGTACTAATTATTATTATTTTACATTAAAAGCACACTTAATAAAATTTATTTACACATACACAGTCACATAGTAAAATTTAAAAATGAGAATAGTAATTAATTGTCTATGGTATTCGTTAGTATTTTCGGGTGTTCGCGTGCGATTTGTTCGTGATAATGGTGCACCGTCGGCCGTAGTGAGATGTGTAACGGCCGCGACGAACGGTGCCAAAGTAACGAGAGGAAGGGAGAAATAGCTCATCCCTAGAATCCCGAATCACATACCCTCGCCCGGGCCACCCCCACCCCCCGCGTCACCCCCCCTCTCGACCCGCCTGTGTCTTTACGCTACACCCCTCTCTGTCGCACGAGCGTTACGGATTCGCGTAACAGGGATGACGGCTGAAAATATAAGCTTTTTACACTGAAAACGTTCAATGCAACGATGTAAGTACAAACGTTCACTAGTTCAATTTTAAAATTTGACAACCATAAAATCATAGATTAATGAATAACAGATTATTATTTGTTTATGAAATAGAGTACCAACCGATACATACGTTTGGGAGATATTTTATGAGAACATATTTTTAAAGATACAATACCTTTTTAACCAAATCATTACCTACTAATTTAAAATGAGTATTCAGTATAGAACTTTCGAAATACCTGTTATATATATAATACAATATATAATATAATACAGGTGGATATTATCAGAAATATAAGTAGGTAATGTAATGTATTCTCTTGTATTAAGATAAAGTATGTTTGATTGTAAGAGATACTGCAAAACTATAATTCTTATTCTGAAGATTGTTTCATTAAAAGAAAACTCCTTCCTGTATTTTATTGTTATTAGGTTTTATATTGTAATTAAAGCGTACAAAGGAGTTTTTGGCGGGATTTTGGTCTGTCATGTAGTGGATGTTATATTTTATTCACGATCTTGTGTCACTTGACTCTGTATTGTGTAAAATTGGTGGTGTTTTATGTAATATAGTTTGTTTATTGTGCATAAGTGAAGTGAATGGAAAATAATACCACAGACCATGAATTCTGAGATGCCAGAAAAACTCCATGGAAAGTTCTAACAAGATGGCCACCATCTTGTTAGTTCGTTGTAATTATATCAAGAAACTTGTAATATCGATACTCACTTGACAATGGCAGTAATAGTCTACTAGAAGACTGGTTGCCAAAAATGGAATGGAAAAAGAACTTGTAATGCTATTAACTACTCGACAATGGCAGTAATAATCTAAAAGATTGGTTGCCAAAAAATAAAGTTAAATAAAAGCGTACAAATACGTAAGGAATAACTTGTATTCAATAAAAACATAAATGAATAGCCACTTTTTTTTTGTGAATATTAACTCAATAAGAGTGATCCGTAAAGCTTTCGCCACTGATGCTTACTGAGATGTACTCAAAGAATTTGAACTACATCGAAATTTCGAGTTACAATACAATTTTGATTAGGACGTTCTAGATGTTACTTTATATTCGATTTAATTTATTATTTATTTATTATTGGAATAAGTATTTATTAGTATAAATCAAGTGGAAACACACAAAAGAAAAATATTGTAAGTGCTCCGACTCTTTGTGACCTTACACTGAGTGTAAATGACACGTTTAAGCGCATAGTAGATAATCAATCCGGGTTAGGGTATCTGTATCACCACGATTGATAGCGAGTCATAGTGACTCACTCTTTGTGACTACCCAGTGTACATATTTCCAAGATGCTCGGAGGCCTATATGACAGCGCCGACTACGGATGCCTTTTAAATTCACAATAAAATCCTTTTTAATTTCAAATATTTAGACTTAGATATTTAGATAAAAAATATTTAGACACGCGACCCGTTATATTCTGCGTGATTTTAATATTTCAATCAAAAAACCCAAGAAAATCTTTTCTGTGTGACATAACGTTCTCAAGATTGTACTAAGAGTTGACAATTGGCAACTATACATAGATTATGAACTGTGTCTTCTATCTTCACTTTAATGTACATAGTAATTGAATGTCTTTAATCGTACTATACATTCATGTAAAGATAATAAGGTTCACACTAATGATAACTTAAAGGTCGTAAAAAATCATTTCCTATTCAAGAACTCATTTTTCAAAGGTATATATTAGAATTATTTAGTTCAAAATATCTAAAGGAAAATACCTATCGGTTTTCATCGTTACTTAAACACGATCTTATGTAACTATAAAGAGGTAAAGTTTGTTTGTTTGTTTTTAGGAGACGAGTAGAAGAATAAAATAGTGACTGTAAAACTTTAAACTAATTATCTTTAATGTGTTCCTTGTACATAAATATAAAAAAAAAACGATTCTTGGGAGAAACAGGCCTTACTCTGCAAATTCATTCACTAGTTGGATTATGTAATAGGATTGCTGTATTATTAATCTTTATATCATAATGCGTGTACAGTGTCGCAAGTAGTCACTAGTGTATACAAACGTATGTTTAATAAAGTAACCTGATGTCAAAATTAGCTATATTTCATAACAGTAGCTAACTAATAACAATGGCCATTCATTTTTCGATGGTGTTTAAACTAAATCATTTGGGTAACACAACCACTTTTGATTGACCTCACTCTCATCTGCCGACACATATTTGTTACGTTTTCAATAAGGATCTATAGGTAGCGGTGTATCAACAAATATTGGGTGTCGACTTAAGACTGGGTACCGAATAAGAAAACAAACCAATGAATTTGACCCGGTGACTACTGAATTTTATCGTATCATATTTCGAAGATTTGACAATAATCAACACATACACCATTGTATATTAAACAATTACTTAAACATTAGCGAATAAAACAACGTATGTATTGTCTCTACAATATAAAACTCATTCGTTGTTTCTTTCAATATTTTATTTAGATTTTAAATGTCTTTGTTATCCTTCGTTACCTTTGGGTTGACTATAGATATTACTAAATAATTCGGTTTAATTTAAAATTCGAATCGTTTAATTTGAAAATGGAATAAAAATACATGCGATGCGAAGTATAATAAACATTGACTCTGTTTCTATTGACTCCGACTATTCGCTTTCTAAAGTTCCAAATTCAAAAAACTCATAAACATGGATAAGTGTAAAATATTATCGAGATTATGAATGAACGGGGAACAAAAACCACGTTGACGTCACTACGACATAGCTTACCCGAATGTACGTGGAATTTATAACACCGTAACAGTTTATTACAGCTTCTGAAAATAGCGTTCGGAGTAGGACACGCCAAGTGAGACGGCTGATAACTAGATAACGCTCAAGATCTGTGCCCGGTGCTGTGATTGGTCGCCGGCGGCTGTGGGCGTGGCCCTCGACTGATGCACCAATGAGATGATACACGTTATCTGCGTCTTTGTCTGTCATACTCTGTGGTGACGTTGTGCAGGTGTTTAGAGCAATATGCATCTACAGGATCGCTTCTATTACACTTAGAAATACATTTTCCGATAAAGTATATGAATCGTTACATTTAAAAATGAGCTTAATCTAATTGTAATCACTCATATATGGTAATATGTTTACTTTTTTTTTAAGATTTCCTTTGGTTATACACCCAGAGCGAAGTTCAAAGTTTGCCGTTCATAAGATTTTTAATTTTTTTAATGATTTTCTTATCTTATATGTAATAAGTTTGGTCTTGAAAAAGAACGTAAATAATTAAGAATGGCTGAAATTGGATTTAGCTGATATATATACATATAGATAGGTACGTGTATTTTATGTATGTGTACCTAGTTGTTGTCGCATGGGTAGTTAATTAGATACAGTTTGCAGTATTGCATGTACGGAAACAGCCTAAGCCGAAATTCGGTTGATTTAGCACCCTTGGGCTAGTAGCCATTTTGGCTGAATGCTTTGTGCGCTCGCCGTAAAGTCTAGTAAATCTGTAAAAGCCCTTCAGGCCTGCACCAAGGAGACACAACGGTAATGTCCGATTACGTAGATACATTTTAACTATTTTCAATGGATTGTTTTTTAATTCTTTGTTGAATTCTACTCCAATTAAAAAGCAATATTCTTCAAAGTACGTGCCTATGTATGTGATACGTAAAAATACTATATATTTTCCTGTTCAAAACTGGACTTGATATGGCTTACCTACCTACAACTATTTTGTAACCTACCGCTAAATTTTATTCAATTATTACTTAGTTTAACAGGCAATGCAGGCAATTTTCGTCAATAATAAAACCGCTGTTGAACCGTTATCATCCACTCAATGGGAGCCTCAGGTTTAGCCGCTATCGTATTTATGTATTTCCCCACTAACAATATGGTGACATTGTGAGAACATTTGGTAAAATATAAATTTCCTTGTGATATCCATCTATACTAATATTATAAAGAGGTAGAGTTTGTGAATTTGTGAGTTTGTGACGTTGTAAGGGGTAATCTCAGGAACTACTGGTCCGATTTGGAAAATTCTTTCAGTGTTATATAGCTCATTTATCAGGGAAAGTTATAGGCTATATATCATCACGCTAACACCCACAGGAGCGGAGCAGCAATGAAGAATGTTGCAAAATCGGGGTATTTTTTCCCTTTCAGAGCTTCCGCTGCGTCTTAGCGCAAAATAACCATTCCACGCGTACGAAGTCACGGGCAGATGCTATTAACTAATTATATTATCTATACCAATATTATAAAGAAGTAGAGTTTGTGACGTTGTAAGGGGTAATCTCAGGAACTACTGGTCCGATTTGGAAAATTCTTTCAGTGTTATATAGCTCATTTATCAGGGAAGGTTATAGGCTATATATCATCACGCTAAGACCCATAGGAGCGGAGCAGCAATGAAGAATGTTGCAAAGTCGAGGTATTTTTTTCCTTTTCAGAGCTTCCTCTGCGTTTTAGCGCAAAATAACCATTCCACGCTTACGTATTACCGCCCAACGAAGTGGGCACGGGTCGGCTAGTATTATAATAAATATGCACAAGTTTTGTAAAAAATACTTAACTACCTATATAATCTACCGCGAATTATGAGTTAAGATATCTGCTAGCTGTTACTTACACGTCCTATTTTGCGTAAGTAAAAGCTTTATCTATCTCCAACTATTCTTATAGGTGGTAGAGCCACGTTGAAGCTATTACTGGTTTCAGCGTGAATGTGTCGGCTCGCCCTAGGTAGTGCCACGTAAGTAAAAGCTTTATCTATCTCCAACTATTCTTATAGGTGGTAGAGCCACGTTGAAGCTATTACTGGTTTCAGCGTGAATGTGTCGGCTCGCCCTAGGTAGTGCCACACCGTCCATGGACACCTGCGACACGAGAAGAATCTCAGTTGCGTTGCCGGCCTTTGAGAAATGAATAGGCTCGTTTTTTGAAAAAAGGCAGATTGTATTGTTCTGGAAACGCTGCCGCTGGGAGTTCATTCCAGAGAACTGTCGTGCGCGGAAAAAACGCACGTGAGAAGCGCACAGTGCACGACTTCCAACCATCGAGATGACACTGATGGAATTTCAGTCCCTGACGAGTCGTTCTGTAACGGAACTCAGCAGCAGGTATCAATCCAAACAGTTCTTCAGAGCATTCTCCGTGGTAGATCTTATAGAGGACGCAAAGCGACGCAACGTCCCTACGAAGCGCCAGAGTGTCTAGCCTTAAGGAGAGCACCTGGTTGCCGATGATTCGAGCCGCTCGACGCTTGATTCGGTCAAAAGGAAGTAGGTGACATTGAGGTGCTCCGGCCCAGAGGTGGGAACAATATTCCATGTGTGGACTGACTTGCGCCTTATAAAGCTGAAGGCGGTGATCCGGTGTGAAATACCGTCCTGCTCTGTTAAGAACACCTAATTTTTTTGAGGCCAGTTTTGCTCTGCCTTCCAAATGACCACCAAACTGAACGTTGCTTGATATATCGACACCCAGGATACTGATTTTAGGCTTGGCGACTAAGGGGACTCCCTGAAAGATAGGAACTGCGTCAAAGAGGGTCTTTTTTGCGGTGAAGATACAGACTTGCGTTTTAGTGGGGTTGAACTCGACCAGATTTTGTTTTCCCCAATCTGAGACACACTCGAGAGACGTCTCTATCTCATACACAAGTCTATTACGGCTCTCATAAACGCGTTCTCGAGAAACACCTGCACGACTGGTATAAAAAGAATCCACAGTACTGTCATCTGCATAGCAATGAATGTTACTGATTTGCAACAAATCATTGATATGCAGGAGAAATAGGGTGGGAGATAGAACACAGCCTTGCGGGACACCAGCACTCACAGACCTAAGATCCGAGCATGCTCCGTCAACGACGACTTTTATGCTCCGATCCGTGAGAAAACTAGACACCCAATTGCATAGTTTCTCGGGGAGTCCATACGAAATCAGCTTCGTGAGGAGCGCATTGTGCCACACTCGATCGAAGGCCTTAGCAACATCCAAACTAACGGCTAGGGCCTCCCCCTTATTTTCAACTGCTTCCGCCCATCTGTGAGTCAGAAAGGCTAGAAGATCACCAGCTGAGCGGCCTTGACGGAAACCGTATTGGCGATCATTAATGAGCTGGTTATCTTCTAGATACTTCAGGAGCTGGCGGTTGATGCAGGATTCCATTATTTTACAGAGTAGGGAGGTAATGGCAATAGGCCGATAATTGGATGGATCCGAGCGGTCGCCTTTTTTATGAATCGGGTGCACTAAAGCGCTCTTCCAGATATTAGGGACAAGGCCTGCAGAATATGAGCGCCGAAAAAGATGTGAAAGAACCGGAGCTAGTTCCGGAGCACATGTCCTAAGCACAATTGCGGGGATTCGATCTGGCCCACTCGACTTTGAGATATCCAAAGAGAAGAGTGCATTGCGTACAGCTCTTTGCGAAAACCGAATATTAGGCATCGAGCTTTCGCAACGTGGTAATGAAGGTGGTAGCTTCCCTTTGCAATCGAGAGTCGAGTTGGACGCAAAAAGGCAACTAAGAAGATCGGCCTTGTCTTTAGCGTCATGGGCCAACGACTCGTCTTCCCTCCGCAATGATGGAAAGGATGGTCGACAGAAATTTCCAAGGACAGCTTTGGCTAGAGACCAAAACGTCCGTGTTCCCGATGGGAGACGAATCAATTTCTCACCAATTCTGTCAATGAAGGTGGACTTAGCCAAGGCGATTGCACTTTTGTAAGACCTGGAGGCAAAGTTGTACTCCTTTTTTAATGCGCTGATGTTTACATCTTGTGATGCCACTGCATTTACCCAGGCTCGGTAGCATTTCTGCTTTCGACGGCAGGCCATTTTACACGTGCGACCGAACCAAGGTTGAGATTTGCCTCCGATGGGTATCATGGAGCTCGGAATAAACAGGCCCATTCCTTGGAGTAGGATGTCGGTTATACTATTTGCGATGGCATCTGGATCATCTAGCGAGAAGCAAACCTGCTTCCATGGGTACGAAGCGAAAAAAGTACGCAACCCATCCCAGTCTGCTGATCTGTAGTGCCAGACTTGGCGTCTGTCCTGACGTGGACGAAATGGACGTGTAAGAGGCACAGATGTCCGGATCAGGCAGTGATCCGACGAGCCCAGAGGGGACTCGACGTTTATCTGGTAACTGTCCGGATGAGACGTCAGCAGAAGGTCCAACAGTGAAGGCATATGATTCTCCACATCCGGTACTCGCGTAGGTGAGGCGACCATTTGTGTGAGGGAATATGCTAGGGAAAAATCAAAAACAAATCGCCCCGCGTAATCGGTAGTACGTGAACCAAGCCATTCAACATGATGGGCGTTGAAGTCGCCAAGAACCACGACTTCCGCGGAGGGGATCTGATGGAGGACTGAGTCGATCGCCATTTGCATGTGCTCCATAAGGCGGTTGGTCTCTAAGTCACCACTATGCGACCTGTATACGCAAGCATAGATGCGCGGGTGGTCTGCGCAATCCACACGGAGAATGAGAAGTGACAGATCTTGACCTTCAAGATTGGCCAGACGACGGACGCAAATATCCTCCCGGATAAATGCGCAGACCCCGGCTCGAGGCATGAAGGCCTGCTCAATGCTGTAGCCAGGATACCGCAGATATGCAATGTCTGACGGGGAAGATATCTGCGTCTCAGTTAGGAACATTAAGGCCGGCTTTTCCGTCTCAAGGTGATGGTGGACGGAATTAAGGTTAGAGTGTATTCCCCTTATGTTACAGAAGTCCACACGTAGCATGGAAGGGGGTGCCGACAATTTTTCCGTTTTGTTTTCCCTGGCCGATATGACGAGCGGAATTTTGCCCACCCCAGAATACGAAGGGCAGCCTGAGCGGGTACGCTCAGGGGGGGATTCTCCTACACTGTGAGTGTCGGTACCCCCTGGGGTAAATGTTTCTTTAAAACCGCCATCATATTTTGGGAAGGGAGAGGGAGGGCCTCCGGCGCTCTCACTTACTGGACCAAACGCAACAGTACAAGTACTGTTACTTCAAGCCAATTTCCTGTGAGAGGGTGGTACCACCCCGGACGAGCCGGCCCATTCATGCTGAAATCCACATAGGGATACAGCCTGGCTCTACCACCACACTCAGTGAGAGCGCCGGAGACCCACCTCCCCTCCCCTCTCCTCTCTCCTCTCTCTATCCCTCCCTTAACCCTTGCAACTCCTCTGGTGTTGCTGGTGTCAATGAACGGTGGTGATCACTTAACATCAGGTAACCCACCTGTTCGTTTACATCCTATGATATTAAAAAAATCGAAATCAAAGCCACATATCGTGTGTATCTGTGTGTTACCTTAGTCCTTTAAATTACGTAACACATTTGAATACGGTACCTATAAATTACTTTCATTACAATTATTGTTTAATTAATATATTTTTATAATTAATTTAATTTTTAATTAATATATTTATAATAACAAGATATAATTTGTTCCGGAAGGTTTATAGGAAAAATAAATATATAGAAAGTCAATAAAAGCCGACATATTCTAATTAAGTCTTAAGAAAGAGTTTTTGGGCGTTTAAATAGATAAACCTAGTTAAACCTCATGACATACATAAAAAGTTTGTACTACAGAATTGTCCATCACAAAAATATCTACAAAAGTTTCCAGAATAGTATATATAAATCTCCCGAGGATAACTAAATTTGTAATATATAAATGAAACTTCAACTAAAATTTATTCCCTGAATTGATATTTATAATACACTAGCGAACCTGGCGGACGTTGTCCTGACTAAAAACCCCCCGGTGTACGTCTGCCGCTATAGTCGGGGCGACACGAGATCTCTAAAGACTTCATCGTGCTGGCGGACGTTGTCCTGCCTTGATAATAAAAAATATCCTAAAAGTCAACCGCAACGCCACCTACCGGGTCCAATTGTGAATCTAAACCATTCTCGGATCCACTGGAACACGCACACAAAGTTTTATTAAAATCGGTCCAGCCGTTTAGGAGGAGTTCAGTGACATACACACGCACAGAAGAAATTTATATATAAAGATAATCTTGAGATATTTGCTCACCTGAAATTAAATACTTAATATGCTTAAATGCCTAAGGCTTAAGATGGTCACAGGTGCTTCGCAAAAAATCCTTACCACCGTGTTATGGTATTATCACGGTGCTTTCCTTTTACATAAAGCGCTCGGGTGTCAAAACAAGCCACGACTAAGCCACCATTTAATTAAAAAATTAATCACTTTCGCAGATTATCTAGACTATGTACATGATATGAACGTGAAGGTGACAATTACGATCGATTCGTGACAGGCACGTATGAAGGTAATCGATTTCTTGTTTCTGTAGAAGCTTTAATCGATTACACGGTTCTTATGTTTAATCGATTGTGTGTCAAAAATAAATGCCTGTGCGTTAACGTTGACGCAATTGTCCGTTAATCTCGATCTGTAATTCACTTATTATCGAATTAATTCACTTTTTAATGAGATTAAACCGTATTTTAAAACTGTTCCTAATTATAACAATAACAGCTGCCTCTTAGAATCCCACTGCTGAGCCTAAGGCCTCTACCCGAAGGATGGTATGACCATAAACACGACGCCAGCCTACAAAGTATTGGCGATTTTAAATTCGGGGAAAGCACCACTTTCATATTTTCTCATATACGGTCGGACTACAAGAACATTTCTGCGATTCAAGCTTTACTCACAATATTTTCCTTCAACGTCAACCATTTAATTTATACTATATAATATAATAATATACACCATATATTACTTTAGGTATCAGTTATAATATATAAAAAACATGTTTAAATTTAAACCATAGCCGGTCGCCACTGTCACGTTGACCGCCTCTCGACAGCTGGATACAATGGCTCATCCGAAACGCTACAGACTAAAAGAAAGTTATTATAATGGGTCTATTACCATGTACTCGTATACGGAGGTTGTAACTCAGTCAGGTACAAATTCCTACTACCCCACTTAATTATTTCTATCCGTGCAAAGAATAGAAACTACATAATATGTTATAAGACTTTACCATCGCTTCCATTATACAAAAGTAATGTATTTTTTATGAAACTATCGTTTCATTTAGTTGTATTAACATGATGGAGCGTAAATAAAACTGCTAATAAAACGTTTTAAAAATATATTTTTTTCATCAGAATTCATTTTTTTTCCGTCCCATCATCAAAGGTGTCATTAGTACTATCGTCTCTCTTCGTTTTCGGAAGCGGTCTCCTAATACCCAGTATAACGAAATGAAGATTATTGATGAACAGTTCAGTACCTTTTCCTCTTCTGTTAGTCGTATGATATATTATATTGTATCTATTGGTTATTGAAGAGCTTTTGGTTTATTATCGATTAATTATTATTTGGAAAGAGTTTTTTTCCGTACCTTTTTTTTTGGCAACCAGTCTTCTATTAGACTATTACTGCCATTGTCAAGTGAGTATCGATATTACAAGTTTCTTGATATAACTTCAAGGAATGCCATTGTCGAGTAGTTAATAGTATTACAAGTTCTTCTTCCATTCCATTTTTGGCAACCAGTCTTCTAGTAGACTATTACTGCCATTGTCAAGTGAGTATCGATATTACAAGTTTCTTGATATAATTTCAATGAACTAACAAGATGGTGGCCATCTTGTTAGAACTTTCCATGGAGTTTTTGTGGCATCTCAGAATTCATGGTCCGTGGTATTATTTTCCATTCACTTCACTTATGCACAATAAACAAACTATATTACATAAAACACCAATTTTACACAATATAAAATCAAGTAACACAAGATTATGAATAAAAAATTAAAACCACTACATGACAGACCAAGATCCCGCCAAAAACGCCTCCGTACCTTTTATAAGTTTCCATCCGTCATAGTTCACGCTCTGTTCTTTTACTTACGTCTGTACAATACAGATAATAAATAATAACTATTTATTTACACGCGGACAATAAACTTTGTATTCCTTAATATGGTCGAATTTCGATCTCTGGACGGTATTAGTAGACTACTAGTGTTCTAGAATAGCCGATAACAACAAGATAAATGGGATTAATCAGTTCTATATACTCGGCTAGATTAACCAAAGAGGTTGAACGTTTTTCAAGAGATTTTTGACGTTAAACCAAAGAGGTTGAACGGATTTTTGACGTTAGATAGAAAACTTTTCAGAGAACTTACCTATGTAACAAATCCTTACACATTATGATAACTCAACCCGAACTAAGGAAACTCAAAGTTAATACCAGTTTAATTATCGTTACATTTATCGAAATATCTGTATTATTTACTGAAGATGATGAAGTGATAGGATAAGTGATAGGATAATAAGGATAAAAGAATTCAAAATAACACGTTCAGATTTTGTGTCACCCATAAGAGCCTGTATTCATGTATAAGTTACCTATATTCTATTAGCAATTTTTGTTATCACTTATTGTTTTGATAGTACTGAACGTCGCATGAATGAAAACATATGTCGTTAGAAAGAAAATAACCCTATTTATATTTACTTTAAACTCTGTTAAATTACTTTATTGCTATAATACCTTTCTTTCAGATAAAAATGAAAAATTTATTTCTAAATATTCTTTAATTCATAAGTTATAAAAACATTCATAATAGTGTTAATTTTCGAGAATACATATTCTCAACCAATTTTCATGATTTTGACTAAGGTACAAGAAATTTATATAATTGCTAGATAAATCTATACTAATATTACAACGTCGGTGGGTTTATTTGGTTGAACGCACTAATCTCAGGAACTACTGATCCAAATTGAGAAATTATTTCCGTGTTCGATAGCGTATTTATCGAGGGAGGCTGTATATTATCAAGCTAAGACCTCCTTTCAAAAATAATTTAATTTAAGTAAAAAATGACAAGACGGAATTAATTAGTATGACACTAAAGCGTGTGGAGCCGTAGGTACAACTAACCCTAAATATGATTAAATAATAGTTTTTGCCAGCGTTAGTTTAGGTTTGACTGATTTCTCAGGAATAGTACGTATTTTTTGTATTAAAACTACGCTATGTCCTCTTCTGTATTCCTGCCAACGTGTATGAAAAATTTCATTATGGTCAATTGAATAATTGAGACGTGAAAACGTTACAAACAAACAAACTCACAACCGCAATTATAATATTAGTATTAGCATCCAGCCTTAGTTAACAATTTCACTGGGTTAAGTTAAAATCTCTTGTTTCTATTACGTAAACACGACACACAATCGAAAACTATTGAATCAAACTTCTACCCGTAAAGAGTGGATCACGACCTGAATCCGAAATGAATCGTGTACGTGTTCTCGGACTTCGCGCAGGGGGCTTACGTCTGCGGCGACAATATTATTTGCGAACAGTTTGGCACCTCCCTTTGTTGGCTACTCGTGACAGTCCCTTCGTAGCGGGTAGGATCGAAGTGGCCGAACAAAAAGATTGTGAAACTTTTGCAGGGCCGGCATTTGTGGGCGCAAAACTTAAATAGCTTCGTGCCTTTGAAATATCTTAACGGTTAACGTTACCAATTTTTATATCATCACTGAGGGGTTTTTAACTTGATCCATATCACATTTGTCAACAATAAATTTTACCCTGTCCATTAGAGAATATCTTCACACATAAAATATCATCTTGGCGATAATAGTTCAATAATTAATTGTTATAGTAACAAAACAAAGCTCATTAATCACATTTCGTACAAAAATCAGTACTTTTATTATTTATCTCATAAGAAAAGCGATAGCATAAATAATTCAAGATAATAATTATTTATTATCTTCAAGACAATAAATTCTGAATATGTATTAGTTCATGACGTAGCCAAGCCTGAAGCAACGGCAATGCTGTTTCGGTGTATGTAAAACCAAAATATTTCTACGTATAAAACAAAGCGAAGAATTACATTTTAATTTACGCTGTCACTGATAGATAATTGGCCAACACCCCAGAATAAAACAAAACGAAGAATTACATTTTAATTTACGCAGTGATTTATAGATAATTGGCCAACATACCGATATTTTGCCATATCGACTTCCTCTACTAGTCCTACTTTTGTTCTTGCTTATTCTTACACGAATAAGATTCTACATTGTACTTTAATCTTTATGATAAAATTAATCTATTATTTGTAGTTAACTGCTTACTATAACTTCAGAAATAACAAAAATGAAAATAACTTTTTTTTAACACCCTGAACAGCTTCACCGGACTACCATAAAAATAACTTGAGGAGTAATAATATTAACATTTTACAGACCTGCCAAAGAGTAATTGATTCATAAAGAAGATGCATAATTTTTTGCCATACCTGTGTCCTTCGGTATCCTCATACCAAGGACCAAGCAAAACGTTACCTGACACCAAAAAAAATTATGATAAGTCAACCCGAACTAAGGAAACTCAAAGTTAATACCAGTTTAATTATCGTTACATTTATCAAAATCTCCGGTCCTGTATTATTTACTAAAGATGATGAAGTGATAGGATAAAAAGGTAAAATATAAAATTCAAAATAACACGTTAAGATTTTGTGTCACCCATAAGACCAAAATAACAACAGTACCTATCTCTCTATACGTAATACCAGAATCCAACTACGAGTACGTATATAAGAGAGGACTGTACATTTTAGAATTATGGTTGGCACATAACATGAATTTTGAAGCCAATATTTAGACATTTCTACAATCACTTTGCTCCTGCAAATATACAAGTAGGACGTAATACTTCCGTTTTTTTGGTTATAATGGTGTTTATTTGAAGTTATATTTCTTTTGGCACGTTAGGCCTCGCTAACCTGTATTCATGTATAAGTTACCTATATTCTATTAGCAATTTTTGTTATCACTTATTGTTTTGATAATACTGAACGTCGCATGAATGAAAACATATGTCGTTAGAAAGAAAATAACCCTATTTATATTTACTTTAAACTCTGTTAAATTACTTTATTGCTATAAAACCTTTCTTTCAGATAAAAATGAACAAAATATTTCTAATTATTCTTTAATTCATAAAAAAAAAATTCATAATGGTGTTAGTCTTCGAAAATACATATTCTCAACCAATTTTCATGATTTTGACTAAGGTACAAGAAATGTATATAATTGCTAGATAAATCTATACTAATATTATAACGTCGGTGGGTTTATTTGGTTGAACGCACTAATCTTAGGAACTACTGATCCAAATTGAGAAATTATTTCAGTGTTTGATAGCGTATTTATATATTATATATAGGCTGTATATTATCACGCTAAGACTAACAGGAGCGAAGTACCAAAGTAACTATTCCTTGCGGACGAAGTCACGCACAGAAGCTAGTAAGTTATAAAATTATAAATAATCCTTTCAAAAATAATTTAATTTAAGTAAAAAATGACAAGACGGAATTAATTAGTATGACACTAAAGCGTGTGGAGCCGTAGGTACAACTAACCCTAAATATGATTAAATAATAGTTTTTGCCAGCGTTAGTTTAGGTTTGACTGATTTCTCAGGAATAGTACGTATTTTTTGTATTAAAACTACGCTATGTCCTCTTCTGTATTCCTGCCAACGTGTATGAAAAATTTCATTATGGTCAATTGAATAATTGAGACGTGAAAACGTTACAAACAAACAAACTCACAACCGCAATTATAATATTAGTATTAGCATCCAGCCTTAGTTAACAATTTCACTGGGTTAAGTTAAAATCTCTTGTTTCTATTACGTAAACACGACACACAATCGAAAACTATTGAATCAAACTTCTACCCGTAAAGAGTGGATCACGACCTGAATCCGAAATGAATCGTGTACGTGTTCTCGGACTTCGCGCAGGGGGCTTACGTCTGCGGCGACAATATTATTTGCGAACAGTTTGGCACCTCCCTTTGTTGGCTACTCGTGACAGTCCCTTCGTAGCGGGTAGGATCGAAGTGGCCGAACAAAAAGATTGTGAAACTTTTGCAGGGCCGGCATTTGTGGGCGCAAAACTTAAATAGCTTCGTGCCTTTGAAATATCTTAACGGTTAACGTTACCAATTTTTATATCATCACTGAGGGGTTTTTAACTTGATCCATATCACATTTGTCAACAATAAATTTTACCCTACCCATTAGAGAATATCTTCACACATAACATATCATCTTGGCGATAATAGTTCAATAATTAATTGTTATAGTAACAAAACAAAGCTCATTAATCACATTTCGTACAAATATAACAGTACTCTCATTATTTATCTCATAAGAAAAGCGATAGTATAAATAATTCAAGATAATAATTAAATATTATCTTCAAGACAATAAATTCTGAATATGTATCAGTTCATGACGTAGCCAAGCCTGAAGCAACGGCAATGCTGTTTCGGTGTATGTAAAACCAAAATATTTCTACGTATAAAACAAAGCGAAGAATTACATTTTAATTTACCCTGTCACTGATAGATAATTGGCCAACACCCCAGAATAAAACAAAACGAAGAATTACATTTTAATTTACGCAGTGATTGATAGATAATTGGCCAACATACCGATATTTTGCCATATCGACTTCCTCTACTAGTCCTACTTTTGTTCTTGCTTATTCTTACACGAATAAGATTCTACATTGTACTTTAATCTTTATGATAAAATTAATCTATTATTTGTAGTTAACTGCTTACTATAACTTCAGAAATAACAAAAATGAAAATAACTTTTTTTTAACACCCTGAACAGCTTCACCGGACTACCATAAAAATAACTTGAGGAGTAATAATATTAACATTTTACAGACCTGCCAAAGAGTAATTGATTCATAAAGAAGATGCATAATTTTTGCCATACCTGTGTCCTTCGGTATCCTCATACCGAAGACCAAGCAAAGCATTATCTGACACCAAAATAAAATTATGATAACTCAACCCGAACTAAGGAAACTCAAAGTTAATACCAGTTTAATTATCGTTACATTTATCGAAATATCTGTATTATTTACTGAAGATGATGAAGTGATAGGATAAGTGATAGGATAATAAGGATAAAAGAATTCAAAATAACACGTTCAGATTTTGTGTCACCCATAAGAGCAAAATAACAACAGTACCTATCTCTCTATACGTAATACCAGAATCCAACTACGAGTACGTATATAAGAGAGGACTGTACATTTTAGAATTATGGTTGGCACATAACATGAATTTTGAAGCCAATATTTAGACATTTCTACAATCACTTTGCTCCTGCAAATATACAAGTAGGACGTAATACTTCCGTTTTTTTGGTTATAATGGTGTTTATTTGAAGTTATATTTCTTTTGGCACGTTAGGGAAAAATGATGAGAGTAAATTTTTACGATGCGCGCGCACACCGTCACGTAAAACCGACACCCTGAAGTTAGCTATAGTCAACATTTTATTTCTTTGTATCTGTTGTTTGTATTTCTTTGTATTAAAACTTTCAATGTATTAAATACCCTTTTTCTATTGTTAGTGTCGTTTTTTTTACAAACGTAGAATAAGGCGAAAGATAAAATTTTTGAAAGGATTTTTATCTTGTTACGCCAAAGAAGTATGACGTCTAACGCGTGTACATAAGTACACATACACTTTTCTTTTAATCTATTGTTTTCTTTAGAAGTCCTTATTTCTGGTAACTCATTAACAGTAGAATATCTTATGAACCTGGTATTTTAATTTGTAAAGACCAATTAGGCAGAGAGCGAAGGCATTGAAATTTTCAAATGAAATAAAAGAAGGCATCCATTATTTTCATCTTTTCGTCTTTCTTAGAAGGTGTAGTTGTGATTTGATTGTATTTTCGCTTCGAAATCACTATACTGTCCATTACAAGAGTGAGTGATCGGAAACTTTAAAATGTCTCCCAATGGACCGATAACAATAGAACGCGCTCGTTTGATTTGATTGTGTTGGACTAAGATTGAGATCGTGGACGATGTTTCCGTTTTCAGATATATATGGTAAATCACTTTGTACATTTAAACTAGTCTTTTTAATTTTGTTTGTAGCAGTTTGTAGTGTAGCCAGTTCAATAGATAGTCTAAGGGTAATAGGTAATAACATATTTAACTAACAAACTATTTATTTTAATTTAAAATTGTATAGAGTACAACGTAGTAACATTATTTAAGGACACTCTACTAATACTTATACCGTGATACTTGTACTCATAATAACTTACTTTTTTTAACATAAGATGTGTGCAGTATAAAGTAGCAAGCAAATCTTGTCACAATGAAATATTTTAAATTTTAATAACATATTTAGGTGAATTAGTTATTGGAACTTACGCATATTTATCGAGATAGTTTGAACTTAGCAACATTTATACAAAATCGTATTCAGCCCTAAAAGATTACTTTTAAAACGTTGAATTTAAATTATACCGACAAAGGGGCGAGCCATTTCAATTTTGAGTGAGGAGTGCTCTAAATCGAAAGTCGCGATAGCCACTCGGTAAGCGCCTCCTGGGGCGAGTCTATACAATTTATAGACGTAATAAAATGGCATTAGAAGGTAATGTTGGCTGTTACTCAGACGAACTATGGTTAGATGTGACTGGGCAATCTCAGAGCCACTATCGCTTTGAGTTACTATCAGGCCGGCACAACTAGAAAATGTATTTTAATGTTAATCTAATTACCTAACAATGATGATGAGGATGTCTTTCTTTATGTCAACGACGACCACTATTAATTTCAGGAACGAAACCGAATCTGATTTACGAAATCAAATTTTGGTTAAAGGTTACAGGACGCATAATGTAATTGACCGCAAGAATTTAGGGCGTAAACATGGAAAGGCTTAGGAAGATTCTTTTTGAAAAGGACTTTTGTATCGAGATCTTTTAGTCGATGTTCCTCGAATGCTTCCACTGCGTTTTTAACAGAACTGCGCTATTTTTACCGTTTTATACTTTTTTTATGTCAAAAGGAGGCAAACGAAAAGGTGTGTCATATGATGTTAAGTGATCAACACCGTCCATAGACACTAGCAACACCAGGGAAGTCGCAAGTGCGTTGCCAGCCTGTGTATGGGAGAGGTGGGAGGGGTAGGGAAGGGGGG